>SNQJ01S0010999.1:111712-147213 GCA_010110895.2 Picea sitchensis
AAGATGAAATCTAGATCCTTGAAAGATGGATTAGATTTGCTAAAAATAGTCAAACCAAACAAGTGTAGGATGAGATCCTATAAAAATGGATCTAGAATTCTAAAAATGGAAAATCAAATCAAAATAGGAAAAGATCATATCTAAAGAGTCAAACTCTATCTTGATAGCCTCCATATCCTCCAAACTCTTTGACAGATGTAGAAATCCTTCCAAGGCTAATGAATCACCATAAGAAAATCGAATTTGCCTCCTTTGTCAAAAAGACAGTTTTTCTGCTCATTAACTAGTTCACCATTTTCACTTTTCCACCTTCTTAGTCATCAAATACATCAAGATAAAAACTAAAAACTAATGTATTTAATTATTATGCATCTTTAGAAACCAACCTTGAAATATTTGGTTGAGAAAAAATGAAATCTGTGCAAAAATATTAGCTTGCTTCCCTGTAACAGGTTTCGGTGGTTAAGGGCATAAAAATCTGGGCATGTTAACCACCGAAAAGCTCAGCTTCTAAAAATGTTTAAGATTGAAAAAATTGATTACCCTGTCAATTTGTTGAAAGTTCAGGGACTTTTTGGTGATGTTGCTCCTCCTTGTACAAAGCTGGAAACTTCAGTTTGCTGTGTAAGAGGTCATGTTTCCTTTATGTCTGTTAGATTGGTTGTCCCATTGCTAGCTTGAACATTTTCTATCATGCTTTAATTTACCATGTGGACATGAGTTTGACACTGGAGATAGAAGAGACTCATTGGGTTTATGGCACTGAAAATCTCCATTGAATGATGACATTTGACCAAGGGATGCCAAACTTTATAATGGTGAAAGCACAGACAATTGCAAGAATGAGTTGCCATGGCTTTGAGGATCTGTTGCAGCTTGCTGCACTTGTGTTGTCACCTGAAGTAGCTGAGTATTGATTGACAACTGCTTTTGATGATGAGAATGACCCTGCAATGAAATATTAATCTGCTTCTTTGTGACCATGTGTGAAAGAACAGAAGGCTCTGAATCTACCACCCCTGGCAATGCGATCTCAGAAGCAAACAAATCATCAAGATTCGATGGGTTAATGTTGTTAAGACCATAAGTTCTATATTTTCCAGAGGTGATCCCCTTCTCAAAATACAATCATGTGAATTAAATATGACTAGAGAAATTAAGTCTAAAAGACAAACAAAGAACCACAAGTAGATAGAACTTGACTGTGATATTCTTCAAACTTCAAAGTGCAGCCACGCTGTACTATTTCCAATTGCTTCCTTTGAAAGCAAATCTGCCATGGAGTTGAATTGATGATGAAGATGGAAGCTTTTTAACCATGAAAAATTCCTCTTGAGTGCCATAATTTTATGCTTCCTAGTGAGAAGAAAGAGAACATTTAAAAGAGACCTGCCTTCAAACCAATCAATCACAACCTTCAAATCCCCTCCATCATAAGTTCTGGTAACTGTAAATGAGCAGCAAAAATAAACTCCACAGTCCCAGTAATTCTACCCTGATATTTCTGCCTTTGAAAACGATACCAAAAATGATTAAAACACCTCTTCTTACCTTATCCCTCACAAATAGCATTCAAATCTAACTTTATAATTCACCATTTATCCATTAGAATCGATTTCAAAACATTCGGATTCAAAAAATCTCGATCTGGGAAAAAACATTAGCTTGCTGCCCTGTAACAATTTTGCAAAGAATGTTCTGACATTTGATCTTACGGGGAGATTTCTACTATCTTCCTGAGCTCCAAATCCAAATATGATTGCACCATTGGAAATCTTATGATTTGTAGTTAAAAATCGACTATTTGAACGTGCAAAACGAGCATTCTATGGCTGAGAAAATTGATTTTTCCCAAAGGCATTTTTTTCTGGAAATTCTGACTTTCGGTGGTTAACTAGCCCGAATTTTAGCCTGTTAACCATCGGAAAGCTCTACTTTTGGTGGTTAACGAACCGTATTTTAGCCTGTCTTAACCACCGAAACCTGAAATTTGAAATTTTGAATGCCAAGACCAAATCAAATGATTTTTCCAAGTTTGTATTTGAAAAGCAGACCATCTAATGCACCAAAAAATATTTTGAAATGAAATTTTGGACCTGTTCTTATCTCCTAAAGATTACCAAAATGACGGTGCTATTTTGGGAGATAACACGGTGTATCATGAGAAGGGAATAATTTCCTCTTTTGGATCCTTGAAATATGGTGGTGGTGAGTTTACCAATCACCTTTGGGTTTTGGTGTAACAACAACCGTACTAACAACAATTGGTATAAGAGCTAGAGGGCACGAGTTCGATACACACTCGACTCACGCTGAGGGGGATATTGTTGCATGAAATTGCAAGTAGTCAACACTCCCCAGTGTATCATGACAAGGGACTAATCGCCTCTCGTGGATCCTTGAAATATGGCAGTGGTGATTTTACCAATCACCTGCAGGTTCTGGTGTAATGATAACCGTACTACCAACAATGCATGCCTTCATTCATGTCTTGTATTTCATTATTATTCATCCACTTCTGAGAGTTTCTTGGTTTCTCAACACTATTTTTTTGAGCTTCCATCCTTTCAACACTGTCTTTCTTCCATGATTCATGTGCTGTTATTTTCATATTATATGAAGCACTCCTCATTGATCGTCCCCTTAAATTCCATCAATCCTAATATTTGTGTCCAAACGCATTGCACTATAACATCTCATGGTGTGATAATGAGAAACAATGTGTCCCACTTGATTACATATCCAACATCTTTCCTTGCATAATTTCTTCAATCCAAAGTCTTGTGACCATATTCATTACATGAGAAACAACGAACATTGAAAACATTTTCATACTTGTGCCTTTGTAGCAACCTTGAAGGTGTCCGTCTTCTGAATTAGATTTGAGGTGTAAATATGGCTTCTTGGTGTCTTCCTTACTCTGATCTTATGAAGATTTATTTTCTTTGTGTAGGTGTTTTACTTTCATATTTGCTTCCACCTTTTGAGAATTAAGGACTTAACTCATGTTTCTTAGAAGTGACATCTTCAAAGTGTGCTACTTCTTTGTTGTATCCAAGACCAGAATTAGCATTAGGTGATCTTTGATAGTTCAAGATTTCATCCAATATTGTTGAGTTGTTCATGAATCTTTTTGACTTCTCTGCTTTCCTTATGACATGAACTACTTTTACTTCCATCTTATGACATGCTTCTTCCTTTTAATTTACCTACTTCTTCAATAGTTCTTGTATCCTTTTTGCTTCTTCGATTTGGGTCTTCAAATTGACAATGAATTCAAGGATTTTTCTAAGCTCATCATATACCTTCTTATTTTCTTCTCATTGAATAATTTTATGAGTATTTAGTCTGTTGGTCTCTTTTTCTTGTTTCATGAGTATTTTCTGTAATTCCATGGTATGCCTTTGGTAATTTTATAGGGATTCATTAATGTATTCATAAAAATCAAGATCAAAAGTATATTGATCATCTTCTGCTTCTAACACATCTAAATTTTATCTTTGAGCTTTAACAAATATTCCTCTTCATCTATAAGATAATTATAGATTATTCTACAAAACCTTCTTCTACTTGTGTGTACATGGATCTCCTTCAAGCTGTAATGATTATAGTGAAGGCCTTCTCTCATACCAATTGTTGGACACACCAACCACACTGAGAGGGTGGGTGAATGAGTGTGAGGCTCTTTTTACACTTGTTACAAGACTTTATTTAGAAACACCTTCAAACACTATCATTCATTCACAATTGATTACTTGCATATATCAACAACATTCATGAATAATAGAGAACATTAAACCATCACCATAATGAACAAAAATAACACCAGATATATGTGTACATTTCTTTTTTATTATGTGTTACAAGAGACTACAATCCCTGGTGTTTATCAACACCAACTAAAAAAGAGCAGAAACTCCAATAGACTCTCAATGTAATACCTAGCCTTTGTATCTCAACACCAACTGAGATGTGAGGAATCCAACCCTCAAGAACAAGACCCAACTTGTAGACATAACTAATATGTCAACAGGTGAACGACCTGTCTATACTGCAACACACGTATGTACGCGACCTGTATATGCTAAAAAATGCATATGTACATGACCTGGATATACTACAACACACATATGTACATGACCTATCTATACTGCAACACACATATGTACACTAATTCTTCCATTATCATCCTTCATACACCTTTAGAAAACTAGGGTTTATGAAACTTCACACTTTTGGCCCTTCAGACCCTTTCTTCCTTTGTCACATCCACTTGTGACTTGTCATTGCAACCAACCTATCACTTCCCAACCTGTACCATCAGACAACCTATGCATGTTCCTCATGCATACACCATCACACAATCATAGATACCCCGCAACCATATCAAAACAAAACCACTCAATCAACCAACCAACATCTACCATATACAAACATCATAACAACCATACAAAGAAACCTTCAAGCATTCACCATACCATGATTAAATCTAAGGATCAAGACAACATATAACCATCCTAGAACTTTTGTAGTAGATATGAACCTGTAGAATGATATATTTGTAACTTTATTCAGACTTCAGGAACCTGGCACTAACATATACCCAATATTTTCATGGAATTTTAAAATATACACAACCTGTGCTTATTCAACAAGCATATGTATTCCCCCTGCACTTCCGCAGATCACGTATGTAGGTGACCTGTTCCACTGCAGGTCATGTACAACTTCAAAAAACTAGGGTTGTTTGAACCTCTGAAAATTTTGTCATCAAACTTCCATGCTACCTCAGACTTGCAGAACTTCTGATGCATCCATGAGTACCTGCAATGAACCTTTCACCAAAAATAGATCTTCAATATGTTCAAAAGATTCATCCACATAATATTCCCTTGCTCTCTTATTTATACTCTCCAAGTATCTTCCTCTAGGGGTTATCTTCTAACCAACTTTACCCAACTTCTTTCTTTTATGGCTAACCCGCTTCTAATCACTTTGTCCACTTACAACGACTTTATCCAAAAATAGTAAACTCTACACTTCTAGTTGCAACTAATTTTTTTTTATTTTTTTTTATTGTTGCAACCACTTAACCCATGACTAACCACTTTGACTGATCAACTTCTTCTAGGATCTTCTAGAATAATTTGACTTATTTTAACTTCTAGGGGCTTCTAGATAACTCATGAGGGTTGTCTGACTTCACATGGTCATAACTCTCTAACCGTGAGGAGTTATGTGATGTTCCACATATCACCAGAAACAATATGAGGAGCATTATCCATAAAGAATAATCTCACTTGAAAATTTGCTGATATTCATTACATTATTCCTCAACCAAACTTGGCTTCCTTAACCACACATCTAGGATGACTCAACCACTTAACCATTTGGACTTCACAAAGTTTCTTCCTGTGAGGGATTTCACCATAAGGGAAAAAATTTGGAGTTCATCCATTTGGTTCTTCTTATCAACCATGAAATGACATCAATGATACAACTCCCTTTAATATCAACACATCGTTATGAAACCACTTGACATCAACCCTTATCAATTAAATAAATGAAAACATAATCCAACAACCAATACATCAATGATACAAGCACATCACTATGAAAATACTTGACATCAACCCTTTGACATCAATCCTTTGACATCAATGAAACCATAGTACAACAATCTCCCTTTCTGGCATTGATGGAAACACCAACATTAATGTCAACATGAATCATTGATGGAAACACTTGGACATGGAAATGCTCATGCTCCCTCTGGGATCATCACTCCTCATCAATGTTCATCTCAGCAAATCAATGTGACTATCTCACTCCCTTTGACATCAATGGAAAAGGGTATATCTCTTTGGGACTAATCCCCTTGATTGAACTGTCCCTGAGGTTGCTTCCCATGCATATGATGAATCTTTCCTCCTGGAATCATACCTCTATAACTAATAAAAGGAAAAATAATAACTTCCCATGGGTGTATATCTCCCCTTGTATTCTCTATAAGATTATAGGTAATCACTGTGAATAATATGCTACCACTGTATTATGATTCTGCTGCAAATGCTACTTCTCTAGTGGAACATTGTTCAATTTCTCAACAATACTGCATCAAGAATACCATGCTCTGCTACTCCTTCAAAAATCCTTGGACCTATCCATGCACCAACCATCTAAACACGTTCCATACCATACATAAAGTGTATGCCAATAATACATACTATCTGATCCATCAACCAGGAAGCAAAGGATATGTCAAGAATGAATAGTGAATTAGGAACAAATCATCAACCATGTACATCTTGTGCCATACCATGTGCCAACCATGCACATCAACCATGTACATCAACTATGTACATCAACACCATACAATATGCCATAAGATATCATCACTTAAGTGTATTAACCATATGACAAATGTGTATCAAGATCATCAATAACATTATCAACCATATGGAGCAATCCCCCCCTATCTGCTTGGGACTGTGTGACCTCCCAGTCTTGGATATTGAAAATCCTAAGTCATATTGACTCTTCAGTTCCTGTAGGCACCCAAAATTTCTATACACAGGCCTCTGTTCTACTAAGTGACCATGAGCTATGATCGTGGATCTACCCCTTCGTAACTTCGGGCTTTGGGGATAACCTGACCTCTTTCTATGAGACTTTTCAAAGCATTCTCCTTCGAACTCCAGTCCTTGTGCCATGTGCCTCCTTTAATTATGATGGCCCAACCATATCTCGGGTTTCACAAAACTCCTGTTCACCTTGCATACAACTCTCTGAACACCCAACTTCTAGATTTCCCAATCCGTTGCCACGCATCCTGTACACATCCAACGATTCCGATTTCTTCATGACTCCGTGAGTTCGTGAATCTTCTCCTGCACACCTCCAAGATTCCTGAACCATAAAGTGCCAAATCAACTTACATCCAACCTCTACACTATTCTCCGGGATATGACTGTCTGAAGTTATTCTGCTCCATCCAGAACGAATCTTGTTCACGTATTTTTATGGAAACTTCAAGGATTCTCCTCCATGAATATTTTTTGCTGCTCTCCCTTCCGAGCTTATCTTCCTTGAACTTCTCTTGTTCCTTTTATTACGAGGGAAAAACTCTCTATGGCCAAGGGTAAACCACAACCGATAGGTATGACTGCATAAATCAACTCAATTCCATTGTATTCTATATAAACTAATGTGCAAGATAATAAAGAGGCATACCTCGATCCAACATTGGATGATGTTCCACCGTTGAGCACTTTGACCCAAAGCTTTATACCTGCAACAATTTCTCAACAAACATGCAGAGCAAGTACATAGTCATAATATAAAGGGGTTAGCACATTATATAACATAATCCATTAATAAACATTGCAAACATGCCCATGGATAATAATCATATATTTTCACGATACCAATAGGATGGGAAATGCGTATTTCTATTAATAATTGATCAGTATAGGTGAAAAAATTACAAACTTCTGTGTCAGCACGGTTCGAAACCAAGAAACCAAGTTCCTTCCAACTGGGCCTCCACCACTTCAATCCTCTACCAAAGGCAAGCTCATAGGAGAGAGACAATGAGGTTCTCTTCAACAATAGGGAAATATCTTGGGGGCTGAACACTGTGTTCATACTTGAGGGACAAAGGGATGCAGACTCAATATGAAGTAATTTCTCGAGAGTAACTTTACTCTCAAATTTGAATTCTTTCTCCTGTTTTCCATAGTTCAGAATTGTGCTTTTATAGTCTTCAAAATGCAATTGAAGGGATGATTCAGAACATTTCTAGTATGTGGAAGGCCAAGGATCAAAGATCTCCTATCGTGACATGGAAACCCGAATCCATTTTTGAATTTTCTAGCACAAATCTCGATGTACACAGGCTGTAGTGGAGAAGCCTGTGTATACAGATTTTGTATAGCAGATAGGGCACATATATGTGGAAAAATGTGTATTTTTGGCTCTGGATTCAGAAAAAAGGGATACTAAGTTTGCATAGGGAAATGGAAAAATGCCCTCTGTGAAAGATAGCAATGGTGAGGAAAATCTTGCTATAATAGATGCCCCCTAATGTGTGAGATCAGAGGAGTATCTGTGATGGCCGAAATACATTATAAATAACTTAGGGGTGGAGTGGTAGAGAACCAGCTGGATGATCTTGATTGCTCATTACATTTTGTACTGACTTTGCATACATGGCTTACAAGAATACAATGCAGATCCATGTGGAAAATATACTAAATAAGTGTCCATGGTCATGACTAGGAAAATACAAATGCGGTTATATGCGAAAATATGTCATAGTCACGAACAAGGCCCAATGAAACTAGTCTCAAAATCAATCTGAATATATCTGTATACCATGGAGTACAATCTGATCTCCCATGATAACTAAATTCAAATAGGAGCTAGTCCAATGAAAGGGAAGCAACAACTCAGGAAAGGTGTGGCCACATAGTGATGTCTTCAAGTCTTCTACACTATCTGCCAAGGGTGCAAGTCTACATCATGTGAATAAAGGAGTTGATGTTGAACACAATGAGACATCATTTGATTACCGGTCATTGAGGTACATCGTTAAAAAATGCGAGACAACCTACCAATAATAAAAGTAGGTATCAAGGCACCGAGTACATTCCTACAAGTGTGAATAAAGGAGTTGTTGTCGAACACTTGAGAAATCCATTGATCATGAGACATTGATGTATTCTCATCTGTCAATGGTGAGAGAGCTTGCCACTAATGACTGCAAGCCTCAAGGTACTCATAAAACTCTAGGTCCCATATCCAAAATAAATGAGCTAAATTCGATGGAAAGAGACCCACTGAAAGGAGAGCATTAAGACATCTTTCATCAGTCAACATGAGGAACAAAGCAGGAGCTTCATGATTTGGTGGAGATCAGATGAGGAACATGTTCATGAACCAACGATCTTGTGTGTCTTTCGCGTGTACCAAATGCAAGCATTATATGAAAAAGACCCTATGAATAGAAGCCAATGATGAGAACTACTGACAAAGGCGAGGACACCACCAATAAGGCTAATAGCATCCAAGACACTGCATGAATCCCAAAGTGTGAATAGATGTTTTTTCGTCGAACACAAGGGAGACCACCCAATCAACGACCAATGATAAATGTCGATTGTTGGGTTCAAGGTGACCTACCAATGATGAAAGAAGGGCTAGGGTGCATGATAAGACCATAGTATCATGTGATTCTGAGACAAATTGAGGGTATGGCTGACATGCAAATTCAATATTTATGAGGAGTGGCCGACACAGGTTGATAGAATTCCTTTGAACAAGAGCATGAGACATATGGTGGAATCTAGTAGCATAGACTTAATGATGTGACTATTAGATGTAGGAGTCATCAATAACGTTCTCTATAGGGACTGGAAGAGTAACCAATCGATAGAGAAAACTCTGGAACGAGATCAGCTTCCTAAGGCCATGCTAAACCCAAAATTATGATGACACAATGACTCAATAATTTTATGCTTTGTTCAAAGGCGACATGACTGTTTCCAATTATAATATAGTACTCCCTTCTCGCTCGTCTTTTTTTTTTTTTCATAACAAATGAATGCTATGATACAAAGGAGGAAACAAGTGTCACAAGTAAGAAAAACTAGTTCCCGCAGTGGAACGTACCTATGCTCAATGTGAGGAAATGCATGCAGGAGATGGACACTCGGGGTGATGTTCCCTCCAGGTATAGGGTGTCAAATTGTGAAGGATATAAACAAGGCTCTGCTTGGTTGAGGATGAAAAAACTGTTTAGGAAATGGTTTATTACGCAAAGAGAGAACTGGCTAAAGGCTCAATATTGCAAGAGAGGGCATGAGATGCAATCACAACTTAACACCAAAAAATATCCTTTTTTATGTCTTTTAGTCTACTCGGTTTGAAAAAGGGGTAAACTTGTGCCAAATAGATGTCTTTTCAAATCCAATTTACGAGTGTGAAAAAGACAAGTTCACTCAGCGATATTTTCTATTTTTGGTAATGAGTCGGAAAAGAGCTTAACTAAGACTCATGACCTTTCAAATCCAATTTAAAGAGTGTGAAAGGGACAAATAACTCGCCAATATTTTCGTTTTTTAGACGAGCCAGAAAAGAGTTTAACTAAGACTCGTTTATGTTGTTCTAATCAACAAGCAAAGGGGGAGGCCAAGGCTCCCGTCCCGGTCTTTTGTGAAAAGTCAGTATCTTACGGACAGTTGACAAAAGCTTGGGAAAACCCAAATCGCTTCAAGTCAAGGAGGATAAAGTCATAACAGAGAATATATTCTCTGTGATGGTTCAAATAATGTCTCTTAATGGAAAATACATAGGTGGGGGTATGGGATTCCCCATCAGGTTGTCCTAATAGAAGGGAACCTCATTAGGACTAGGAGGGAGAGCATTCGAGGGAAGAATAAATCTCTCTCGTTCAGAAGGGGGAGGGCTTGGAATGTTGATGACATGACTAAAAGGTGAATCACTCTCTTCAGGGAGAGAATGATTGACCAGAGATTGCATTAGTGTGGCCACTTCTTCAATTATAGGTTGAAGAGGATGCATAGTAACGAGGGAAAGAGGTGCTTCACCCTTGACAAAGGGGGTGAGGTTGGGAGAGGATTGTGTCGGTGGAACCATTGATATGATAAAAGGAGAAGTGGTGTGAGGAGAAACCACAGATGCTTCTGAATCCGAAGGGCTCTTGGGTGAGCCCCATGCTTCTGGTATCCCAATAGTATCCAGACACAAACGACTAGGGTGACTTCCTTCACAAGTCCTGCAAAGGAATTTAGGCTTACGTCTGAGACGTCTAGGCTTCTCGATGGGACTAGTAGGGGAAAGATAGTCTTGTCCTGTATGATGAATAGAGGCTAGAGAGGTGACACAACTATGATTTGGGGTAAAAGGGATGGTGCCCCCAACATAATTGGCGGAGGTTGGGATCAAGCTGTCGACATAATTTGTAGAAACTGTTGACCCATCTTCGACATGCCTGGAAGAGGTTGGTGATGGAGCACCAATAAGACTGAAAATGACTGGGCTAGCAATAGATTGAAGCATTTGATTCCAATGTATGGGGAAAGATTGATTCTAAAAAATTGCAGGCCAGAAAGGATTATGGTGTAGCCCCTGTCCCTTCCCAGAAAAGTGGTGGCCTCTGCCAAAATGGTCCAAAGAGGATTGGACGGGTATCGTCACCAAGGTTTGTGAAGAGACCGAGGTAGGATACGAATTATTCGAGTGAGTATATATGTTTCCCCCTTGTGAAGAGGTCGCATAAATAGGGTAGCCCGAACCATAAAATTGATTCTCCCCATATGAAATACCTGGGGGTACTTGAGGAACTGTCATGGAAAAAGTGTTCGAAGGAACTGACATGGCGGATGAAAGATATATGGATGGGGGGTAATAAGTGGGATAATCACCCATCTGAGTACTGGCTCTTGAAAGAGCATATCTAGTATTAGATCCATAAAGGGGAAGGTTCCAACCTCCCATGGGGACACGACTCATATCAAACGAAGAAGTAGGCATCTGAGACATGGTGCCCCCGGGTCCAATGCTAGGATTCATATATGTGATCTAGGGAGAGGATTTCACGGGTGAAGGTATATCAATAGAAAAATGACTAGGGACCCAAGGTGCAGACTGGGCATTGTAGTTCTGCGTACCATTGTAAAAAGTCGAAGGGTTCATCCTCATGAAGTGAGTAGGCATCATGGAATGGGTAGCGGTGAATGAGGGAGAAAAAGAAACTCCACTAGCCATGATGATGAGACCCAAAATAATCTCCTAAGTCCAACTAGTAGTCAAAGAGCATACCAAAAAGTCAAACGACTAATATGCATTCAAACGGGCTAAAGTGGCTGAGTGGCCTCCCTTGCTAAAGAAGGTATGTCTCATCCAAGAGGGACCTAAGACTCCCCGCTAAAGTTTGGAGGTAAAAAAATCAGGTATAGGGGCCCTCATGGGCTTAACAACCAGTCGGTTAGATCCCCCCGGAGAGGTAATCCTCCATAAAGGCTGTGTGTTGTCCGACCCCTATCTGACCCAGGGTACAAGACGAATAACCACTGCAAGTAACCTATGAGATACCTAAGTCAAGCAACTAATAAACCACTATATAACCGATGAAAAAGCGAGCAATAGTAAGTCCAGATCACGTTATGGGCATGGTAGCAAAGCTCGAAACCTTGAAAGCACCACCTCTCAAAGAGGTATGGGTACTAGAAAGATCCCCAAATACGAATAAATCCACAGAAATATCTCTGACGCTAGGTGAGTATCCAAGGGTTATCCTTTCAACTAACTTCACGCGACCTCATGATTAACTCTGGTGTGAGCGGAGCCTCTTGATATTACCAATTATACAATGGACTTCTCAACTTCCTGTCTCAGACACATATGTTGATTTAATTGCCTTGGAGAAGTTTACTCACAAAATCCTATTCCAAGGCGCTAAATTTTAGACTAGTTTGTGCACCCTAAAAATAAAATCATGACTAATCAATTTTAGTTTAAAGCATAAATTTTATTGGCTGTGATTACTCAAAAGGGTGTGGAAGTGAAACTCATGATGTTATGACTCTGCAAAAAAATAAATATGGATATAATTCAAAGCCTATCTTTAACTTTTTCAATGAATGACGTGTTAATAAAAACAGTGCAATTTTCAATTTCAACTCTCCAATTCAAAAGTAAAATGCAATGTTTCGCTAAATGCACTAAGCTAATGATAAAGGTTCAAGGACAAAAATTCCAACCAATGCAAAATGTCTATTTTTTTGTATTTTCAATATATTAAAGAGAAAATGCATGGGTTGAAAAACAACATGTTATATAAATTCTACTGTGTATAAAAAAAATAACTCAAGTTGAATACCAAGCAGCCAAGCAAACAACCCAGGGTTCAAGGAAAAACCAAAAATGAAAAACAATGAAAAATACTACCCTCAAAAATTCAACTCCAAACAGGTTTCTTGTCAACCCAGAGAAGCTCAGCAGGCACTACCAAGACCTAAGAAGGCTCAACAAAAATCAAATCCCACCCAACAGTCACTAAACCAAGAAAACAAGCAAGGGAAAGTGGTATACGTGACTATTTAGGAGAAAAGTGCATATATACGTATCTTGCAGTGAGACAACATGTGTGTATACGCAACTGTCAAGGAAAAATGAGCGTACAAGCTTTAAAACAAGGCCAGGCAAGGGAAAAAGGATGAAAACTCAGACCCAGAGTGAACGGAATCTGTCAAGCAATGATACGACAAGAAACACAAAGGAAAAAGAGCAATGTAAGAAGAAAAAGTACTTCAACCCTTAAAAGGAATATATTTCCCTAGCGGAGTCGCCAATTCTGTTACTAGGGAAAAAATCTCTATGGCCAAGGGTAAGCCACAACAGACAGGTATGACTACAGAAATCAACTCATTTCCATTGTATTCTATATAAACTAATGTGCAAGATCAGAAAGAGGCCTACCTCGATCCAACGTTCGATGATGTTCCTCCATTGAGCACTTCAACCCAAAGATTTATGCTTGCAACAAGTTCTCAACAAACAAGTAGAGAAAGTACATAGTGATAATATAAAGGGGTTAGCACATTAGATAACATAATCCATTAATAAACATTGCAAACATGCCCATGGATAATAATCATATATTTGCATGATACCAATAGGATGAGAAAGGAGTATTTCTATTAATAATTGATCAATAGAAGTGACAACATTACAGACTTCCGGGTCAACATGGTTTGAAACCAAGAAACCAAGTTCCTTCCAACTGGGCCTCCACCACTTCAATCCTCCACCAAAGGAAAGATCATAGGAGAGAGACAATGAGGTTCTCTTCAACAATAGGGAAAAATCTTGGGGGTTGAACACTGTGTTTAGACTTGAGGGACAAAGGGATGCAGACTCAATATGAAGTAATTTCTCCCGAGTAACTTTTCTCTCAAAGTTGAATGATTTCTCCTCTTTTCCATAGTTTGGAATTGTACTTTTGTAGTCTTTAAAATGCAACTGAAGGGATGAATCATAACGTTTCCAGTATGTGGAAGGCCAAGGATCAGAGATATCATGTCATGACATGGAAACATGAATCCATTTTTTTATTTTCTAGCACAAATCCTGATGTACGCGGGTTGTAGTGGAGAAGCCTGTGTATATGCATGTTGAATAGTAGATAGGGCGTGTATATGTGGAAAATGTGTATTTTTGGCTCTGGATTCATCAAAAAGGGATGATAAGTCTGCATAGGGAAATGGAAAAAGGCCCTATGTGCAAGATAGAAATGGTGAGGCAAATCTTGCTATAACACCTCGAAAAACTCTCTTCGACACTTAGTCGAAATCTTGACCTATGCACACCTTGCAACAGGTTCTCTTCCATCCTCAACTTTTTTGTTTGTGATTTCGCACTCTTTGCGTTTGTTTTCCAACTCCTCATCTCTTCTATGACCAAATCCACCCTAATCCTCTTGAGCTTTCGAGTATGTCAACTCTGTCGTGAACTCCTTGCGGACGTCTATGCACTCCTTGCATACACAAGTTCATGCTATCTCTTCTAAGATTGTGAGTCGAAACATGACTCTGTCAATGCAGTCCTTGCAGACGTCTATGCACTCCTTGCACTCGCTCGTAGAAGAGAAACGATTGAAACGTATTCACTCTTCATAGTATCTCATACATTCAATAACGTAAATACATGCATAGATACAAGAACAAGAAATAACAAAGAATAAAACAAAAAATCTACCATTCACCCATTCAGATAGATGCATCAAAGCGCACACATTTAGGAAAATGTTCCTCTACTATATTCATTCAACTGAAGATTACATACATACATTCACTACTTCTGTGTAGCTCTCAACTCTCTACTATAATGGGAATGGCTCTTGATAACTAGAGTATCAACAACTACTACAATGGAAATCTACACACTAGATTCAACAACCTCCCTCTCGACAACAATACAAAACTTTATACAAAGGGACTCTTCGAGTTCTTCCATCCAACTAGTCTTAAATTGTTCCGTCGAAAATAAAATCTTTCAACTACTTAACATTTATTACAATAATTATTTTAGTCAGAAAGATAAGAGCAAATGCTCCAGATCTATACTGCAATCCTTCACATTAAAGATAAATTAATCCTCCCATCGATCTTATGCGATGGCTCAGCCTCCGACCTTTAAAGATGTTCATAAATACAAATATTTTTCAAATATTACATTAATACACCAACTTTGGAATTCAAAATATTTCAAAATATGCGCTAGTGCGCCCAGTTGTCTTCCACTTGTGCTTTGTTGGCGATGCTCCTGCATTATACTCCTCTGGATGAAAAATTCATGGAATCCTATCCAAGAGATCCTGCACCGACTTTCCTTGCTTTTGGATGTCTTCTTCACCAACCCAAATGGAATCCTCTATTGGTTGTCCCTTCCACTTCACCAAATATTCAAAATATGTTTTCCTTCTGGTCTTCTTACCAACTCGCTGAACTATGGTCTTCTCCATCTGCAACTTCTCTTCTACAAGAATCTGTTTCTCACACTGGATCTTCCTTTGATCTTCAAATCTTTCAGATCCATCTTTCCTGTACAGATAGAGGTCTGCAATGTTGAATATGGGCGATATACCCACATTTTCTGGCAACTCTATCTCATAAGAATTCTCATGAAATATTCTCAGGATTCTACACGGTCCTATCTTTATCAACTTCAGTTTATTATATGTTCCCCTCGGGAACCTCTTCTTCCTTCGATATGCTAGAAATTGATCTCCAAATTCAAATTCAAGCTTCCTCCTATGTTGATCAGCTCTGTGCTTGTATTCACTGCTTCTCTTCTTCCACTACTCCTTGATCTGATTATGAAGTTCCTACATTTCTGCAATGAAGTCTTTGGCTCCAACGCTCCTAAATTCACCCCGCTTCATATCTCTCAACCGTGACACTCCCCTCAGATTCATTCCATACACTATCTGAAATGGACTTTTCCTAGTTCTTTTGTTTACTAAGTCATTGTATGCAAACTCCGCTTGTGCTAGAATCTGATCCCATTGACTATGGTGTTTAGTGACCAAACTCCTCAACAAATATCCTAAACTTTGATTCACCAGTTCGGTCTGTCCATATGTTTGTGGGTGATATGAAGAACTAAAATATAGCTATGTCCCCATCTTCTTCCACAATGTCCTCTAGAAATGACCAACAAACTTGGTATCCCTTTCTGAAACTATACTCCTGGGCAATTCATGGAGTCTCACAACCTCCCTGAAAAAACAATTTGCAACGTGCATTGCATCACTAGTCTTCTGGCATGGGATAAAGTGTGCCATCTTCGAAAATCTGTCAACTACCACACATATGGAATCACTTCCTCTTTGTGTCCTTGGCAATCCCAACACAAAATCCATTCTTATTGTATCCCAAGGCCTCTCTGGAATAGGAAATGGCTGATACAACCCAATGTTCTTCTTCTTCCCCTTGGCATATTGACAAATATTACATGTGTTAGCAAATTTCTTCACCTCTAATCTCATACCTGGAAAATAATACGAACCATTCAATTGGGAAAACATGTTTTCATGGCCGAAATGTCCGTCTAGGCCTCCACTATAATTTTCCTTCAACAAATTCTCCCTCATTGAACACTTTGGTATGCATAACTGGCATCCTTTAAACAAAAACCCATCTTGAATCAGATACTCGGCCCACTAGCTTCTGTCTTCGAGTACATGATTCATACATTCTTCATATGCCTCCCCAAAATCTAGATCATTGTGATACATTTCCTTAAGGTGATCAAACCCCAAGGTCTTCACTCGAAATTCATGTAGAATCAAATTTCTCCTGCTCAACACATCAACAACCTTGTTAGCATTACCAAGAATATGTTTAATAACAAAAGTGAAAGTTTGCAAAAACTCTATCCACTTGGCATGTGTCTGGTTTAACTTCTCCTGTCTGGTTATGAATTGCAAAGCTTGATTATCGCTCCACAAAACAAACCCCTTCGGTATGAGATAATGCCTCCATTTCTTCAAGGATTGAATTATGGAATATAACTCTTTGTCATATGTGGAGTACTTCTTCTTAGAATTTTTCAACTTCTCACTGAAATATGCAACCGACCTATTATCTTGGCTTAAGACCGCTCCAATTGCAACTCCACTTGCATCTCATCTCACCTGAAATGTCTTTCCGAAGTCCGGCAATACTAGAATCAATTGTTCCACTATTTTCTCCTTCAATATGTTGAAGCTCCTCTTAGGCTCTTCTGTCCATTTAAAATAATTCTGTCTTTTCTTAACTGTATCCATCATTTGAGTACAAATCGCACTAAAATTCTTGATGGAATTCCGATAGAAACTTGCTAATACATGGAAGCTTCTCATATCAAAGATATTTCTCGGTGATGACCATTCTCTGATTGCTCTCATCTTTTCGGGATCCATCTTCAATTCATTTGAAGAGATCATGGTGTAGAAACGCCTTCTCCTCTTGCTTGAGGGGCTACTTGACCTCCCGGTCTAGGATCGTTTGAAAAACACCTGAGTTAGAGTGACTCATTAGGTCCATTTTTTGGTACCCAAAAACTCTATCACATGTCTTTTCTTCCCTTTCGATGCAGGTTATGTGGCACCCACAAACCCTCTCCTCAAATCTTCTCAAGTTTAACATCGACAATGCTAGCTCTCTATGCTAGGCTCCCTCCTTTATGTGACCACAGACTTCAACCATAGGCCAACTCCCTTCACGTCGCCATACTTCATAAATTTCACGAGCTGCTTACTCCCCTTTTTATCGATTTCCAAATCGATGAATTCTTTGAGACCATATCTACGGTCCACGTTCTCCTTGCGACAAAAAATTGTGATCAACTTGTGAGTTCGAAATTCGTGAGTCCTCTCTTCTCCCGACTCTATCCTTATGGACTTGTGAATAAATGAAGTGTCGATCCCAACTCCACATGTCCTATCTCAATGGATGGCTAGGATTGCTTCAGCTCCCAGGTCTTTGGATATTCTCTCCTTGACTTTTCTCGAAGTGTTATTCCTCTGAAATGTGTGGATCTCTGCCACGTGCCTTCTGGATCCAATGGTCCAGAATCACTTTGTGCCTCACGACTTTGTGAATATCTTTTTTTTTATTTTTGCAAACCTCCTAAAGTTCCTACTCCCAAACCTATAGATATTCTCCCACTTGTCTCCTCCGACGATGGATACTTTTCCATCCTTCGAGACTTTGGCAAGTCATCGACCCCCTTGCACACTTAGTGCAATTTTTTTTTTTGAAACTTAGGCTGTTCTTGAACTCCTTCTGCACTCCTTGTAGATTTTTGCAGAGACTCTTCTGTGATTTTTCTCATCTTGAAAACCTCCAAGGTTCCCACTTCCTCTGCATCCTCCAATGGAGTTCCTCTTGTCCTCCTAGAAACTTCTCATTCTTACTCCTGAGATTTGTAAGGTGAAATTACAATATCCTTGGCACACTCCTTATGCTCGGCTTAGTTCTTCGATGGTTTCTCCCTTATCCTCATGGAAGGTTTAAGGCATCTCCTTTCCTTTGTCGATGCACTCTTGCAAAGCCTTCCTTCCTCAAAATGTTCAGCAATTATGGGATTCTCTCAAGGACTCCAACACCCAATTGTGTTCCTTGTGTGCGTTCGTGCACCAACTCAATGCCCTCCTGGCAGAGTACTTCAGAGTGTTCAATAACTCTAGACCGTGTCTCCCCTTACACAGTCTTTCCTTCCAAGGTATGTAACCACCTTGAAATTTCCTCCCGATTCTCTGAACTACCCTGGTATGCCCTCCTGGAAACCTCTCTTTTGACTCCACTGAGTTAAGATATGCACTCCTTGCATCGCCTCATAGAGTTTCCTCTCTCTGTCACACACTCCTTGTACTTAGCCTAGAGAACCACACTTAATTCAACATACTCATGTATAGAAAAATGTATCTCTATCCCTACAAATGATTTCTAACATTCATATACAATTCAAATGCATGTAAATCACATTCATAACACAACATCCATTACATAGAAATTGATAACAAAAAAAACTGTCATTTTCTATTTATGGTGGAATGTCAAATTACAATAGTGGAGTCTGAGATACAACTGAGTCTGAGATCTCCATGTTTCTCCTGGATAACTCTATCTTAGCTAACCTACAACAACAAACTCTAATATTTATACAAGATGGGTTGGATGAGCTTCCCTCGCAAGCTAAACTAGTGGTGTCAAATCACCATTCAAAGTGCATGTCTAATGGGAAAATTAGAATGATGGAAATCCACTCGAAATTGGATGAAAATCCCTCCTGTCGTCAACCACTTAATGGCGACCTTATCTCCAGCTTGTCTGAATGCACAACTTGGATCTTCTAGCTTGTCATCATTAAATGCCTAGATCACGCTTTTGATTCTTGAGGAAAAATGAGAGGGCGAAGCCTCTCCCTTTCTTGAATGCACACCATGCAAGTTAATTGAATGGCGTGTGATGAGGTGGAGAGATGCTCCTGCATCATACTCCATAGCTACGAAAATCATGAGCTTCTTCTCATGAGATTTCTAGTGTGGTTGAAATCCTCCTGGATCCCAAACTTTCTCCTGGAGCTATCTTTCGGCTCCTCTGCTTCACTGCTTCTACTCCTGCGTGTTCCTCACTGCTCGTGTAGGTTCCTTTATGTCCATATTCCTCATGTTGATTTCTTCCTCTGCTGACCCTAATATAAGCTTCTTTATCTCCTCAAACACCTCATCCAACTGTTTCATCAGCTGGATCTTCCTTTGCAGACTAGCTTGCTGCAATTTCTCCATCTCAATGGGTAAATCATATCGATCTCCCATACTATCCTCCTCATATCTTGTAGTATTAGCTTCCCACTCAGTTGCAACTTCCACCCCTGCAGACTTCTCATCACTGAGCTACTTCTTAACTTCTCTTTCTGAGATATTGTCTGCTGTCAGTTCTTCGATTGGTCGCATTCCAGCTTCCACCAACTGCTCCTCATGCTGGCGTGTTTCCTCTGGCATGGATATATTATGGAAGCCACCTTCTAGTTCCATACTTTCTAACTAATCCTCCAGTTCCTTTAACTCCAATTATCACTGAGTGAGTAACTCAACTAGGTGCTCCTCGATTGTGACATATCTCAGTATCTGCTCCTCCTCCTTCACGACAGTCTCAACTTGCTCTCTTTCTATTTCACCCACAACGTCCGTGATCACCTCTCCTTGGTTAATTGGTAGGAATACCTTGATTCCTCCTATTATCAGAACGATCCTCTCATCCTCCTCCTTTGTGATAGAAGTTTTAATCTTTTCATCATCTTCATTCACATGACTCACAATTCCATGCGAATCTTCATCTGAGCGAGGTATTTCTTCTGTCTCCTCCTCATATGTCAACTCCCTCTGCTAACAAGAACTCTCAATTGAGCTCATCTCTTCTCCCTTTCCCACTTGGAAATTTGGGATATCTCCTCTGCCCACCTAACAGTCTATGAGATCCACTGATCCCTTCTCATTTCCCACTTGGAAACCTACGAGACCTCTTCTAGATCTCCTTCCCTCATCACTAAGGTTTTCATCATGCCTCAACCACCATCTTAACATATATTTATACCTTTTGGTCAACAAATTATGAACATGACATTTAGTTATTCTCTTCAAGGGCCATTCATATCTCCAACATACCCCTGCCTCTTGATGCATCTTGAATGTTAGCGTATCCATCTAGGCTCGGATTTCACTAAGATCCTTGTCTATCTCCACTTTGATTTTCTATGGGAAGACTCTCCCTTGACCATGATCATGACTTCCATTAGCCATCTTGCTTCACCTGCAACCCACTTGGCTATTTAACATCTGTTGCACACCTTCCAACAAGTTCAATAGAGCATCGCACTCTATCCCTCTTACCTACATAAATCAATTATGCATTAGCTCTGATACCACTACCGGGGTAGAAACCCCCTTCTCCTCTCTCCTGATGGGATGCTCGACCTCTCGGTCTAGGATCATTTGAAAAACATGTGAGTCGAAGTGACTCCTTAGGTCCTTTTTTTGGAACCCAAAAACTCTATCACAGGTCCTTTGTTCCCTTTCAACGCAGGTTATGTGGCACCCACAGACCCTCTCCTTAGAGCTTCTCAAGTTTAACACCAACAATTCTAGCTCTCTATGATAGGATCCCTCCTTGATGTGACCATGGACTTCAACCATGGGCCAGCTCCCTTCGCGCCCCCATAATTTGGAACTTTTGCGAGCTGCCTACTCCCATTTTTCTTGATTTCCGAGTTGTTGAATTCTTCGGGACCAGATCTATGTTGCACGTTCTCCTTGCAACCAATGAATGTGATAAACTCATGAGTTCAGACTTCACGATTCCTCTCTTCTCTTGACTCTATCCTTCCTGAATTAGGAATCAATGAAGTGTTGATCCCAAATCCACGTGTCCTATCTCAATGGACGTCTAGGATTTCTTCGGCTCCCAACTCTTCAAATATTCTCTCCTTGAATTTTATCAGAGGGTTCTTCCTTCGAAATGCGTGGATCTATGCCATGTGCCTTCTAGATCCAATGGTCCAGAATCACTTCTCACCTCATGACTTCGCGAAGATATTTGTTTTCTCCAGGAAAACCTCCCGAAGTTCCTGCTCCCGAACCTCTGGATCTTCTACCACCTGTCTCCTCCGACGATGGATAGTTTTTTGACCTTTGGGACTTCGGAAAGTCCTCGAACCCTTTGCACACTTAATGCAAGTTTTTATTCGATACTTAGGTTGTTATCGAACTCCTTTTTCACTCCTTGCAGAGTTCTGCGTAGACTCTTCTGCGATTTTTCTTGTCTTGAAAACCTCCATGGTTCCCACTTCCTCTGCATCCTCCAATGGACTTCCTTTTTCCCTCCTGGAAGCTTCTCGTTCTTCCTCCTGAGCTTTGTAAGGTGAACTTACAATATCCTTGGCGCACTCCTTGTGCTCAGCTCATTTCTTCGATGACTTCTCCCTTAGCCTTATGGAAGGCTTAAGGAATATCCTTTCCTTTGTCGATGCACTCTTGCAAAGCCTTCCTTCCTCATAATGTTCAAAAATTATTGGATTCTCTCAAGGACTCCAACACTTCCAATCGTGTTTCTCGTGTGTGTTCATGCACCAACTCGATTCCCTCCTAGCAGAGTACTTCAAAGTGTTCAGTAACTCTAGAATGTGTCTCCCCTTGCATAGTATTTCCTTCCAGGGCACTTAACCACCTTGAAATTTCTTCCCGAGTATGTGAACTACCCTGGTATTCCCTCCTAGAAAATTATTTTTTGAATACTCTGAGTTTAGATACACACTCTTTGCATTGGCTCACAGAGTTTCCTCTCTCTGTCGCACACTCCTTACACTTATCCTAGAGAAACATAATTAATTCAACACACTCGTGGATAGAAAACTGTATCTCTATCCCTGCAGACGATTTCTAACATTCATATACAAGTCAAATGGATGTAAATGACATTCATAACACAACATCCATTACACATAAATTGATAAAAGGAAAAAACTATCATTTTCTATTAATGGTGGAATGTCAAATTACAATAATGGAGTCCGCGATACAACTGAGTCTCGGATCTCTATTTTTCTCCTGGATAACTATATCTTATCTAACCAACAACGACAACCTCTACTTGGAAATAATACAAAGATTTATAAAAGAGGGGCTTGATGAGCGTCCCTCGCAAGCTAAACTAGTGGTGTCAAATCACCATTCAAAATGTCTGTCTAATGGGAAAATTACAATGATGGAAATCTGATCCAAATTGGATGTAGATCCCTCCTACTGTCAACCACTTAATGGCTACCTTATCTCCAACTTGTGTGAATTCACAACTTGGGTCTTCGAACTTGTCATCAATAAATGCCTGGATCACACTTTTGATTCTCGAGGAAAAATGAGAGGGCGACACTTCTCCCTTTATTGAATGTGCACCATTCAAGTTAATTGAATGGGGTGTGCTGAGGTGGAGCGATGCTCCTACATCATATCACAAACCCCAAATATATGAGTTTTGTCTGCATAAAAGAGGAATTCTTCATATTAATCAAAACTTCTCTTGCTGCAACCTCCTCATCACCATTGTCAAATGTCTCAAGTGCTCCTCCTTAGTCTTTCTAAAGACCAGTATATCATTCAGATATACAATCACAAACTTTCCAATGAAATATTTTAACACTTCATTCATTAGCCTCATAAAATTACTCAGGGTGTTTGTCAAGCCAAAAGGCATAACAAGGCATTGATACAACCCCTCATTTGTCTTGAATGTTGTTTTCCACTCATCACCTTCTCTCATCCTTATCTGGTGATATCCACTTTTCAAATCTATCTTTGAAAAATAGTTCACTCCTCGAAAACAATACATCAAGTCATCCATCCTAGGAAATGGAAATCTGTATCTTATGGTGATCTTGTTTATGGCCCTCGAGTCTGTACACATTCTCCATCCTCCATCCTTCTTCGAACTTAATATAGTTGGTACTACACAAAGACTTAATATTTCTCTAACCAATCCTTTGTCTAACAGATCCTAAACCTGTCTTTTCACCTCCTCATTCTCTTGAGGTGTCAACCTGTATGCTTCTTTGTTCAACAGGTTTTCTCCTGGTATCAAATCAATGTGATGGATGATACTTCTGATGGGTGGTAATGATCTTGGAAACTCATCCACTAATATGTCAGAAAAATTCTCTAACATTTCTTGAAATTCCTCAGGAAAATATTCCATCGAATTATTGGTAAGGATAACCCTCGTCTTCCTTATGACAACAAACTGGATATCTTGTTCCTTCTTCACTTCATTCAAGAGTTCCTTCCCACTCATGAGAAGTATGCTCGTGCTAGCTTCATCCTTCACCTTATTCTCTTCAATTGACAGTAACATGTGTGTCCTACCATTCTTATCTAAGGTGGAAGTATTTATCCTCCCATCATGAATGAAATTACTGTCATACTACCATGGTATTCCCAACAAAACATGACATGCATCCATGGGAATCACATCACATAGAATTTCATTCCTATATCCTCCTATCTTAAATTCAACAAGGCATTGTTTAATGATTGTTACCTGATGGCCTTTCTACAACCATGAGACTTTATACGGTGTCAGGTGTGTAGTCGTCTCCAACCCTAGCTTCAACACCATCTCCGTGGATAATAAATTTTCAGTGTTCCCACTGTCAATTATCACCTTGCAAAATTTGTCCTTCGTTTCAAAGGTTGTCCTGAAGAAACTATTCCTCAACGCTGACCTTCCAATTTCTAGCTCTGGATTCAAGAGAAATTTCTTCATCATCAAATATTTCCCATCCTCTGCACCTTCTTCCTCAACATCTCACTTCTATGATTCTGAAATGTGAGCTTTGCCTCCTTCTTTATTTCTCTCAGGACAATCCCAAGACATGTGTCAAGTTTTTCCACAAACATAACATCTTAGTTCTTCTCCTCTGCCTCTTCCTCTTCCTTTGGGAAAATATTTTCTTCCACCACTCTTCCTTCCTCAGGAACTTCCTACTCTCTTAGAGTGACTATGTGGTTTCTATGCCTCATATTTGAGCTTCTGTTCTTTGTCCTGGGCAACTCCTTTGCCTCTGTTCAAGCTTCGTCCTATGTTTTGTTGACTCTGCTTCCTTGCCAACTTTTCTTCTTATTTCAGCGCAATCTGATACACATCCTCTATCGTTCTAACTGTCACCATGATGATTTCGTTCTAGATTCATATCTGAGGCTATTGATGTATCTGACAACTTTCTCTTCATATCTCTCTTTCTATCCAGACCTGATGTTCAATCTATAGAACTCCTTTATGTACTCTTTCATAATCATCCCTTTCTGTCTCAGGTTCTGCATCCTCCTGAATAGATTTATCTGGTAATCCTTGGGTATGAATTTCTCCTTTATATTGGCTACCATTCAATCCCAACTGTTAATATTTTTTTTCCTTTGCTCCTCCTATCAACCTACAGTTCATCCCACTATAGTGTTTCATGTCCTTTAAACCTAGTGACGACATGTTTCACCTTTTTCTCCTCCTTGACATCTTCATAGTCGAAATACTTGTCCATTGCTCGTATCCAATCAAGCAGTTCTTCCGTGTCTAAATTTCCTTCATCCATTGGGACGTCGATCTTCATTCTGGCTCCCAACTTGAAAAATGATTTCAACAAGCGTTCTTCCACAACATCCTCTGCTACAGATTCTTTGAGTTCCACTTCTTCAATTTCCGCATCGCTGACGTCTCCAGCATTAGGTGCTCTCCTTTGTGTTAGTTCTATGGAATCTAGCCTTGCAAGCAGTTCTCTCATCTCCCTTTCCATAGCTCTATTTGCTACAGGTGGCTCATCACATCTTCTAGGTGGAATTGTGTTGATATATCTGATACCTCTCGTGGATATCAACCCATTTCTCTTCCTACATAAATAAATTATGAATTTTCTCTAATACAACTCCTAGCATAATTCCCCCCCCCCTCTCCTTGGGACTACGTGACCTCCTAGTCTTGGATGTTCAAACTCCTGAGTCGGATTGACTCTTCAGTCCCCGTGGGAACCAAAAATTCTATACATAGGCCTCTGTTCTCCTAAGTGACCATGATATATGATCATGAATCGATCCCTTCGTAACTTCTGGCTTCAGGGATAACCTAACCTCTTTCTCAGAGAATTTATGAAGCGTTCTCCTCTGAACTCCGGTCCTCCTGCCATGTTCCTCGTTTAATTATGATGGCCCAATGATATCTTGGGTTTCATGGCTTCATGAAACTCCTGTTCACCTTGCATACAACTCTCCGAACTCCCGACTTTTGAATTTCCCAATACGCTGCCACACGTCCTCTCCATGACCAACGATTGTGATTTCTTCGTGACTCCGTGCATTCACAACTCTTCTCCTACACACCTCCAAGATTCCCAAACCACGAAGTGCCAAAAACCCATCACCACCTCATCAACTTATAAACTAAATGACCCAATATGTATCTCAAACATATGCCAAATACATACACCAAGAAATCCAACAAATATGCTTCTAACAATACATCACAAGATATGTCAATGGAGCTCACATATGTACCAGCCAGGTACTATAACAAATCTGCCTCAAAACCATTCAGTACAGTAAGTAATAAGCAACCAATAGTACCTCTAAACATGTACAAGGAGTGTCCCTCAATAGATCAATGATGTATCTCTAGCTAGCATCACATCATCATGATATATCTCATAAAAAACGTGCCATGACATCATTGAGAAAATACTCAACATAACCACCAGTATACCTTATCGGGAATGCATCAATCAACACACTAAGGTTTATACCATGCATGCAAGGTAGGCCTCAAGCACATGCTTCAAGAGTCAACCATATATTATCATCATACATTAATAAACCACAAATACAAGCAAACCTATATTCAATAGAAACATGAAAAAAACCATCTCATACCCCTACATAAACATCAAACCATGTTGCAACTCATCCGTACACCCCTCTTTTTAAGGATTTTTCCACATGTATGTGAATTCACCAAAGACAGATCGCGTATGTATGCAACGTTTCCTAGAACATAACACATATATATGTGACTATTCCCACATGAGCCCCCGTATTCCTTAGAAAATGGAAGGCTTTCCTCATTCTGTATGCCTTTATTCATGTCTTCTTGTTCAATTTTTTTCATCCACTTCTGAAAGTGTCTTCAACACTGGTTTTCTAAGATTCCATCCTTTCAACATTGTCTTTATTCCATGATTTGTGTGTTATTATTTCCATATTATATGAATCACTCTTCATTGATTGTCTCCTTGAATTCCAACAATGTTGATATTTTTGGTCAAACCCACTGCAAATGTAACATCTCATGGTGTGAGAATGAGTAGCAATGTGTCCCACTTGATTACATATCCAACATCTTAGAATGTTATGGAATATTCCAACATCTTTCATTGCATAATGTTCGCAATCCAAAGCCTTGTGACCATACTCATTACATGATAAACAATGAACATTGAAAACATTTTCATACATGTTCCTTTGTATCAACCTTGAAGGTGTCTCTCTTCTGAATTTTCTTTGAGGTGTAAATATGGCTTCTTGGTGTCTTCCTTTCTCTGATCTTTTGAAGATTTCCTTGCTTTGTGTAGGTTCTTGGCTTGCATATTTTATTCCACCTTTTGAGAATGAAGGAATTACCTCATGCTTCTTAGAAGTGCTAGCTTCAAAGTGTGTTGCTTCCCTTTTGTATCCAAGATGGTATTTATCATTAGGTGATCTTTGAAAATTCAATATTTTTATCCAATATTTTGAGTTGTTCATGAACCTTTTTGACTTCTCTTCTTTCCTTCTAAGATCAACTACTTTTCCTTCCATCTTATGGCATGATTATTCCTTTTCATTTACCTGAGTCTGCAATAGTTCCTCTCTCCTTTTTGCTTCTTCAATTAGGGTCTTAAGATTGACATTGACTTCAAGGATTTTTCTAAGCTCATAATCTACCTTCTTCTTTTCTTCTACTTGACTAATTATATCATTATTTAGTCTCTTGATCTCTTCTACTTGTTTCATGAGTATTTTCCTTAATGCCATGGTACTCCTTTGGTACTTTTCTAGGGATTCCTTAATTTTTTCATCAAAATCAATATCAAATTTATACTGATCATCTTCTTCTTCTAACACATCTAAAAATTTATTTTCGAGCTTCAAAAAATCTTCCTCTTCATCTATAAGATAATTGTTATATGATTCTACACAACCTTTTTCTACTTGTGTGTCAATGGATCTCCTTCAAGATTATAGTGAAGGCTTGCTCTGATACCAATTGTTGGACACACCGACCACACTGAGAAGGGTGGGGTGAATCAGTGTGAGGATATTTTTACACTTCTTTCAATACGTTAGTTAGCAACACCTTCAAATGTTATCATTCATTCACAATTGATTAATTTCATATATTAACAACATTCATGAATAATAGAGAGCATTAAACCATCACCATGATGAACACAAATGACACCAGATATATGTGTAAATTATTTTGTATTATGTGTTACAAGAGATTTCAATCCTCGAGGTTTATCATCACTGAATGAAAATGAGCACCAACTCCAAGAGAGCACCAACTCTCAATGCAGGACCTAGCATGTGTATCTCAACACCAACCGATATGTGAGGAATCCAACCCTCAAGTACAAAACCCAAATTGTAGACATATATAATTTTCAATAGGCACATGACCTGTCTATAATGGAGCACACGTGTGTATGCATCCTGTCTATATTGTAGAACACATATGTACGTGACATCCTCCACTGTCAGGCTGCGTACACTTTCATAAAACTAGGGTTTCTGAAACTTCACACTTCTAGCCCTTTAGACCTCTTCTACCTCTGTCACATCCACTTGTGACCTATCACTGCAACCAGCCTGTCACTTCCCAACCTATACCATAAAAAAACCTATGCATGTTCCTCATCCATACACCATCAGAAAATCATATATATCCCTCAACCATGTCAGAGCATAACCACTCAATCAACCAGGAAACATCTACCATATCGAAACATCATAGCAACCATATAAAGAATGATTCAAGCATTCACCATACCATGAGTAAATCTAAGCATCAAAACAACATATAATCGTACCAAAACTTTTGTAGTAGATTTGAAACTGTAGAATGATATCCTGTGAAATTGTTTCAGACTTCAGGAACCTGACACTAGCATCTACTCAATATTTTCTTGGCCTTTTCAAATATATGTGACTTGTGCTTATTCAACAAGCGTATGTACACCACCTAGCCTTCTGCAACCTACATATGTACATGACTCGACCCACTGTGGCCTATGTACAACTTTAGAAAACTAGGGTTTTTTGAACCTATGAAACTTATGCCATCAAACTTCCTTGCTACCTAAGACTTGTGGAACTTCTAATGCGTCCATGAGTACCTCCAATCAACCTTTCACTTAAAATAGATCTTCAATATGCTCAAAATATTCATCCACATAAGAGACCCTTGCTCTCTTATTTATACTCTCCAAGTAGCTTCCTCTAGGGGTTATCTTCTAAGCAGATTTACCCAAATTCCTTATTTTATGGATAGCCCACATCTAACCACTTTGTCCACTTACAACCACTTTATTGACAAATAGTAAACTCTCCACTTCTAGTTGCAACTAATTTATTTTTAATTGTTTTCTTGTTGCAACCACTTAATCCATTAATAACCAATTTGACTGGCCAACTTGTTCTAGGAGATTCTAGAATAATTTGACTTCTTTGACCTTCTAGGGGCTTCTAGATAACTCATGAGGCTTCTCCAACTTCACATGGCCATAAATCTCTAACCAAGAGGAGTTATGTGACATTCCACATATCACTAAAAATGTCATGACGAGAACTATCCATCTAGGATAGTCTCACTTGAAATGCATTGTTATTCATTACATTATTCCTCAACCAAACTTGGGTTCCTTAACCACACATTTAGGATGAATTAATCACTTAACCATTTGGACTTCGCAAAGCGTATTCCCATGAGGGATTTCACCATAAGGGGACTGGTTTGGAGTTCATCCATTTGGTTCTTCCTATCAACCATGACATGAAATCAATGATACAACTACCTTTAATATCAACACATCATTATGACATCACTTGAAATCAACCCTTTCACATCAATTACATCAATGAAAACATAATCCAACCACCATTACATCAATGTGTTGGCATGTTTACAAGTAGAGTGTGCTTGTCATTGATGGAAAGATCAAAGTGTGCATCGATGGAAAATGAACATAGATCAAAGCTCAATGAAGAAGCAAACAATATGAAGAGATCAAAGATCATGAGAGATAGTGTTCTGAGATGTGTAGACAAGATCTCATACATCAAGCCTTGCAGAAGGATCAGAGGTCATGGCCTTTAACACCTAGATATTTAAAAAATCCAAAGATTACGAGGAGGACTGAAAGTGGCCATTGGATCACCAATCCTGAATACCCAATGTCTGTTAGATCAGAGTCCAGTGACCAGAGGAAGTGTAAAGGAGAAGTACATATTTGATCTGTTGGATCTGAGCACCAAGGACCAACAACCATCGGATCCAGTATAACTGCAAAGAAGATAATGGTTGAGCGTCATCCTCCAACTATGTGAAATGAAAAATCGCAATGAGATCTGAACCTTTGGATCCAAAGGACATGTGGCGAGAGATCATCATTTCTCTGACTCGTTAACTAGAGAAGGGAGGTGAGTAGTCCTCCAACTTCACGAAACATGAATTCTCAATAAGATTTGGACCGTTGGATCACAGAGGGTTGTGGGTCGTTGATCTAGAATATTTTGGATATCGGGAGTTGGAAGAGTCAGGGTTGGCTCATGTTCAAACAATCGACACACAAAGTCGCGATTTGATCACAGCTGTCGATCAAAGGGAGAATGAGGACTGCTGATTTGAGAAGGACACGTGTTAGACTACGTCAGCAAGGACATATGGTGTAATCATACAATGACAAGTATCAAGTTGATTCGACATTTCAGGTACATGGAAATCACAAATCCAAGTGACACGTAGCATCTACCCAGCTCATGACACATCATTGAGTGACGCAAGAGTTACATCACTCCGGGAGTTTTTGTTTCGGGAGTTTTACCACTAGTACTCTCCCAAAGACCCAAAGTCTGGAAAGCCAAAGTCTAATAGCCATTGGATTTAAGAGGACACACATCAATGGATTGTCAACTCCAGGAAAAATCAAAGGAAGGATGAACGAGAGTTTGAGAATTGAAATCTCCAAAGTTCGGAGACACGAAGGAGATCTCGACCATTGATCTGAGAGGGAAAGACATCGTTGGATCATGGAATTCAGGTGAAATGATCTGGGAGCAAACAATAATTTGTGTTTTGAAACTCTCGGAGCCCAGATTACAAAATCGATCTCGTCCGTTGGTTTGGAGGGACATGTGTCATCTAATCACTGATACCAAGGATTACACGTGGAAAAAGGAAAGAAGGCAAATTTGTAGACTTGAGAGGATAGATCTGAACCAACCATTCAAGAGCACCATCAAGATAGTGAGATCGACGATCATTCTCCATTTTGGGGCCTGAACATGCTTGGGCCTTAATATTTCATGAGAGGGTCGCAATTGAAACCATGGTTTTGGAGAAAGGATGTATGGAGGTTTGTGGTAAATTGCGGGGTGAAAAGAAGTTTCGTCTAAACCACCTTTGGATGTGAATGCAATCACGTGGTCACATGAAGCTTATAGCCCAAGTTCATATCGTGAGAAGAAGCTAGCACTCAGTAAACGAAGATTGGGAAGCACCTTGTGAATAATCACTTGGTCACCATCGGTGGTGACGCAAAGGAAGGGGCTTAGAAGCCAAAGAAGCCATAGTTGACTGGCTATAACTGACAGAGAAGACAAAGAGTATCGACGTCTGGAGAAGCTAAGGAATCTCAGCATAATGCCCATTGATGATGAACACATGGAACAAAACCACCAGAGAAGATGAAGAGTTGCCATGATGATTAGGAGATGTATCGACATGAGAAAAGTATGCAGAACTGAGAAGTGAAATGATTTTTCTATCGAGCTATGTAGGAGTGAGAAGAGATACAGTGAAAAATGTGTAGGGCAGAACAATGAGGTAGTGAAGATCATGCAAAGCCATTGTGGCATGAAGTATGTTGAAGGTGCATAAAGAGTATAAAGACATAGAATAGAGAAGAGATGGGAGCGACTGTTGAGTGTGATTCATGTGGGTAGAAGCATACGATGTGTAGGAGCTTAAGCAAATAATAAGCAAGGAATACAAACACATATATGAGAGAAGAATAGAAAGCACAAAAGACGCGAGAAGAGAGAGACTGATGCAGGTAGAGTAGAGAAGTGTAGCAGAATAGTGATGAGACTGGTGAGCCATATATAAATGTTGTATCATTGTGATAAAGTTGTAAAAAGAAAAGATTTAGATTTCAGGATGGTAGTGAGGTGCTTGGGAGGATTGGTGTCCTCAGAGTTTCAAGTGGGTGCTTGAACATGGGGAGTTGTAGCTTCCATCTGGTTGGAGCCAGAAAAACCAGGGTGGAAGGGTGGTGCAAGGGAGAACTATTGTTCTCTATTATATAGGTTGGTGCCTGTGGGACTAGAAGTTGGTGCTTCCATCACGTTGGTGCTGGAACACTCAAGGAGTTGGTGATTCCTTCTAGTGGGTACTAGAGAAACTAGAGAGTTGGTGCTCTCAACAAGTTGCTTCTTGTAAAACAGAGGTTGTAGCCTCAAGAGGAGTTGGAGATCATAAGAATGATAATGTAAAGAAAATAAAGATTACTTATCATATCAAGAAGAAGAGGTTTTTCCCTTTATGGGATTCCTTAGGAAATATTTGTCTCTGTATATTTCATGTGTGTGATTGATGTTTAATATTCTATTGCTTACTTCCCTGCATCATTGTGATCATCATTAAGTGTTCTGTAAAGAGTTTGAAATGGGCATAATTGTTTAAGCACAATAACAACTGATTCACCCCCCTTCTAAGTTTTCCAACAATTGGTATCAGAGCCGGTTCCTTTTATTTAAAGGTAGATTAGTAAGATTAAACATGTCAAGACATGAAGGAAATTCAACCAATAAGGCCCCTCTGTTCAATGCAACAAACTTTTCCTTCTCGAAAGTTAGGATGAGAACCTACATAATGGCTTTAGGTGCAGATGTCTGGGATGTGGTAGAGTCTGGTTATGTAAAGCTAGTTGTACTAGATAATAAGGATAACAAGATAGAATTCATCTTCAATGCTAAGGCTATGAATGCTATTTTGAGTGGGCTGATAGAAGCAAAAATTTTAAAAGTTATGCACTTAGAAACTGCCAAAGAAATGTGGGACAAACTCACTAGAAGTTATGAAGGTAATGAGAAGGTAAAGGATGCCAAGCTTCAAACCTACAAATTACAGTTTGAACAACTAAAGATGAAAGAGGATGAAATTGTTGGGAAGTACTTTCTGAGAGTTGAAGAACTAGTGAATTCCATTAAGAGTCTTGGTGATAAATTTGAAGACATATTTTTAGTCCAGAAGATTTTAAGACCTTTTCCAGATAGGTTCAACCCAAATGTCTCTTCTATAGAAGAACTTAATGATCTAAAAAATCCCGCTTTTGATCAACTTCTAGCAACGTTGACTGCATATGAAATGAGGATAGGTAAAGATAAATCCACTTCTATAAAAGCATCATTTAAAGATGATAAGAATGAAGATTCTAAGCCTGATGAAATTAAAGAAAAAATTGTGAGAAGACTAAAGAAAGGATTAGGCAAGTACCAAGGAAAATTTCCCTTCAAACGTTTTAACTATGGAAATATAGGTCACTTTGCATCTAGGTGTCCATACAAGAAGCAAGATCAAAATTCTGAAGGAGAAAAGAAGTTCAAACCCAAGAGATTTGGTAAAAATAAAAGTTTGTGTAAACAATGATGACTCTTCAGAAGACACATATAGTGACTCCTTGTGTGAAGATAAGGTTAATGACTTTATGCTTATGTCCCAAGAGGATTATGATAATAAAATCACAGGAAGTAATGTTGAGGATGAAGAAATTATGGTTGACTTGGAAGGAGAACTGATCAATGCTCTAGAAGAAATTGCTAGACTCAGATCTAAGAAGAAAAAGAAAAAACAATTACTGATACAGTTTGAGAAAGACAATAAAGAACCTAATGAAGAATTTTCCTTGCTAAAAGTGGAATTAGAAGAGGCAAAGAAAATAGAGGACATTATGAAACAAAAACTATCATAAAATAAGGCAAGATGTGAAGCCTTGGAATAAGAGGTAGTAAAAACCAGAAAATAAATGGAGAGGTTTAAATCATTGTATCTTCAAGACCTTCCAAGTATTAAAGCCACAACAAAACTAAATGAAATTCTGAGCAAACAAAGATTTCCATTGTTGAAGACTGGTTTAGGTTATGTAAATGGTTCAAGTATCAAAGAGCCAGAAAGCAAAGAGCCACTAAAGGTGATCAAGTTCCAAGTCAGCAGACAATCAGACCATGAGAGTACTCTGTCACCTAAAGCTAATAAAGACAAGATGATCCCTGATAAAAAAAAAAAAAGAGATCATAAGATGGAGCAAAAAATTCCAAGAAGAAGGACATCCTTCAGGTACCAAAATTTCTTTCATGGATATTGTTTTTACTCTTCTAATTTTGGTCATCAGATTGTAAAATTTTAAATTAAGATTAGAGACATGCAACTGAGGAGGTCGAGAAATAGACAATCTTTACAACATAGAACTAAGCAACCAATGAATAGACAACGTAGCACCAATCGGTTTGACCTACTGAACAATGAGCTCGAATTTTATAATTGTCATAACTTCAGCCACAAAGATGCAAACATCCATTTGAAGAAGTACAAGGTATATCTAAGGATAAATCCTTTAGCTAGAAATCCCAACACATGGAAAAAGAAAGACAGTGAAAAATGTGGTCTAGTACTTTTAGCTCAAAAACAAAAAGACCCCTGGTATATAGATAGTGGATGTTCCAAGCACATGACTAGAGACAAGGATAAGTTTTTGTCTATAAGTAAAAGAAAAACATGAAATGTAACCTTTGGAAATGATGAACTGGGTAAAATTCAGGGTAAAGGGATGGTGAGTTTGAGTAATGGTAAAGGAAAATCCCAGGTTGTTTTTCTTGTAGATGGGATGAAACATAATTTTCTCAGTGTAAGTCAAATGTGTCACAGAGGATGTAAAGTGGTGTTCACTTCCAAGGATTGTAAGATAAAGTCTGTAAACTCAGGACAAGTGGTGGATAAAGGCATAAGGACAAAAAATAATGTATATGTGTTGAAAGAAGATAAAGAAGAGTGTCATCTAAGAAAAGATGATGAAACATGGTTATGGAATAGGAGACTTGGACATCTAAACTTTGACCACTTAATAAATCTCAAAAATCTTGAGGCAGTAAAATATCTTCTAAGAATATCAAAGCCACAAGACTCTGTGTGTAAACCTTGCCAGGTAGGAAACCTAACTAGGACACAGTTTAAATCCAAGATCTCTACTTCAACAGAGAAACCACTCCAATTANCATATGGATTTATGTGGACCATCAAGACAGGAAGGAATAGGGAAGGAAAAATACTTTATGTTGATCATTGATGATTAATCCATACTTACTTGGGTTTCTTTTCTCAAAGAAAAAGTTGAAGCATTTGAGAAATTTAAAATATTTAAGGCTTTAAATGAGAATCAAACAGGCAAGAGGTTAAAGGAAGTAAGATCAGATAAAGGAGGATAATTCATGTCAAGTGAGTTCAAAGAATTCTCTGATAAACATGGGATCAAGAGAGAATACGCAATCCCATGAACTCCACAAAAAAATGGAGTACTTAAGAGGG
>SNQJ01S0011000.1:9252-44443 GCA_010110895.2 Picea sitchensis
CTCCATCTCTGCTTCCATTTCTTTGAGTTGTGCATTCTGCTCCATAAGCAGTTTGAGAATTTCATCCTTCTCGCCTTCTTTCTCCACTATCTCCTTCGCTTGTGAATCTTCTGTAGGCGGGAGATTCATCTGTTTCCTCAAGGAGGCGATGTCTGCATTCTTTTTCTTTATTATCTCCTCTACATCTTTGACATTCGAAGGATCATAGCCGATCTTGAGGACCAGCTCCTATAAAGTCTTGATTCTATTATCCTTTGCAAAGGAAGAAATCTTTTCCAGCTTGAGCTGTGTCTGAGCATTGTTCAGTGATACCTGTAATTTTGCTACAGAAGCTGAAGCATGTGCCAATGTATGGAATACCATATCCCCAGTCTGTTTGTGAAAATCCATCTGATCTGCTGGGTGCATGTCCTTCATTTGGAACTTGAAGGTGGCCCTCTTGTAGTCTGTGATTACCTTGGGGTCTGGTACATGCGCCTGGAGGAAGGCCATGTGCATCCTGCCCTTTTCTGTGTCAAATGCAGACAACAGCCTGTGCTGCGCAGTTGACATCTCCTTTCGAAACTGAGCATAGGTGTTGCTAGTAAGAGTCTGATTCTTTTTCTCAATTAGCTTGTACTTCTTGAAAATACTCAACTTAGGCCCAGTCTTTCCCAGCTGAGTATCCAGTGGGGAGTCTGTGAATTTATTCGGCACAACCAGGGTGATTTCCTTATGTAGGCTCGACTCGAAGGCTAGAATGATAGACTTAGTCACTATGGTAGGCGGGACCTCTTTTTCCCCAGTAGGGCTGGGAACTGTGGCTGTCTTGGGCCTCTTAGTATGTAACTGGAACTCTTCAGACGACACCTCCATGACAGGTAGAGATGATTCTTGTTGAGGCATTTTTTCCTTAGGTACTTTTGGTGTGGAAGTTGGTGGTACAGTGGTAGGGGGAACCTGCTATTCCACTTCAATCAAGGTGTCAGGCACCCACACCGTCTGATTAGCGAATTTCTCAATCTCGGGCTTAGCTTCATGAATATACGGGATATTTTTGTTCTTCACCCACATTTCTGAGATGATCCCATATGGATCATAGTTCCATGGGAAGCTTAAGAAAAACTTCATCTCTCTCATCATTCAGTCAGCTTCTTCTCCGGCGCCTCGACTGTTGCATATGAAGGAGCCAATCTGCCCCTTGATTCAAAGCTGCTACTTTTTCTTCAAAGACACGAAATGGATATCATCTGAATTCATGATTTGTCTTATGTATTCTAGAGAAAAGATTCTTACTGACACATACTTAGGAAACTTGTAAGGTGCCAACTCAAACCTGAATACTCTGATCTCGGTATGGTTTTGATATAGGTACCAATCTTCGGTCTTGGTGTTGTCTGAGAGATGCAAAATTCTCTGGACTTCGTCGTTTATTCGAGGCTCGGGCCTGCCGCTCAACATGATTACCACAGGGTGGTAGAACAGATCGATGAAAGCCTTGAAGATATACTCTGTGGAGTTATGCTTCAACAAAGAGGTCCATGTTGTGACTGGCTGAGGCTTTCCATCTGCGTCCATCTTCTGCATGGAGAAACTCAATTTATCTGCTTGAAAGTAAACAAACATGTATGCCAATATAGATGAGTATTTGAACATGCCTTCCGTGCCAAAGTTCATGAACTGTTCGTGAATATTATCGGCCAAGAAGGTGTTGTAATCAAACTGTGTTGTGGGTTTTTCATCAATGGAGAAAATGGATAGAAAACCCAGAATGGGCTCATCTACCCACTGGTCGGAATAGTAACCTAACAGAGCACAAAGGGAGGAAATGACTCGGTTTCCCTTGGTGGAGAACATGGATGATGGGTAAGGGGGATTTGTGGAAGGGAATTGAGTGGAGGTGGGAAGGAAAATCTYGAATATCTGAGCTCTCTGGGGAAAAGTCATCTTCTGATATAACTTAGTGAGGATTTCTAGGTTGAAAGGAGACGCATATTCGGCATGGGGAATTTTCATCATCTGGTCTATGTCTTCGGGAGTGATGAGGAACAGGGTGTCTCCGGATGAGGATATGACGACTCTCTATTCGGGGATGTAGTGAGCTTGGAATTTAAGTGTGAATTTGGGAAAATGGTGTATCTGGGGAAAAAGGTAAAGGGGAAAATTGGACTCCCAGAGTCCAATTTCATCGCTCTGGTCCAGGAAAACCTCCCTGAGCCATGACTGGAGGTCTGAAAAATTGAAATCACACTTGGTATCAGTGATCAATCTGTCTTTGTCGACCAATGGGATTTTTTCCAGGTCAACAGGAGGTGGGAGAAAAGGATTCTCCTCTCCTTCTACTTGTCTTGGCTTTGGCACCATCTCTGCAACAGTACCTTCAATAAACACGAAGTTAGTGGGGTCGACTGAATGTGGATGAAGGAGATGGGATGTAACCGAGGGGTTGGCTATGAGATTTTCTGGTGCGACGAGTGAACAACGAAAATGGAGGAGAACGGTAATTTTATTTCAAACTAGTTTCGGTTGGACGTGGGAGACAGATTAGCAGGATAACGAGTATGTTATCAAGTAATAAATAGACAACGAGCCACTTGGGGGTGAGATGGCAGGTGATAGTGGCCCAAAATATACGGATGGGTGACATGGCTGCTAGGGATTGGAGGTGAAAGTCGCAATAAGGGGTTGTTCATGAGTGAAAAGGGGTAGGGAACTGACAACAGTTATGGGATGTGACATAACTTGGGATCAAGTGGAAGATGATGTCCATGAGTGACGGAAGCTGTCAAATAACAGATGGTGATGGGACTTCGGGACCAATAGGCTGATGCCATGTATGACCAGTGGCCCGCCAGAGGGAAAAACCATTCTGGACCCCCCCCCCTTCGGTTAAAAACAGATCATCAGGGGGGGTCCAAAATCTAATTAGGGTCGTTGATCTACGTGCCCTTTTCCTGGACACAGATCTTAGTGCGCCATTTATCATACATTCCAGACCCCCCCCCCTCCATTAAAGGCAGAATGGACGGGGGGTCTGTAATCAAATCTAGATCATAGATTTAGGCGCTCGTTTCTAGGCCGTCCAGATGTGCGCAAGTCTTATTTCCAATTCCGGACCCCCCCCCGGTTAAAAGAAGAATTGTCGGGGGGGTTCAGAATGCTCTATACACCGTAGATCTGAGCGTCGCGATCAGGACCGTTGATATGTGCAGGAGGTATAAATCAGAAGCGAGGAACACATGTGCTGAGAGAACTTAGGATAAAATCATTTTATGGGTTTTTCTCCTACCTTTCAAATAGACATTACCAAGGGGGTTCAACCAACTATCTTTTAGGCTTTTGAGACATGGTGCAACATTTTACATCGAGCTGGTTTTATTGGAGTGAAACAATGAAGCAACTAACCTACATGCTAACCTATATTCCTATGAAAGTTAACCTAGATTAAACTGTTGGGTTAAGAAATTACTCTACCCTGGGGCTATCTGACCAGGATTAGACAGTCTGGCCAGATTTATTCACTAATATAACCTAGACACTTTGGCTAAGATTAAACTGTATAGCCAAATCATTCACTACCCTATCAACATCAAATTTAAAAAGAACTTGGACATGCTTGAAAAGTATGGCCAAGTTACTATTATTGCATGGGGCTTTTATTTCAATTCTTTTATGCCCTCTTTTTCTTTTTCCTTTTTTTTTATTTCTTTTAATTTTTCTTTTCTTTTTCTTTTTCTTTTTTCTTTTTCATTTTTCCTTTTCAAATTATTTGTAGAATGAAAAATCATTTGTCAACAAAAATACTAGAGACAGATAATATCCTAGTCACCAGTTGATTCCCATAACTTATGGGGTGATAACAGGTACAGGACAGTCATTTCCTTAGGAAATGGTCCGGACAATCATTCCCTAGGGTAGATTCATTCTCTTCAAGTTTCACTTTGTTTAGTGCTAGCGGAATGGCCCAGATAGATGAATGGTCCAGGTTCATCAATCAGGGACAAACATTACCTAAGGAAGACTCATTCTCTCCAAGTTTCACTTTGTTTAGTGCCAGAGGAATGGCCCAGGATAGGGAATGGTCTGGGCTCATGAATTGGGACAATTATTCTTCCTTTCTTGAGAATAATATTCTAGATAGCTCATCATTGATGTTTGACCTTCTGAGGCCAGATGCTCTTCTAGATCTCACAAATGTGAGTGGAAGAATGGCCTAGATGATTTTTTTTATATCATAACAATGTTTTATGTGCAGGTTGATATCAGATGATTGTTATTGAGACTGTATGTTTCTAGACAGTAGATGTATACTACTATGGTGGATGTGTTCCACTGATTGTGACTATACATCACTGATCAAGTACTTGTGTGCTACTTGGTGTGGTAGTGTACCACTGGATTTTAGTTGTGTACTACTATGGATAGACACAGTTGTGTTGAATGATATTGTTTCGATTTCCTTGAAGACTATCAACAGTGTTGGAAATGATTATCAACTAGATGGATGATCAATGGACATAAATTTCTCAAACGGAAAATAGTCCAAGACATATATTCTTCTAGGACATATGGTTCTTGTGTCACTCTATGGAGTGATTGACTTATCCAGCATCATGTTTGATTACTAAGATGGAGTATGGTTTCGAGAGATGATGCAGTTGATGACANGATGGATGATCAATGGACAGAGATTTCCCTGACGAAAAATGGTTCAGGACATTTATTCTTCTAGGACATATGTTTGGATTAGAAGAATGGTTCTTGTGTCACTCTATGGAGTGAGCGACTTATCCAACATCATGTTTGATTACTCAAATGGAGTATGGTTTCGAGAGATGATGTAGTTGATGACATTGATAGTGATGATGGTGCTCATGATCTAATCATGAGATAGTCTATATGACTATGTTTATACTACCAAGTAAATGATATGTTTGTTCTCAAGACAATTACCTTCAATACCTCTCTATATAGGAGGGAGTGTTGATATTATGGTAGCTGCGGGAGGTATTTACCTCCACATGTAAACCTGTTGAGAATAGAATATTTTGGGAAGCAAGAAGAAACCCTAACTAGTTGGCTAATAACCCTAGAATACAAGTCGGCTCAAGAGGATAACTTATATTAGGTTATTAGCCTCCAAGAGAAGAAGTCGGCTAAAGGAAATATTATATACTAAGTAAATAGGCACCCAGAATGAGACATTGTCCTAGGAAGTTTGCTAGATTTGGTATAAATATAGGAGGCCAATCTTCATTTTGGCAGACATTCTCAGAACTGCAGAAGCAACACTTGTGTGCACTGTAGTTGGCCAGTTTGTGTGCAAGTTTGGAGGAGAGTTGTTGTTGCAGCTGCTGCACCTAACATATTTGGGGTTTGGCTTGGACTATCTCTTGGTTATGGTTTGGACTCTCTGATCAGCTCTTGCTTGGTGATCTATCCTTGGAGAAAGGTGCGCCACCCCTTTGTTTGGCTATCTAGCCTAGGTTTTTCTTCTAGAATGGTTCTCTGTCAAGGTTAAGGTGCTCGAAGGGTGGTTGCAGCCTATGGTTGGGTGGCAATAGTGATATTGTCTATGGTAAAATGAGCACATTCTAACAATTTGGACAGGTTATTTGTACAGGTTTGGTGCATGGTTGATGCATTTCTTTATGGTACAGGTTGAGGTACAAGTTTATGTATGGTACATGTTGGCACATGTTATTGGTACAGATTGTTACAGGTTGATTACAAGTTGATTAGTACATGTTTACAATAGTATATCTCACAATGATAGTGTGACAGGGGTTCCATCATTCTACTTCTACGACAGAGCAGTTGGACGAGGCAAGGACAGGTGGTTGTAGCCACCTTCCGATTGTATCCGGAGAACATAGGGGGTTGTAGCCATATAATTGGGGAATTGGAGCTTCCTTCAGGTTGTAGCCTGAGAAACTAGGGGATTGTAGCCTCCTTCTAGTTGTAGCCAGAGAATTGGGTAGTTGGAGCTTCCTTCAGGTTGTAGCTTGAGAATCAGGGGGTTGGAGCCTCCTTCTAGTTGCAGCTGAAAAAGAAAGGAATTTGGTGCTTCCAATGAATGTAATTATTAAAGACATATAAGAAAAATCATTCTGTGGTTTTCTCCCACTTTAGGTTTCCACGTAAAAACAATGGTGTACTATGTATGTGTATGATTTCTCATTTGTTCATTGCTTATTTACTCTACAACTATTGCATTTGTGGTTAGATTGAATTACTCTATTACTAATTCAGCCCCCCTCTCAATAATCCAACATCATAGCCAATGGTTTGAAACATTGCATGTTGTACGTAAATATTGTTGAGTCTGATCTATTGTGTGATTTATTCCAGGCCGACGATTGCATACTATAACTTCTAGAAATAGATATGATCTGTCTAGGTATTGAAGATGGATTCAAAGATCGATCCTTTAATTCTGAATGGATCAAATTATATAGTATGGACACAAAATATGGAAACCCTATTGATGAGTAAAGGATTGTGGTAGTATATAAAGACTACGATTCTAGATCCAACAAATGATCTTGCAAAGTTTTTTGTTGATGTAAATAAGGATGAGGTTGTAGGGTCATCATGACATATATATCATGGGAGATTTGTTTTCACATCAGTGGAATCGACTTCCCTCATCAAGTCTAGAAGAAGATAAATGTTTTGTTCAACAAAGTTGATGAAATCCATGTCATGCAATTGGAGAATGAGTTGATATCTCTCGATCCTCATTCCTTTGACATAATAGAGGACTATTTTACACGTGTGAAGGAACTACAGTTGAAATTGGGTGAATGTGGAAAGAATTATCAGAAGAATGATAGAAAACTCATTGAGCTAGTCCTGATGAATATGAGAACACATTTGGCATGCTCGTTTTGAATTTTCGAACCAACTAGAAGGAACTCAATAAATATAGTAAGGGGTACACCTTTGAATATTTCTATGTTATTTTGATAAATGATCAACATAGATTGAATGAAGAAGGAAATATTGGTGGTAAAATTCAAGCCCACATTCTCAAGGGAAATGGAAAGTCAAATAAAAAATAAAGATGATGGTTTGATACCCCTACACAGAGAAAGATGCACCCCATTGTTGGCGCATGACTATTTTGGGGAAAAAATCCAATTTTGGAGAGTGTGCCATACATTGAAGAAAAACAACATGTCGAAGATGGATGAAAAGAAGTGCGACACACATGCAGACAAACCTAGCCATGTTAGAGTTAGGGGTTTTGATATGATTGTAATGGCTATGAGCCAATAGAATAGTATAAATAAATGCCTAGGAGGTTTAGTAGAGGTTGGTTAATGAGCTAGAGAGTAGGAAAAAAGGGTGAATGGCTGAGTGATTAGGAGAAGAGTGGGTTTTTTAGGGTTAGGTCGAAGGTTGTGGAGCTTGGTGTGGTCTAGTTCGCCTCACTGAATGATATTGTCATAGTTTTTGGTTGTAATCATGGAGAATGTAATGCACACAATGTTGTCTTTGAATAATTATGAATACAAGAGAAGAAGAGCCAAATATTTGTGGACATATCCCCAAGGTGGGGTGAACCACAGTAATCATGTTGTGTTAATGGGTATGAAGAGTTATTTTTTTGTTCCTACTATTTATCAGTTAAAGAATGGATGTTTAGATTATATTATTACAACGTGTAGCATGCATGCATGGTTTCCTTGATGAATGAATAATAGATCTAGATGAATGAGTAATAAATATGATGCATAAGAAGAAGACACACATCACATTCCCAACTCCTTCCATGACTGCAGACATCTGAGTCCTGTAGTCCCCCATAAGCTATCTTGGGTGAGACTGCGATGTGCACTTTGTGCACAGTGTTTCCTTTTGGTTTACCAGGAGGGATGATAGTTTGAGGGTTTTGTTGGAAACCTTTGAGATCAGAACCTGGGTCAACCCAAACGTCCAAAAAATGGTTTTGTTTCTGACTGGAACTATGCATGATAGATTGGAAGGGATCTATTGAAGAACAACACAGAGAATGAAAAATTATAAGGGAATGTATAGGCCATATAATCCAATGAAGGAGGAGATTGAAAGATGTTTAAGCAAAAAGGAACTCGATTTTGAATAGAAGGACAATAGAAATCCTAAATATATACTGCGCAAATATCTCGATAGATATGTGTTTAGCGAATTGCATGAAGTATTTTTATGTGAATTTCCACATCTGTTACATGAGTGGTTATTGAGGTTGAAGGAAAACCATCTTACAAATCAGATCAGACAGCTAGAGTGGCATCCTATAGAGATCACGCAGTTGTAGAAAGTCAATAATAAATTCACACATGTAGTAGATGTTTTGTTAGACAATATTATTGAATGGTTTATCACTGAATTTTTAGTTGATAATACGAAGTCGTACACTACTGCAGAATAGAATTTTATGAAGGGACCCAAAGGTAGGTACATAATATCACTATATACTTCCATCAAGATTTTATTATATGACAAATCCGTGATGACCATGGATTCAAAAAACTAAACTTATCTGCGTGCATGGGGGAAGGGGGGAATCACTCTCAAGGGTCTGCGATATGGACATGGATATGGATAAAGGGAATCAGAAGGATGTAATGGAACCAATCATGATGGAGGAGGACCGGATAAATCACATAATGGAAAGAGTTGGAATGACGTGCAGTAGTATATCTTACCAGTATAAGATTAATAACAAAAAGAGGGTCATAGTAGAGAGAGAGGGATTGGCAAGTGACAAAGAAGAGGTAGAGGATCTTCGAGATGTGGATAATATTGAGGAAATCTTGCGTGCAACATATGAAAGGAAAACAAGAGGTCTAGGGTCAGGAATAGAAGGAAGAACTCTAGTCTAGATCATAGTTAGTGTGGAACCTACAATCCCATGTGAAACTAATACACCTAAAGGAACACAAGGTTTTAGAAAAAAAAAATTTAGTAGAATAAGTGCAACAAGTTAGGAGAACAATAGTGGAAAATCAATTGCGGTTACAAGTTCAGGAAGTAGCAGTCAACTATCTACACAACGCAGAAGAAGTAGTTCAACAAGTTTAAAAATGGCGGTAGTAGATCCCACTATCATGGTACCAGAATTTTGTGGTGAGGCATCATAGGACCCTGAGAAGCATTTATTCATCTGTGAAAAGATATAGGAGGAAAAGTAGATCACGGACGAGGATAAAAATGTGGTGCAGTTGGCTATAATATTCAGATACCATGTGCTAGATTGGTACATGAGCCTTGATGTAAACAGTCAACAAGGAGCACCAAAGATTGTCGCAGAGGTAAAAAATTGTCGGTAAATGAATTTCAGAACCCAAGTTCACAAGACCAATATAGGAATGAAATGATTTAGATCAGGCATAAACTAGAGTCTGTCTGGGAGATTGATCAAATGTTTAAATGTCTAAAAGGTAAGTTGAAGTACTCTATTATTGACATGCAACATAGGTAGTTATTTCTAAACTCACTATTACCACACTTGAAGTATCCATTGAGAGAACATAAGTTACAAACTCAGGCAGAGGCTCTGCAAGCAACCCTACAGTTGGAAGAAAACCAATATCAACATAAATATTCAATGATAGAAAAGATGAAAGAGGATTTGAAGAAATTGACATTTCAGTTGAACCAAAATAAGGGGAAGGGGATGAGATAAGTTGTCTAGTGCACATTATGCAGGACAAAGGGACACCATAAGAATGAATGTATAACCTTTTCACAACACTTGGAAGAAGGGATGCCAAACCCCTTTCCTATAGGAGGACTGTGGTGTGAAATTTGTAAAACACATGAGCATGATCCATATCATTGTCCCATGATGCAAAAGTATAAGACATTTCCAAAAATTTCTTACTACAATTTTTGTAAATCAGTGGGTCACGATGACAAGGACTGTAGAATGTTGGAATTGATGAGAGAGAGAACTTCAGACACCTACAAGGTGCAAGCAAAGATGATGACAAGGAAAGCCACATTGCAGTTCAATAATGTGCAACCATAATTCAATACCGTGCAACCATAATACAAAAATGTGCAACCACAATATGCACAGTATAACTAGATACCCGAGTATAATGCACTGCGTAGAGATAGAGGTGGATTCAGAGGTGGAGGATGGGGAAAAGGGGGATTTGGACAAGGCAGAAGGCCAATAGTATTCCATATTTTTCAACAACCAAGACACTATGCAAGAGACTATCCACTTCAACTTGCGACATGTATGTATTGTCGCATAGTAGACCACGAGACAAAAGACTGTCCGACATTATTGGGAAAAATATAGGAAAAAAGAAACCAGAACAATTAGAAAGTGCAGTGGATTTCTGCATAATCCAGGGATGATGGGAAGAACATCAACATAGTTACTCAAGGAGGATCTAATATGGGAGAGGATGTAGTGAAACAAGATCCAACTCAACACTAGTGGGTCAATAAGAACACTGCACCAAAAAATAATTTTGATGTGCAAAAAGAAAAGGATACGTTTAAGGAGGCTAGGCATGAGATTATAAAGGATAAAATTGCATCTACATCAACTGCGTAGTAAAATCATGTTTGACCAATGTATGAGATGCCACCTTCAATGGATCACACTAACAAAAAACAAACTTCAGAGAAAGTAAGTAACCTAGAGAATTTTATGCAGTCATGTGTAAATATATTGAATGATCCATCATCCATTAAGGTCTTACATAACTTGATAAAGAGATGCAACACATAAGTAGAAGGGAAGTTAGAAAAAAAACAGTTATTCATCTCCATATGAGAAGAAGAACAAGTAGGGAATTCAGGTTAAATTCCAACACCGAGGATTTCAATATGGGGGATGTCATACTTGATTTAGGATTTGAAGTGAACTTTCCTGTCTAGTTGAAATTGGAAAATCAACATAGAGTATTACTAATTGGAAGACTGAAAGGTGTGACAATAGACTTGGATGGAGTTAGCATTATAGCATATTTCGAAGTTATAGAAATAGTAGATGGCTCAACACCCTACCCAACATTACTAGGAATGGAATAGGAATTTGATAATCAGGCTCGTATCAAATTGAAGTCACGGAAAATGATCTTTGACTCAGGTGAGTACAGAGTAATTTTACCATTGTACCCCTTAGAAGGAGACAAGTATGTAGAGGTGACATGTTTGGACTTGGAAGAAATAAATCATCTATATAGGACTACTGCGCAAGAAGAAGATTATGTCAACCCAACTATAGATGGGGTACTCAGTTGGAGAAGCATTACTTCATGTACCTCAGACTTAGATACAGTTCTAGAAAACTGGTAGCAAAGGCTACATGAAGTCTCCATAAGGAGGTGTGAAAGTAGAGAGTGTGCAATAAGGTGGGTCGGTACAGAGGTAAGGGAACCTCCCATTTTTTATGGTCTGAATGACCTAGAAGAATTTTTGACAAAATATGAAGAAGAAGTCTTGGAAAATCATAGGTTCTTATCCCTGGATATTGCACTAAAGTCAACACCTGGAAGATGGTGGGGCGTGCACAAGGGAATGATTCAAGACAAGTATCGATGTAAAATGTTACTGCACATTAGATTTGGTGCAGAACACAGGAACAATACATTGTAGAAATATGATGGGTGAGGGAGACTAGCTGAGAACATAGATAAATTGATGCAGTTCCCCACCTCAGCAGGGTCTATTGACCTCCCGGTCTCTGGATCTTCTCAATCTTCAAAATGAAGCAGCTCTTTGATTCCCTACTGGAATCTTCAAGAAATGTCCACATGTCCTTTTCATGAAAATCCACCGTGTGAACAAGCACCGGGTGCAAGATTCTCTCACAGGTCCTTTCCCCATATGCACAGGTAGTATGAGACCCATGGGTTCTCTTATAAGAGTTGTTCGAACCTCAACGCCAAACATGCACTAGCTCTTCTCTGCTAAGTCCTTTCTCTCATGTGACCATGGGCTGTGACCACGAGTCTAAACAAAGGCGCGTCGCGATTTCACGAGTCAGTTATTTGTATGTGAGTCACCCTGACTCTCCCGATCTCTGAAATATCGACAATGGCCTAGCACTTTCTATCTCCTCCCTTATTGTCTTTCCATATGACCCCTCTCTATGACCTGGGGCCAAACCTCTGAGTGCATCGGGATTTCACATGTCGGGGATTCTTGATGTAATTCACCTTCATTCTCCCGATGTATTAACTCTCGATGCTTCAAATATGACGGCCCAAATACTTCCTCGATCTGATGGTCCAGATCTCTTCAAGATTTTGTGATTCGTGACTTCTGAGTTACAACTTCATCCACGCTCCCGACTTCTGAAATGCCAATATTTTGGAGCACAAATCAACGGCTCAGATCCTATGAGATTTGAGGACCCCTATCAAATCATGAACTCAAGCCTCGTGAGTTCCCACGATTCTCCCCTTTTCCTTCTCTGATGTGCGAGTCAATGAAACGTTGATCTCTCACCACACGTCCCTTTCGATGATTTCAGGTCTTCACATTTCACGAAGTTGAAAGACTTCTCTCCTCATATCTTTTGATCTCTGAAACCCTGAATATCTCTCCTCGATCAACGACTATGATCTTTTCATGAGTTCTTATAACTCTACCTTTTGGCTTTTCCCTCCTATGAGTCAGCGAAATGTTGATCTCCCGTTTTGATGGACGGTCCTGATGATTTCGGGACTTCGAGACTTTGACAAGTCCGATCTCTTGCATGTACACAACATTAAGGCTCGTGAAACTCCATCTGAATCCAATGGATGTTGATCAACCTCTACGCTCATATCCAATGGATGGGATCTATTCTCTTCGCTCGCGCTTCTCCTGTTTATTGGACGTTGATCTAACGGTCCAAGATCCTCCCCAAAACTGATCATATGGTTGTTGTCACTCCTCCTCTTGAGATTTTAATTCCTTCCAACTTGGAATATTTCGTTAGTCTTCAAAGTTTTTCGGCCTTCAAAATTTCTCTTGCAAACCCGACTATCTTGGGTCTCGCTTACACTCTTGCAAGCACTATCTCTTCTGAGTTTTTGGACTTAGAATAATTCCACCCCCTACGCACTCTTTGTGTTATATATTCTAAGTTTATCCTCTTTGAAGGTTCCGATCTACCATGCACTCCTTGCATTTCTAGGATTTCGTCAAACTTAGATCCGAAGGATTTCTTGACAATAAATTCTTCTTGCCCTCCCAGCATTCTCCTGGCTCGATGCACATTTTGTAGAGATTCTCCTTAGAGAGTGTTCAGTAACTCTGGTTCTTCCTGAACTCAACACGGAGTTCCCTTAGTGCACACTTCCACCCATGTGATGCCCTCCTGACAGAGATTTATAGAGTTATCAGTAACTCTGCTTCTCTATGAACTCGACAAAGAGTTCTTCCTGTGCACTCCTTGCACTTGTATTGATGAAGGTTCAACGATGTCCCTCCTAATATTTCCTTGAGGTTAACTCACCTCTATCAACACACTCCTTGCAGACTATGTGCACTCCTTGCACTTGGAAACTATAAGACGAGAAACAATTGAAACTCATACAATACTTCACCAGTTCATACATTCAAAACATGAACGACATATAAAAGCATAAAAATGAATGCAAATACATAAACACACAGAAAGTTCATATGCAGGAAAAAATGCTTTCTTTCTATTAATATGAATGCCCGATTACAATATGTGCAGGCTGGACTGTAACAGAGTCACAACTCTCTCAAAACAAACTATTCTACTTCCTATTCAATGAAAATACTCCTATAGAAGCCTCATTTGGGCATGCCATGCATCTACATATACAGGAAGGTTCCTAGTGTTCCCTTCGACTACCTCTCCTATCGAAGTAACAACTAACTAATACTGAAGCTCTGTTACATTCAAGACTTAGAGTGAAACTCCTAGACCTCTCACGATCATTGATGCAGGAGAATCATAAGTGTGCCAACAAATCAAGAGCAAAGGCAAGGGCAGCTGGAATTGCACTAGCACATATTTTGAGACATTTTGATTTTGTATGAAGGAACATTAATGTAATAGTTAGGAGAAAGTATTTGCATTTATGTTTTGGGATATTGTAAATATATCTTGAGAGTTTCTCTCATCTGTCAAATATGGAGGAATTTAATTGTAATGAATGTAAAATTAGGTAGATTTTAATTCGATTAGATAGATTAGAGATGCAAGAGGGAAAACTCGTAAAAGACGCCCTTGTTTGTATCATTGTATCATTCTGTAAGCTGTAGAGAAAGAGAGCGTGAACACAAAAGAACACGGATTTTAGGATTTTATAAGCAGATAGTTGTTTCTATTGAATCCATGTACAGGAGCACTGGGATTAATATAAAAATGCTTTAATTACATTTCATGGTGTTGTGCTAATTGTTGTTTACATCTATTTTTAATGGTATGTTTACAGTCTTGCTTATGTTCTCTGTTATGCATTTGTTTCAATGCTATGTGTGTGTATGCTCTTGATTTCATGTTGAATGTATGAAGTCTGTGAGAGAAGAAGTATGAATTTCAATTGTTTCTCATCCTGAGGATTCCTGCAAGGAGTGCAGTGAAGGTCTGCATACAGTGCATTTACAGGGTTCTAAGTTTTATCTTAGAAAATCTCAAGAGGGGTGTTGTTGTTCTTATATGAGTGCGAATGAAAGTATCGCACAGAGCCATGCAAGGAGTGTGTATGTGAGTGGAAGTATTAGACTTTTCCAATCAAGGAGGGAGATTGAAGAACTACTATTGCAAAGGAGTTCACAGAGTTGAAGAGTGAAAATAACCAGAGGTTATTTGTGGTTGTTGCAAGGAGTGCATGCAGGAACCCTTTTGAAGTTTTGGGTCAAAGCAGGAAAGATCAGAAGGGATAAAATCTTCGAAGAGTCAAAAGGGGATGAGTGTTGAAGTCACCCAACAGAAAGAAAACTAAGAAAGATTGACGTTGGAGTGTTTGGTGGAGGAACCTTTGAGAAGTCTGATCGGATGGTGGAATCTCTCTGAGGAGGAAGTTTCAATATTTCGAGGACCATTGGATCTAATAGATCTACAGAAGGTTTAAGGCTGAGGATCATTCGGCTTGAGAAGTTGAGGAGGAATAGTGGCCATTGGATCTGGATCAACGAGAGTCGTTAATCTCGTGCCCATATTTCATCTTTCGAAATTCGGGGCATGAAAGAAGTTGTGACTTGGAGTCAAGAGTTGCGAACTCCCAATTTGAAAATTCCCAATTGAATTAGGACCGTCAGATCGTGGGAAGCTCAGATCCGTCGATCGTGACGAGGAATCATTGTGATTATGGCTATCGGTGGGAGAGAATTTTTTATTGAAATTCGCCGATACGTGAAACTTAGAAGTGTTGAATTGGTTGGGCCCCAGGTTCTAGTTAGAGGTCACATTAGGAAAGTCAAAGGGGAGGAGTCAAAGACCCATTATCCTTTCGGGGTTTCAGTAAATGACGAAACAAAAAACTTTGTATCAGGAGTCATGAAGTTGCGAGACCTGAAATAAATTTTTGGTTGAAGGTTGTGGTCATATCAGTTGGTCGTGTAGGTAAGATTTAGCGTTTAGTGCTTTCTCGCACAGGCGTAACTCCTAAGAAGGACATGCGGATAAACACTTGTGTGTGGAGGATTCCTATGGGGAATCAAAAAGTCAATCAGACTCAAGGGGCAGATTAAGAATGATCCTAGACCGGGAGGTCGTGCAGAACCTACTGGGGTAGGGGTGTTGCGTCAGGTGGTATCAGAGCACAGATTTTAAATTCTGTAGGGAACAGAATGAAACAATGTCGCCAAGAAGGAGAGAGAGACCAATACTCGATCCAACTATGGAAAGGGAAATGAGATAATTCCATGATCGATTAGATGCTATGGAGACAACACAGAGACGGATAATTGATGTTAGAGATTTCAGTGAAGCCGAAAGTGAAAATGAGGCTAGAGCTGAGGAAGAAGTTGTAGTCAAGGATGTTGTAGAAGAACGTATATTCAGATATTTTGCAAGAATAGGTGCCAGAGAAAAAATGGACATTCCAATGTATGAAGGAAAGACGTTGAGGAACTGCTAGATTGGTTTAGAGATCTAGAAAAATACTTCAACTATGAGGATGTCGAGGAAGATAAGAAAGTTAAACATGCCATCATTAGAATTAAAGGGCATGAAACACTGTGGTGGGATGAACTACATGATGAAAGGAATTGCAAAGGCGAACAAATAATCAAAAGCTAGGATAGAATGATTGCAAATATGAAATCCAAGTTTATACCTAGAGATTACCAAATTAATCTGTTTCGAAGAATGCAGAATTTGAGACAGAAGGGAATGACAGTGAAGGAATATACTGAGGAGTTCTACCGAATAAATATTAGAGAAGGTCATCAAGAAAGTGATGATGAAAAGGTCACCAGATACATGAATGGTCTGAGATATGACATTCAATATGAGATGAGCATGATGACAATCAAGAATGTAGAAGATGCTTATCAAAAGGCTTTGAAGGCTGAAGAAAAATTAGCCCAAAAGAAAGGTCAAAGAGGAAGAAGTAGAAGTCAGAGAAGAGGAAAAGAAATTTCCTAGGATAGAACTCAGAAGCCCAAAGAGGAAGAAAATAAACCTCATACTCACCCAAAAAGAGGAGGAAGTTCACAAGGAAGACAATCTGCCGACAAAATCACTTTTCCACAAGCTAGAGGAAGAGGAAGAGGTAAAGGAGGTGAGATAAAGTGTTTTGTCTATGGAAATATCGGACATAAGTCTTATGAATGTCCTGACATAAAAAGAGCTTGAGGAGGGGAAGCTCACATTTCAGAAGCACAGAGGTGAAATGTTGAGACAGAAGATGAAGAAGGTGGAAGATCCTTAATGATGAGGAAAATTCTCTTGAAGCCAGAGAAGGAGATAGAGAATCCAGTCCAGAGAAACAGTTTGTTTAGAACTGCTTGCAAGACCAAGGATAGAGTATGCAAGGTAATAGTGGAAAGTGGAAGTACAGATAATCTAGACTCCATAGAAATGGTGGAAAGGCTGGAATTGGAGATAGTTGCACATCCAAGCCCATACAGAGTCTTGTGGTTGCAAAAGGGACTTTAGGTAACTGTCACTAAACAATGTTTAGTTGAATTTAAGATAGGGGGTTATAGAGATGAAATTTTATGTGATGTTATTCCCATGGATGTTTGTCATATTTTGTTGGGGAGACCGTGCCAATATGACATAAATGTTGTTCATGATGGGAGAAGGAACACATATACCTTAGAGAAGAATGGTAGGATGCATATGTTGCTGCCAATTAAAGACAAGGAGGTAAAAACAGAGGTGAAAAATACTATACTTCTCATGAGTGGGAATGAACTTCTTGATGAAGTCAAGAAAGAATAAGACATGCAGTTTGTTGTAGTGAGAAAACCTAGAGTCATTTTGACAAGTACCAGGATAGATGATCTACTAGAGGAAATTCAGGAACTGCTAGAGAATTTCTCTTATATCGTGGTGAACGATTTACCTTGTTCGTTTCCACCTATCAAAAGTATAAGCCATCATATTGATATTATACATGGAGCAAGTTTACCAAACAAATAAGTGTACATATTGATGCCGTAGGAGAATGAAGAAGTCAAGAAGCAAGTCCAGGATTTGATGGACAAAGGATTGGTTAGAGAAAGTTTGAGTCCATGCGCTGTACCAACAATGCTAAGTCCAAAAAAGGATGGTGGCTGGAGAATGTGTACATAATCGAGAGATATAAACAAAATCACCATCAGGTATAGATTTCCTTTACCAAGGATGGATGAATCGATGGATTTCTTGAGTGGAGCAAAGTTTTTTTCAAAAATTGATTTGAAGAGCGGGTATCATCAGATTCGAATGAGAGAAGGTGATGAATGGAAGACAACATTCAAGACGAATGAAGGAATGTATGAATGGATTGTCATGTTGTTTGGTTTGATGAATGTGCCAAGTAATTTCATGAGGTTGATGAATGAAATCTTGAAAGATTTCATTGGAAAGTTTGTGATTATGTATCTTGATGGTATACTGATCTTCAGTAAGACTGAGGAAGAACACCTGAAGCATTTAGTTGCAGTAATGAGGAGGTTATAACAAGAGAATTTGTTGATCAACTTGAAGAAGTCATCTTTCATGAAGAAATAAATCATTTATTTGGGGTTTGTGATCTCTTCGAATGAGCTGAAGATGGATCCTCAAAAGGTAAGAGCAATCAAAGATTGCCCATCACCAAGGAGTATCTCTAAAGTCAGAAGATTCCATGGATTGGCTAGTTTTTATGGGAAGTTCATCTGAAGTTTTAGTGGGATATGTGCACCAATGATGGACACAATCAAGAAAAGACATAAATATTTTCATTAGATAGAGGAAGAAGAGAAAATTTTTAAGTTTCTAAAGGAGAAAATAAATGGAGAGCCAGTTCTGGTTTTGCCAGATTTTAGTAAAACATTTCAGGCCAGATGTGACACAAGTGGATTTGCGATTAGAGCGGTCTTAAGTCAAGACAATAGGTCGATTGCATACTTCAGTGAGAAGCTAAACAAGACCAAGATGAAGTATTCAACATATGAAAAGGAGTTTGATGCAGTCATAAAAGCGTTGAGAAAATAGAGACATTACTTGATTCTGAAAGAGTTTGTCTTGTATAGCGATAACCATGCTTTACAATTCATAACTTGACAGGAAAAATTGAACCAAAAACATGTGAAATGGGTTGAATGTATGCAAAACTTCACTTTTGTTATAAAGCACTGGAACTGCTAACAAGGTTGTTGATGCATTGAGCAGGAAATGTTTGATTCTACAGGAGTTTCGTGTGAAGACCTTATGTTTTGATAGCCTTAAGGACATGTATAGAGATGATCCAGATTTTAAGGAAGCCTATGAAGCATGTGAGAATCCAGTTCTTAGAGATAGAAGCCAATGGATTGAATATTTAATTCAAGATGGATTATTATTCAAGGGAAAGCAGTTGTGTATTCCGAAGAGTTCTATGAGAGAGAATCTTCTGAAAGAAAAACATAGTGGGGGATTGGTTGGACACTTCGGCCATGAAAAAACATTCACACTACTGAACAATCTGTATTATTGGCCAAGAATGATGACAAATGTCAAGAAATTTGTGAACATATGTAGGATTTTCCAGCATGCAAAGGGGAAAAGACATAATACAAGATTGTATCAACCATTGCCAGTACCTGAGAGGCCATAGGACGCGGTAAGCATGGATTTTGTTTTAGGACTACCAAGGACACAAAGGGGTTGTTATTCCATATTCATTGTATTTGACAGATTTTCTAAAATGGCACATTTCATACCATGTCAGAAAACCAATGATGCAACTCACATTGCAAACGTGTTTTTCAAAGAAGTTGTTAGACTTCATGTCTTACCCAATAGTATTGTGTTGGACAGGGATACCAAATTTGTTGGTCATTTCTGGAGGACCCTATAGAAGAAGATGGGAACAAATTTATCTTTTAACTCAACATATCACCCTTAGATGGATGGACAAACTGAGGTAGTGAACCAAAGTCTGGGATATTTATTGAGGAGTTTAGTATCTGAACATCAGAGTCAGTGGGATCAGATTCTGCCACAAGCGGAATTTTCATATAATGACTCACCCAACAGGAGTACATGATAAATCCCATTTCAGATTATGTATGGAATGCAGCCGAGGGGAGTATTTGAATTGAGAGACTTAGGGAAGAATGAATTCATAAGTGCTGGAGCAGAGGATTTTGCAGCAGAGATGCAAGAGCTCCACAACAAAATCAAAGAGTAGTTAAAGAATTCTAACCAGGAATACAAGCACAGAGTAGATCAACAAAGGAGAGAACTTCAGTTTGAAGTAGGTGATTTGGTTCTGGTGCATTTCGGAAAAGAAAGGTTCTCGAGGGGAACATATAATAAGATAAAGATGAAGAAGATAGGGCCGTGTAAGATCCTAAGAAAGTTTGAGGCCGATGCTTATGAAATAGAATTTCTAGATGGGGTAGGAATATCACCCATATTCAACATAGCAGATTTGTATCCTTACAGACCTGATGGAGAAGGAACAGAGGAGGGTCAGAAATAAATTCAGTGGGTAAGACATATTCTTGTTGCTGAAAGGCCGCAGATGGAAAATATCATTGACCAGATATTTGGAAAGAAGACCCGAAGGAAGACATACTTTGAATATTTGGTCAAATGGAAAGGACACTCGATTGAGGATGCCAGTTGGGAAAGTGAAGAAGGTATCCAAAGACATGGACAGATGATGTAGGATCTCATGAACATGAGTTCATGAATTTTTTCAACCAAGGGAGTATGATGTAGGAGCATCTTAAGCGAGCCAACAAAGCAAGCGTAAAGGCAAGGAAAACTGGAATTACACTAGCACATATTTTGAGACATTTTGAATTTAAATGAAGGAACATTAATGTAATAGTTAGGAGAACATATTTGCATTTATGTTTTGGGAGATTGTAAACAGATCTTGAGCATTTCTCTCATCTGTCGGATATGGAGGCATTTAATTGTAATGAATGTAAAATTAGGTATCTTTTAATTCGATTAGATAGCTTAGAGCTGCAAGAGGGAAAACTCGTAAAAGACACCCTCGTTTGTATCATTGTATCATTTTGTAAGTTGTAGAGAAAGAGAGCGAGAACACAGAAGAACAAATATTTTAGGATTGTATAAGCAGATAGTTGTTGCTATTGAATCCATGTACAGGAGCACTGGGATTAATATAAAAATTCTCTAATTCCATTTCATTGTGTTGTGGTGGTTGTTGTTTACATTTATTTTTAATGGTATGTTTACAGTCTTGCTTATGTTCTCTGTTATGCATTTGTTTCAATGCTATGTGTGTGTATGCTCTTGATTTCATGTTGAATGTATGAAGTATGTGAGAGAAGAAGTATGAGTTTCAATTGCTTCTCGTCTTGAGGATTCTTGCAAGGAGTGTAGTGAAGGTCTGCATAGAGTGCATTGATAGGGTTTAGAGTTTTATCTCAGAAAAAATCAAGAGGGATACCATTTTTCTTATACCAGTGGGAGTGAAAGTATCGCACAAAGTTGTGCAAGGAGTGTGCAGGCGAGTGGAAGTCTTATAATTTTCCAACCAAGGAGGGAGGTTGAAGAAATATTGTTGTAGAGGAGTGCACAGAGTTGAAGAGAGAAAATAACCAGAGGTTATTTGTGGTTGCTGAAAGGAGTGCATGCAGGAACCCTTTTGAAGTTTAGGGTCGTAGTAGAAAGCTCAAAAGGGATAAAATATTTGAAGAGTCAAAAGGGGACGAGTTTTGAAGTCACCCAACAAAAAGAAAACTAAGAAAGATTGATGCTAGAGTGTTTGGTGGAGGAACTTTTGAGAAGTCTGATCGGACGGTCAAATTGCTCCGAGGAGCAAGTGTCGATTCCCTGAGGACCATTGGATCTAATATATCAGTGGAAGGTTTAAGTCTGAGGATCATTCGGCTTGAGAAGCTGAGGAGGAACAATGGTCGTTGGATTCAGATCAACAAGAGTCATTGATCTCGTGCCCATATTTCATCTTTCGGAATTCAGGGCATGAAAGAAGTTGTGACTTGGAGTCGAGAGTTGCGAACTCCTGATTCATAAAGTCCTGATCAAATCAAGACCATCATATCGCGGGAAGCTCAGAGCCATCGATCGTGACGAGGAATCATCGTGATTTAGGCTATAGGTGGGAGAGCTTATTGTATTAAAATTCGTCAATACACGAAACCTTGAAGTGCTGAATTGGTTGGGCCCCAGGTTCTAGTTAGAGGTCACATTAGGAAATTCAAAGGGGAGGAGTCAAAGACCTGTTAGCCTTTTGGGGTTTCGAGAACTGGTGAAACATAAAACTTTGTATCAGGGGTCGCGAAGTCGCGAGACCCGAAATACCTTTTCAGTTGAAGGATGTGGTCATATCAGTTGGCCGTGTAGGTAAGAGTTGGCATTTAGTTCTTTCTTGCATAGACGTAACTCCTAAGAAGGACCTGTGGATAAACACTTGTGTGTGGAGGATTCCTGCGGGGAATAAAAAAGTCAATCAGACTCAAGGGGAATATTAAGAACGATCCTAGACTGGGAGGTTGTGCAGAACCTACTGGGGTAGGGGTGCTGCGTTAATCATTTAGTTTCCTAGTGTGTCACTCTTCTTCAATCATTCGTTCAAAACATATCTGCAAAATAAACGCCAACTTTTAGATTCCATTTAATTTAAAAAGGTGCACTATGGCGTTGAGTTGTCCCTCCATGCGGGATTTGCTGATGATGCTCCTACATCAGAAATGCATAACTCAGTGGAGGCTAACACCACCAGAAGAATGGCCTCATTACTTTATTCATACATTGGAGGGGATACCAAGGAACTGGTACATCAAACATGAATTGTGCAGAGGCAATACATAATGGACAATGCTACAATAGATTTTTTTGATAACTTTATCATTCGAGCATGAGAAACCTATGATTGATTTAACCCTGAAGCTGATACAGGGAATAATATTTTTTGATGAACTTGAGGTGGAAATTATAACAAAATATCAACAATAGAACAAACAAACAGCCAAGGACTTACTCTCTTGTTATCATGTCGTAGAGGAAACACCAGAAGAAAAAGACTCACATAACATCCAGATAATCAAGATTGAAAGAGAAAGAGAGGTGGAAGGCCCATCATTGGAATCAAAGGCATTTTCTGCACCAATTAAGGTCAAGAAAGTCAACATTGGGAAAGAAGAAAGCCCAAAAATGGCAAGTATTGTGTTGGGGTCCTTTACTCATATGTGACTTGAATATTCAACAATCTATTTTGCATTGCTCTCGTGATGAATACATATGGCTTGCTGGGCTCGGTTGATTTCATTTTTTCCCTCCATCCATTTCACTCAACCCTTGTTGCATCCTTCATCCACCTATGCATCACTCACTCCCTTGTCCATTTATCCCATTGGCTACATTGTGCCCACCACTCATCCCTCCATAAACAAAGTTAGATAACCTTAGGATAATAAAATATTAATTAGTTTAATAAGTATTTAAATTAATAGTGTAAAAATTAATTAGTAGGTTAGTAGTGAGATTATTTTAATAAGGGAATTAATAATAAATAAATAATTAGATTAATTAATAGTGTTAATAACTAGTAATTAGGTTAGTGAGTTTAGGTTAAAAATGAGGCTATTGTAATAATATATTAGAATTAAACATTAATTAAAAATCAAAATATAATAAAAAGAAAAAAAACAAAACGAAAATAAAACACATAATAAACATTAAAAAACAATTAAAAAATAAGACTATAAAAATCATATAAATAATAAATAAATAAAATTAATATAAAAAATTAATTAAAAATTAAATAAAAGAAATAAAACATAATACATATAATAAAAACAAAAAACAAAAATAAAAAAACAAAAACTAATTAAAAAAATAAAATTAAATTGAAAACTATCCTAAGTTCTAAAACACTTTCCCTTTCCCCATATATAGGACCCCCTCCCTTACATCACTCAACCAAAAGGGGGGTCCGATATGAAAAACCACCAGAGGACACTTGTCGCCATTAGGTGAACTCTAACCCCCCCCTAATACCACTTACTACTCTAGGGGGGGTTCGAAAACCACTCTCCCTCCAAAACTGTTTTTCCCAAAATCAAAACCATTTTTTGCCCAGTTTTACTAGTCCATTTTCGAGAGCGATTCTGGGAAAACCAGAAGGAATTTTGAAAAACAGAGAGTGTTTTTTCTTCGAAATGGGATGACAAACAATAAAATATCTCAGTTTTTTCACAAGTAGCAAGGATTGGGATAATCGAAGCCATCTCTGAGCACCATTTTTCAATTTTCCAATTTTCCTGATCTTGTCATGTTTTTGCAGTGACTGTTTTGGTGAGCTGGAGATGAATTTGGGAAAACCGAAAGAATTTTTTGCTCAGGATGACTGCATCTACAATAATTTCTTTCATTTTTCACACAACTTTCATATATTTGGAGATACAAGAGTTTGAGTGGACCCCCATTTTCAATAGTTCGACCAATCTTTCATGGCAGACAGTTCAAGATTTTTAGGGATTTGTTTCTATTTTTGGCCGGGTTGTTGAATTCGACCTCCTAATCCTGGGAGATAATGTTTCTATATATTTTTATAATTCAAATGTAATAGGGGTTGTTCAGTTAAGACCTGTTCATAGAATATGATCCAGATTGTAAAGAAGCTCACAGAACCTCGTGTGTTCATCAATCCAATAATACAGTCACAACAATTACATGATTCATGTGTCAATCTTGGTGGTGAAGTGCTTCTATTCACTGTTATTTTTTTCCATTGTATTTATTAAGTTATTCATATTTTGAATTATGCTAAGAGGTTTATAGAACAAAATTTGTTGAGACATACACTATGTTTTTGTCTTTGACATAATTATCAATGTTTTTTGCTCAATGGTTAATTCCAAGATTCTTGATTGCCATGTTATTACTTGGTCTTCTCATCTTCTCCTCCAAATCCAAGATCAACCTCAAATAATCCAACAAGAATGCCTACCTTTCCCTGTAGGGCTATCTATAGAACTTGTCTTTGATTGAACCCCATCTTGTGAATCCATTTCCCAATGGTTTTTCCCTTGCTGTTCCAACCCAACAATTCAAAACAAACAACCATGTACTCTTATAACTAGCCTAAAATTCCCAGCAAACAAAGCTATATCATACATAGAGATCCATCTCTGAAGCTAGCAGGGCTAGCTCCCAGTTTCAAAAGTGGTTTTGGTAAGTTACCTCTATCTATTTCTTCTACCCTTGACAACCTATGGAAATTACAGAGTGCTAACATAGTGGCGATCATACTAGGGACTGTTCCTCAGAAAAGTGTATCAAGATCCATATTTGATTACTGATAGTGGACAATGATCAGAAACAATAAGGTTGAATCATCTACCTGGTGACTCCAATAAACTCCAATTAGTTTCAAAGACTCTACTGGAGGAATAACCTAAAACATGACAAGACAATCTGGAAAGATTAGGTATTCAAGCTCAAATTGTATTCAAGACATTTTCGGCTCTATCTGTAATTATTTTTTCTCTTATTATGATCCTGGTCAAGAGTATATTTTTGAAATTCATTGTGATTAGTTTCAACCTAAAGAGCCTCAAAGGATTGAGCATATCCCTGTAGCTCTGGTACACACTCCAATACCTGTAGAAAACCCAGTTAGACACAAGCCTCATGCTCTATCTCCTATTCTTGTTAAAATTCCAGATAGTTATAATCCCCTTGCTTTACTTCCTATTCCTGTAAAATTCCTAGAAAAATACAAGCCTCTGGTTGTACCTCCTATTCTCCATGACTTCCCTGAAAATTATAGTAATAATCTGCCCAGGTTTGATGGAGAAAATGCAAAGATCACTGCTGAAAGGAACATTCAAAGTCTTGAGGATTTTCTTGATCTATTTGAGGTGGAAGAAGATGATGTTTATATTAGTATGTTTTCCATATCTTTGCAAGGTAAAGTTTAAAAATGGTTTAATAATATTCCAGATGCAAGCGTTAGCAATTTTCATCAATTTATGCAAGTTTTCCTAGATATATGGGTGGTCATGGGAAATGTTTTTCTCATCCTAGAAGAGTACGACCAGTTGAAAAGATAGTTGGGGGAGACAATACAACATTTTTCAGCCAAATTCAATAAGGTGTATCATTCAATGCCTGTTGATATAAGGCCACCCCCAGGTTTAGCTATCTTGCACTACCTCGATGCCTTTGATATAGAGATTTCATTCCAATTAAGAGAAAGGGACACTACAACCCTTGAAGAAATGAAAAATATTGCAGTTGATGTGGAAGCTAACCTGCTGAACAAAAAGGAAAGGTTAAGGGCAGTGAAGAAGAATAAAATAGAAAAAGAGCATTTGATATTTTCAGAGGTAAAAATAGATATTTTGACAAACACAGTCAACGAAGTGATGCATAATATTAGTAGGAAAGAGGAACTTGTTGTTAAAATACCTCATGTTCCATTAGGTACAAAAAAGACAAGGATCAATGTCCCCAAGAATTTTTCATCTCAGCCTCAGTATACTAAATCACAAAATGATTATTTCATATACTCAATTCACAACATAGCCAAAGATGAAGTTCAAAATCAGATGGCGGCGGAACAATCACCTGATATGATGTGCATGTTTGATGACCTTGCATATATAGATGATTTACTCGGATATGATCATCAGGATGATGATTTTATGGTTGATATTGAGCCTAATTTTCCAAAGCAATCAACATCATATTGTTGGGAGGAAGAAGATCAGTTGCAATTCAAACATGACAATAAAACTATGCATAAAAATTATGACAACAATGATCAAAATGCAAAAAATTTCAGAGTAAGTGGAAATACTTTACCCTTATGTTTCTCTTCATTTCAATTTCAGAGATAAAATCATAAACAAGTTGTAAATAATGTAGATGTAGAATCTTCTAATAAATCCATTGAGGATGTTCTAGACCCAAATTTACATCCCTTGAGTTACATTGATCTTCAAACAAAAGATGAATTAATGCATTACAACTCTATACCATTAACCTTCAATTCATTTCAGTTGTTGAAGAAAATTTTTAATCATGTCATGGATGACAAGCACATAAAAAATTAGGAATTTGTATTGGAACCAATGAAGCAATCATCCCAATTTCTACAGGATCTAATATCTAATGTGTTGGAGGAATTGTCTTGTCAAAGTCATGGTTCATTGGCCAGCTATGAAATTAAAAGAGGTTATGATATAGACATGATTAGGCAATCTCTTTCATGGTCTATTTCAGCAGGAGTCTCATTTCAAAGTTCAGAAGAAAATTTGCAGCCATATCAGGAACTGTATAATGATGTAAAAAGCATATGTGTCATACACAATTATGGCCATAAATTTGTTTAAAGTCAAGAAATAGGCCATGTATTTCCTGATCCCATTGCATACTACATGGAAGTTTTTTTTAGCATAAAAGATCAATCATGTTTTTAGAAGTGGCCATTACACTTTGCAGTTTTGAGTCTGTGGACAAAGGGTCAAGTTGTCCTTTTGATTGTGGTGACAAGCAGTCAAGCAATCCACTTGCTTCAACAACTACTTGTGTAGCTTCATTGACATTTTTGTATTATTTGATTTAGCATGATTTTCAGTAGTGTAGGGTAGGTAGCAGTTTGAATAAGCTCAATCATTTGAGCATATTTTTAAGTAGTGTGTGGTTTCTATTAGAGTTTGCAACTGATATTGTATAGTTCAATTTTCAAGTTTAATTTCAGTCAGTTTGAAGATTGTAGTTGTAGTGAGTCCATGGCCAATGGATAAGGTGTTGTTCTACATGTTCAGAGTTCTATGGTTCTTGTCACCTCTCAAAAAATCTTCCATCCCTAGGTGGAGCCTATGTTGGGGTCCTATACTCATAGGTGACTTGATTCTTCAACTATCTATTTGGCATTTCTCTCGTGATGACTACATTTGGCTTGCTGGGCTCAGTTAATTTTATTTTTTCCCTCCATCCATTTCGCCCGATCCTTCATCACCCTGTTGCGTCCTTCAACCATCTCTGCGTCACTCACTCCCTTGTCTATCTATCCCATTGGATGCATCTCACCCACCACTCATCCTTGCATAAACAAAGTTATATAACCTTAGCATAATAAAATATTAATTGGTTTAATAAGTATTTAAATTAATAGTGTAAAAAATAATTAGTAGGTTAGTAGATTAGTAGTTAGATTATTTTAATAAAGTAATTAATAATAAATAAATAATTAGATTAATTAATAGTGTTAATAATTAGTAATTAGGTTAGTGATTTTAGGTTAAAAATGAGATTAGTGTATTGGATCTATAGGTAGTAAGATCGTTAATCCTTCGATCTAAAATTATTCTAAACTATCAATGCATGGAGTTTAGAGGAACGCTGCTAAGGCGCTAGGGTTAGGGTTGCTGCTGCTCTGGTGCACTTGGCCACCCCTGCAGGGGCTCAATGATTCAAAATGAGGGAGGGCCATGAGGCTCCTCCTACAATGAGGCGGTGGCACATGGAAACAATAGAGGGGGTTCCAAGCGCCCAACATTGGAGCCTCCACCAGATCTTCGCTCACAATTGCTATTCGAGGGCACATTCAAGGACAAAGAGATGGATATCAATTTAGGGAAAAAACCGACATCAACAAGCATTACACGACCATGGATACCTGGGAAATAAATTCCCCAGGCATCAGAAGCCCCAAAATATATCATAAGCACACCCAGGATCGAGGAACATAAACAATACATGAGAGACTACGCTTTAGTGGGAAATTTTTTAGGGCTTTGGCCCTCTGAATGTGAACTGGTAAAATGGATACACCAATGGTGGAAGCCCAAAGGACATTATGAACTACATATGGGTTCCAGGGGATTCTTCACAATAATCCTTCATAACTTAGAGGATAGAAATCACATTTTTGATGGAGGGTCGTATTTCTTCAATGCGGCGGGTCTCTTCTTGATATTTTGGACTGATAAATTCATCCCTGAAATGGAGGACTTCACGCAGGCCCTAATATGGATAAGGCTATTTTCCCTGCTGTAGGAGTTCTGGCTGGAGGAGGTGTTGGTCGGCATTGGCAACACCATTGGAGTATATTTCAAATCCTCGGAGGCCACGGAACAACGAAGATACACCTCCTACACGCGTATTTGTGTATATCTAAACATCACCAAGACACTGCTAGGATCTATTTCCCTAGAATATCATGATGAGGATTGGATGCAAACCATTGACTATGAACACATTCCGTTCAGATGCATAAAATATCATGAACATGGGAACCTCTTCAGGGATTGCCCCCTCAACAAAACAGGAAAAGATGGTAACCCAAAAGGTAAAAAAAGAAGATATGTCTATATCAAGGTGTCAGGAAGGCACAAACAAGGAGGATGAAGACCAGTAGCCCAGGTAAACAAAGATCCAACCTCAAGTAACCAATATGAGATTCTGCAACAACATCTAGAGATCTTGGAGACCTCACAGGTTTCACCTGCAAAGAAAACACTTCAGAAGCCAGAGAAAGGGAAAGCAGAGGAAGCCCAAGGTCAAAACCTAACCACTGCCCCACCTGGCTCCAACACCATATCCTTAGAACACTGATAAATTGAAGATGGGGATGCAAAAATGGATCTAGATGAGAAATATTTGGTGGGCATTGACATGGAGCACCTGGAACACTCCTATCGGCATCAGAAACTCTACACCATACCCCCAGAATAGTTGAGAAAAGTACACAATATCTTCCTTAACTCCTCAGCAGGGTCCACCACCAGATCCGTTCCGGGATTGGGAATACAAGGAAATACACATAAATAACAACACAAATCATAGAAAGACAAAAAGAAAAGAGGAAGGAAATCGACCAGCAAGCTCATCCAGGAGATAAGGCACTTCATGGTTAACTCAAGTCAGATTCATCTCATTTTGGACAACTTTTCCCCCCTCCCCTCTCCATCCTGATCATGAAGATTATCTCTTGGAATATAAGGGGACTCAATGGTCATAGTAAGAAAAAGTTACTACGGGATATGATCATAGTAGAAAAACCACATATAATGATGCTCCAAGAAACAAAATGTGCCACTGAAGATATAGACAAGCTTCTCCTAGGATTTTGGAAACAAGGGAAATGGATATACATGGAGGCCATGGGCACAACATGGGGTTTGTCTCTTCTTTGGAACCCAAACTCAGTCACTTTGGAAAAAAAATTCACAACTAAATGGTCCATCTCGACAACCTACCGACTCATTAGCTCAAACAAACCCGGTTACCTAACAAGCGTCTATGGACCAACTACTTCGAGGGATAAACAAGCCTTCCTAAGGAATCTGGAGAACCTATCTACCTTAACTAGGGGGAACAGATGGATCTTGGGAGGGGATTTCAACATCATCCACAATATAGATCAGAAGAGAGGGGGAACACATCATCTTGAAGCAGAGTCTAGCTATTTTTAGAACCTAATATACAACTTAAGCCTCATTGATACAAACACCTCAAATGGAATCTTTACCTAGACAAATCGAAGAACTAGATCCCATCAAATAGCTTGCAGGCTGGACCGCTTTCTTCTCTCAGAGTCTCTCATGATGGAAGGCACAACTATAGAAATGTACATCCTCGACATCCATGGGTTATACCACTAGCCTATCCAACTATACCTGGACATTCCTACCACCCTAGGATGAAAAACCTTCAGGATGGAACAATTTTGGCTCAGTCAGCCAGACTTTCAACATAAATTCCACACTTGGTGGAGGGAGGCAGCGGTACCATACAGTTCCAAGATGTACATATTCCATCAGAAACTCAAAAACTTCAAGTATAGGCTCAAGACATGGAACAAACACACCTTTGAGGTCCAAAAGCAACTAACATGCCAAATGGGCATCATACAAAGTCAAATCCATGAGCAAGGTATATCTAAGGACATCAAAGCTCAAGAAGCAACAGTAAGCCAAAAGCTTGAGGAAAGAAAATCCCAAGAAGAGATCTTGTGGAGACAAAAGTCACACATCCAATGGCTCAAGGAGGGCGACAAAAACACCAAGTTATTTCACAGGTCCACCATTCAAAAAATACATTCCAATCACATTACCCAGTTAATCTTAGAAAATGGGAAAATCATCCACTCCCATGAGGATCTGAAGGAGGAGCTGGTCACCTATTACCAAAACCTCTTGACAAAACCTTGGAAGGAAATATATCAAGCCATCACCAGGGAAATGCAGAACATACCCACTTTAATCATGGAGGAACACAATGTATCCCTGCTATGACCCATCATGCTCGAGGAATTAGATTATGTTCTCCATGACACCCCCAAAGGTAAAGCCCCGGGACCGGATGGCTTCACCGCCAAATTTTTTCATCATTTCTAGAAAATGATCAGAGAGGAGGTTTGGGAGATCATCGAAGACTCCAGAGTCTCAGGTCAATTCCTCCCCACCCTTAACGCAACGTTCCTCACCTGATTCCCAAAGAAGAGGTCGTAAACCATCCCACGCAATTCACACCAATCGCTCTCTGCAATGTCATCTACAAGATATTAACTAAGGTAATAGCAAGAAGACTCAAGCCTATCCTCCCCCTCATCATTTCACCAGAGAAATTAGGGTACGTGGAAGGAAGACAAATCTTGGATAGTGTCAACTTAGTGACAAAGGTCTAGTTTTAGTAAGATAAGTGACCCATACTCCTTATAAATATTTTGACAAGATAAGTTGGGACTATATGCACTCCATGCTCCTCACTTTTGGATTTGACCCCTCATGGGTAGACTGGATCATGTATCTCACCTCTTCTTCTTTCTTCTCAATCCTCGTCAATATAGTCCCTTCTCTCCCTTTCTCCCCCACTGGAGGAACCATGCAAGGAGATCCTATGTCCCCGTTTCTTTTCATTATCATGGCATAAGGTCTCAATCATTCTATCCAGGCCGCTAAACAAAACAAAACACTTTAAGGACTTTCATTGCATGGCATTAATCCTCTAGTCTCTCACAACCAATTTGTCAATGACACTCTGATGATGGGATCCCACACAGTCATGAAGACCCATTCTATCCTCTCCATGATTCAAAATTTTTGTGAGGCTTTAGGAATGTAAATTAACAAGGATAAGTCCCAGATCTTCTTTTTCAACACCCCGGTACCGATTCAACTCCACATCACATAAATCTTGGGTTTCACTCAAATCGCCCTTCCATCCAAATACCTAGAAATCCCCCTCTTAGATAACTCCCTCCGGAACAGTTCATGGGAAAACCTCCTCACCTAATTCTCGAAAAGACTCTCCTCTTGGACATACTGTACTCTCAATCTCTCTAGTTGCCTCATCCTCCTTAAGTTTGTGTTGCAAGCCTTGCCGATCTATATATTCTTAGCCCTATCTACCCCAAACTTTGTCCTCTGTGCCATCAAATCCCTGCAAAGAAAATTTCTTTGGAAAGAGATCAAAACAGGAAAAAAGTTGGTGTTGATCAGCTGGGAAAGATTTGCAGACTCAAGGCTCAAGGGGGTTTGGGAATTAGATACCCTTCAACCATGAACAAAGTTCTGAGTGCTAAGATCTAGTGGATATGGATGAAAATACCTCAAGACCTCTGGGCCAAGCTTTGGAGAAGAAATTACACTCCTAACACAATGGAAAGAAACCTCATCAGATGGAACAGAGACACCCTAGGCTCCCTAATTTGGATGACAGCCAAGAAGAATCGACACCTTGTAATCAATCACGCCTTTTGGGAAATCCAGAATGGTCAAATAACCTTCTTCTGGAAGGATTTGTGGCAATAGTTACCTATTTTGGAGCAAGAGGCCTAGGATGACATCTTCAGTACTCCAGCTACTCAAGCGGGATTGAAAAAAGTGGCAGACTACTGGATGGATAAGCCCGAGGATACCACTTGGAGATCCTGTAAATCTACTGGAGATGACCTTCATATGGATGCACAGGTGGATCTTCAGCCTTGGTACAACCTGATCAATGCTCGAAAAATACCCATCTTGCCAGGAGAGAAAATCCTATGATGGGGACATTCCCCAAGGGGAACCTTCAACATCCAAGAAGCTTACTCCATCAAGGCCAATTATGATCTCTCCCCACTGAGGAAATCTTGGAACAAAATATGGTCACTGAAGCACTGGAAAAAAATCAACATCTTCCTTTGGTTGGTAACGCATGAAAGCATTCTTACCTAGGATAGTCTCACCAAAAGGGGGTTTACTGGTCCGTCCATATGCCCTCTGTGTAGGGATGAGGCAAAAACAATAAACCATCTCCTTAACATTTTCCCGTTCACCACCCAAGTTTGAGACCAATGCGCACCTCAGATCATAAGAGGGACAACATAAGCACCACCATCGAAGAATGGAGAGAAATGGATTTCCAGTCACCTATTATAAACTGCATATGGAAACTTCTCCCCAATTTTATCCTTTGGAAAATATGGAAGGAAAGGAATCTAAGGATCTTTAGGAATTCCCAACACACCTGGCAACACTGTTGGACCCAAAGTTGCCACAACGTACTGGAAACAATTAGCCTGCAACATTAGCGCGAAATTGACCTAATGTGCCCAATTCAGGAAGAAAGCATCTTGAGGTATTGAAAATTCAACCCTATTCAGAGCTCGCCTTATGCTCCCCAGAATCACTCCACCGGGGAAAAACCTACTCATCGTTCCCCTCCTCTAGAAGGTTTTATCAAATTCAATTTTGATGGAGCCTCTAAGGGCAATCCTGGGGCAGCAGGCTTTGGAGTGATCTTCCAAATCCACCAGGGGAATCTTCTTCTCATCACCACTGGAAACTTAGGCCACACCACAAACAACGTTGTATAACTATGGGGGCTCACTAGAGGCTTGCAACTAGCCATAGAGCATAACTTCACCAAGATTATAGTGGAAGGAGACTCGCAGATCATTCTCAATATCTTTTGGAAAATCTTGAATGGTGCTGACCGAGAGAAAATCTTGCCATGCTGGGGATTTTCTCATGGTCTGAGAATAATATCAACGCTTATTCGAACCAATCAAGCCTTCATCCCCTCTCATGTAAGGAGAAAGGTGAATCAAATTGTTGATAAACTGGCCAATATTGGAATGGATTTGGAGGGACTGGATCTACTTTGCCAAGCCTCCATCCACTAGACGCACCCCATCCTTCAACGATGCAAGGAAAGGCTCAAGCCATTGAAAAATCCTCAGATGGGGTTCCAGTGAGGATCGGGTGTCATCCAGAGTGGACAAGAGGCAGCCAACATGCTATCCATGTGACCGACGCATTCCACACCCTCCCACCACCTCCATGCATTTAAACTAGAATTGCGCAAGCCAAGGCCCCATTAATATTAGTGCGCCTTGGCCAATATATATGTATTTTCGATGGCTCAGAGCCATGAACCAGGATTTACTCAGTTTGTGCATGCTTGCCTCTATCAGTGTTTTCAGCACCATCAATTCCACCAGGTGCATTTGCAGTTGTTTTCATCCTCGGTCGAGTCCTTTTGTGAATTTCACTCCTCGCAGCTACTCCTACGCTTCCTCTGCTTACTATTGGTGCTTGCAAATCCCCTTAGTGTCTCAAACATGCTGAGACAAAGGGGGAAATATAAGCATGACTTGGCCTGGCAGCCCAGCCGACGCACGTGGATCTCTGGCCCCTGGAAACACAATCTCCCATATCTTCACCTTCATCACCTTCTTCGGCCTCATATCTGTCATAGTCTGGTCAAAGCCTTAGTATTATCCCACCCCTCTCCTCTCCCTTCATAAGCCAACTTGAGTGGTTTGATCTCTGAGGAAATTCTCTGGGTTTCAACCCAGGGCCCATATCTGATTTTGCATCCACCTCGCAACCACTTATTCCAGTTTCACCCAAATCGACGACAAGCACACCACATGGACCACAACCATCCAAAAACACCTTGGAGCACAACCAGATAGCCATGGGAAACAACCAAAGCCTCACTCCTTTGGAGACTCAGTACCAGGCTCACAACTGCAAGACGCACCTTGTAATTCTGCAAGGCCTGGTCTTTGAATTAAGGCAGGGCCTGGATGACCTGCAATTTTGGATGGAGATCTTGGACGAGAAGGACACAATGCTCCTACAAATTCTCTCAACACTGCAGGGGGCATACCACTCAACATATGGAGACAATGACGCTACAGGGGTTGGAGACGAAGACCCTACAGGGGCAGCCATGCACGAGACTATGGAGGGGGAAGGGACACTGGTCGAGGAGGAAGCAACACTAGTCGCAGACCCAATGACCAATGCCACCTCCATGGACGCATGTCCATGCTACAATCCCACCACATGACTTGCACAAGTGTCTTCATGCATGGTTAGAAGGGTGTCTGAATTTTATTTTTCCTCATAGGGTCTATGGTCATATTTTGTATGTTTCTCTTATGTCAGGGTTAGTTGACAAGTTGATTCAATATCCCATAGGAGACTATAATTTTTATTTTTAGTCTTTGTAATTTCTAACCTTAAGACAATGGGCTTTATTTTGACTGACTAGTTGAACTAGTTTCCCTCCGGGGCAGTTCAGTTTTTACAGTTAGGAACAAAGGGTGATACTGTAATTTCTTCTTTTTGAAGACTTTTTATACAAATCTAACTTACAAAAAAAAAA
>SNQJ01S0011000.1:55324-86279 GCA_010110895.2 Picea sitchensis
GTACCAACATCATCAACTATACACCTCATGTATGTGCCAACTCATCAACTACTTGTCTCAACCATGTACCCAATATATACCTCAACCAAAATACCTCATCAATTTCATCATGCAAATATGATTTGTAACTATGTAATAGACCTGGTGTATATGATCACTTACCTACAAACCTTCCTTAACTTTAACAACAAGAGACTAGCATTTTCATCAAACTTTACTTTAGACTCACATGACTAGTTTTGGATTAGTCAACAACCCTAAATTGAAATAAGCATAACTATGTACCTGAAATGAATAAAGATCTGAAAATATTACATAATTTTCTTCAGTGTGTTTTATGCAATTCCTCCAGGTGTCACTACTTGGAACCTCTCATAAAAGGAGTTATAGAAAAAATGGCATACCTGTTTGAATTATGTCTTATTCTAGAGAGTGAACTTATAAAGCATGCCCCGCACGAAATCTTTGTTGTATGAGTCTTAAAATTTTACACAGAATACTACAGAATGTACTCTAAACAACAAATTTGGTCTTACTAAATTTGGATCTGTTACGAAGAAGTTATGACGTTTTTACCTTAAACACTTGTTTTAGACTAGTTTCACTACTAGCCACAAACCTTATTTTCCACGGCGTTTAACTCCAAAAATACAATGACCCACAAGCTTAAATTCGTACCACAACTAATTGGATATGTTTTCTCAATGACCTCTCAATTTCATGGTTTGAATAATTCTAGAAACAAATTTATTGCTAAAATGGTGAGATTACCTGTAAATAACATACCTTAGAAAGCATCATCAAAAGAATTTGTCCTCCCTATAATTTCGGCCTTCTTTACTTCACCTTCCCTATGAAACTTGGCTTAGATATATTTTGGTTATCTCAGTCACCTGTATATATTCAATATGCTCAAGTTTGATTCAAATGAGAGAGCCTTGCCTCTTATTTATACTCTCCAAGTAGCTTCCTTAGAAGCATCTTCTATGCCACTTTGTCCACATAACCACTTTGTCCAATTTTCCACTTGTCCATATATCCAATAGCCACTTGACTACTTAACCCATTTTCCTTGTTTTAGGGTTAACCATCTTATAACCACTTTCCATAATTATAAAGTTCTCCATTTAATTTATTATTTAAATAATCCTCCTTGACTTTGCCACTTCACTTTATATTTAAATAATCCTCTTTGACTTCGTTGCTTCACTTTATTATTTAAATAATCCTATTTGAATTTGTCACTTCAATTTATTATTTAAATAATCCACTTTGACTTTGTCACTTCACTTTATTATTTAAATAATTTATTCTTTGCAAGCACTTTGACTTCTTTGACCTTTTGGGGCTTCAAGCCAACATATGAGGGTCCTCCAAATTCGTAAGGCCATAAATCTCAAACTATGAGGAGTTATGTGACGTTCCACATACCAATGGAAATGGCATGACATGTACTACCCATCTAGAATGGTCTTACCTTCAAATATATTAAAAATAATACCATTATACATCAAAAAACCTTTGGTCCATTACCCAAACCTTTGTGCTACCGGAATTTTCTACCAGACGTTCTCCAAGGGTTGACATCAATCTACAATATCACTCTCCAATGGTTGACATCAATGACAACCAGAAATCCATACCAACTATCCATAAACCTAAGCCAACTTTCTGACACTATTAATCCACTAACAAGAAGTTTATGAGCTAGATACATCATTGCTGCAACAGAGTATTTAATCAGATGGGAAGAAGAAGCACCAGTCAAGGATTGTAGTGCAGATACAACAACACACTTAATATTTGAGCAGGTGATTACAAGATTCATATGTCCCATGATTTTGATGAGTGACCAAGGAAAACATTTTATTAATAGTACCATGCAAGATATGAATGAGGAATTTGAAGTCTATATTAGAAGAGTACACCATATCATCCTTAGGATAATGGGATAGTAGAAGCTCTCAACAAGATTTTAGAGAATTCCTTGATAAATATTTTCAATGTTAACAAAGATGATTGGGATTTAAAAATACCAACAGTATTATGGGCATACAATAATACATGCAAGATGTTGATAGAGAAGACACCATTTAGATTGGTGTATGTACAAGAAGCAATGGTGCCATTAGAATTTTTGGTACCCAGTCAGCGCGTTGCAGTAATCATAAATATGACAGAAAGAGGCGCAGTACAAGAAAGGTTAAGTAAACTTATGGAACTTGAAGAAGACAAAATTCTGGAAGGATTCCACCAAGAGGTGTAGAAAGCAAGGGAAAAATCATGGCATGACATACACATAAAGAGGAATATCTTTAAGGAGGGAGATCTTGTTCTCCTCTATGAAAAAAAATATTTGCAACATCCAGGTAAGTTTAGAATGCATTGGCTAGGGCCATATGAGGTGAAGTATGTCATAGATGGAGGATCTGTGCAGCTAAAGGACTTGACAGGAAAATAAATACAAGGTCTGGTGAATGGTAGTTGGTTGAAACTGTATAGAGACATTCGACCTACTAATTCTCAGTAGCTACAATGAAGTGAGGAAGCCTTGTGTATAGTGTACTATAGTAGAAGTTAGAAAATAAACATTACAAAAAGACATAAAAAGTAGAAAAAGAAGAAAAATTCAAAAGGAGTAGGAAAAAGTAGCGCGCAGGAGACAAAAAAACTAGGTGACAAGAACCTACGATACTGTGTCTAGGATATAACTGATAGAAATAAAAAATAGTGTGTTGAGGAAGAATCACCACATAAATTTGCAGTGCACAGGGAAACGAGACAACGGTTGGAAAATAAAAACTAGTCATCGGAAAAATAAGGTGCAAATTGAGCATTTACGAAACTTAAGGAAGTGTGTCGAAGAAGCTTTAGAACATTTATGAAAATAAAGAAAAAATCTACGAGAAGATTTACAAAATTTATGAGAGCTCTTATATAACTGGAAAGCGTTTCACACAATTCTCATTGTGAATTTGAGCATACACAGAGCTAAGGAGCACAAATATGAGCAACGAATAGATGATTCTGAAGATGTTAGCAGGAGGATTTCAACAATAGTGGGAATATTTATGGAGGATAGCACCACCAAAAGTTGGAGAACTAAGAAAAGAAGCAAGAAAAACCCAAAGAAGCACCAGGTCACCGCACGAACCCATATGGGAAGAAAAAGTTCATAGAAATCCAAAGGGAGTGGTCGATTTCGATGAAATTCCTTTACTATAGGACAAACCATTGAGCACCAAAATCATGCAGGAGGAGGAGAAATATCCTACAAAAGTAAGGATTGATATTGATCTGCAGAGCAGTGCGGAGGAACAAAACCCTTATGTGTTAAAAACCCCGAGGAAACAACCTAGGTTCGAAGTCTCCCACCAAACCAATGGCGTCGATACTGAGAGAACTGAATTCGAGGGGCCATGGTCATAGCCAATGGTAGGGACTACACAGCAACAAGAGGTACAAATTGAGGATATAATAGGACAAAAAGATTATGGCGTGGAAGAAGAGGAATAAGAGGTTCGACCATCTAGTGCACCAACAAAGAAGAAAGTGAAACAATCCATTCAAATATCCTCATGTAAGAAGCTCAAGGTACTCATAGTATTAACATGCATTTTAGAAGGGGTACATTCCACTACAGGATTGTTGGGATGCGCCGACAGACTAAGATATGCATACCATGATGTGTCTAACACTGAAAAATTCCCAGAATTCATGCAACAGGTTTACATAGAAAGTCTAGGCACAGGGAAACTAGGATCTTTGGTGTTGTAGACTGCAGAATGGATAGCAGGGATGTAAAACACATGTATAATGAATTTTCTCGAGATTCCCCACTTAGGTAGAGGGAAAGATGTCAACAACTGCGTCAAGTAGTTACTATCATTTCTCCATGGGGGATTTTTGTGGATGGACAAGACAATGTCCATCGATGTGGATCTAATTGAATTTATCACAGGAATGCCATTAGACGGAGATAATCCCACATAGTACTTGGAAGATAAAACAAAGGAGAAGACACTCGCAGAGGAAATGAAAAATACCTACATGACAGAGAGAGGGTCATGAGGAATAATCATTAAGAGGATCAATGAACCAACAACCAAGCTGGAAATGAAATTTATGGAATGAAAACTCCTTCAGAAATGTCACAAGGAGGAGGTCCCCACAGGAGTCATAGAAATAGCAGCGCATTGTGCAAAAGGAACCATGTTAATCTGGGCTCCTTACTTGCTAAAATTTTTCCTGGACGACTACAAAGACACACAGGACTTTGGGACTGAATTCCAATACGCATGGTTGATAGTGTTGATAGCGCTCATAGGATGGGGGGAACCTACCTATTCTCACTTCTTTGACAGAGTGGGAAAATGTCGTGAAACGTGGTATATGACCTTAGGGAACACTTCAGACCCTAAACGGAGAAGTGGAAATGATAGCACCTTCACAATGTACCTGAATGAAATGAAGGAGAAGATAGCTAGTAGTTGGAGGATAACTCTAGAGGTGGTCATGCAGTACCAGGGGATAGCTAAGTTCAAAGCCAATAGACACAATGTATGGATCCAGGTGTGTAGTGATCTAAAGAAAGAGTGGCTACAACTTTGATACTGTATCAACAAGAAGAAGTAGATTGGGCGATCAAGGACTGGGAGGATGACTGGAAAGTCCCAGTTATAACCAAATAGCTACCCAAGGATAAGGAAATTGAAGCAGTCCCATCGCAGACATCTGTAAGAGACACAAAAATTACGATGCAAGGCACTAAAGAAACAGGAGGAAGTGCAGCTGCAAATAAACTACCTCAGAAGAAGAAGCCAAATCCTAATCCAATGACACAAAAAAAGGACAACGCACTAAATATGAATGGGAAAATAGGGAAGAAGGAAAATGTCCTCATGCAGGAATAACAAGAAGGGGGGGACACAACAAAAAAAGAAACTCCAATACCGACAGTCCCAATAGATGCAGGGTCACCCAAAAGTCTGATCGTACAAATAAGGGGTCGTGCAAGAAAGCCAGGGAACATAAGGACATACCGGAGTACACAATCACCGAAGATGATGTAGAGTTGATAGAAGAGAAAGTTCAAGACCACATCGCTAAAGAATATGAGGAGGGCGAGTGTTACACATCAAAATTACTCACTTTGATAGTGTCGCAAGTGTCATCATTACAAAGGTTGCAAGTGTCACATTTTGCTCACAAGGTCACAAGTGTCTATGTTTCTCACAAGTGTCGTAAAAACATCAAACAAAGCATGTTGCCATGATGCCTATGTCATGCCTATAACGACATGAGAAGGACACTTGAAACACCTCAAGCATTTTATTTGGGAGAGGAGAAATGAGTCAGCAGGCTTGCAAACCTTTTGCCACCTGAAAGCACCTCAAAAACTGATTTTTTGGAGAGGAGCGCTCCCCCTTACACTATCTCGGAGCGCCGACGCTTCCCATACAGGGAGCATTATAACGCTCCCTGGCCCTTTTGAGGGAGCGCTATAGATTTTGAGAGCGTTGGTGCCCCCTAAAGCCTACTAGGGAGCGCTAAAACGCTCTGATGGCCCTTTTGAAGGAGCGCTACCTATTCTGGGAAGTTGTTAAGCTGTTGAGACGAATGGGGGAAGCATCTTTTCATTCTTGGAAAGCATTTGAGCTCGAATCCTTAGTCCATCCATGATCCTAGGGCAGATCCTCAACTGAAGGAGGCAAATCCTCAACCTCCCCAAGGATATCTCAATTGGTTAAAGCCTCTCCAAGGCTATATAAGCAAGCTTTATAATGGTGAAAGAGGAAGAGAAAGAGAGAATCATACCAAACTTATGATCTCATGAGTGGTATGGACTGCAAATTGAAGAATTACACCAAACTTATGATCTCATAAGTGGTGTTGGAGCTGATAAAAGGGGGAAGAACTGAACATATGAAACTTATGATCTTGGAGGAAACTGATAGTCAGCCAAAGAGAAGTGATCAGTGAAGTTGTTGTCATCCAGGTTGTGGATATTTTAGGCAAGGGTTGGACGAAGAGGACTTGACGAAGCTGTCGCATTCGCATATACAATTGTAAGTACCGTTGTCGTCATTCTCATTAATATGACAAGCTTGGCCTGTTTCTTTCTAGTTTGTGTCTGATACCACATGAACTTATCATTTATTGATAGATCTATTTTCAAGCTAATGTCAATAGAGTAGGAAGTGGTCGTATCTTGTTTTGTCTACAGACCTCAGCAAGGATCAAAAGAATTGGAGCGCAACTCGAAGTGTGCAGGGACAAACGTCGATTAAAAGGTACTTTTGTTATTCTCCCTTCTCATACATTAGGCTTAGATAGATTTGAAAGGAAGTCAGTGTCCACGTTAAGCATTTTTATGTCTAGGGTTAAGTTCAAGCCCTAGAGGTCGATCTACTTGTCCACAGGGAGATTTTCCTACAACACCGAGAACCAAAGGGAAATAATAATGAAAGACTTGATGGAGGTTAGACAGGTCCTAGAACGGATACAAGACATACAGAAATAGGATAAATGAAAGGGACCAATGTAGAAATCGATAGAGGAAGAGGAAATAACTGCTCACGACGATGTATAAACAATAAAAGTCATAGCGCAGACAAGTCCAAATTTCAGAATTACATAGGACATGCTAAATATAGAAGAGGAAATAGTGCATAAGATGCTAAAATACTTGGAACAATTGGAATTGGTTTTAGCAAAAATACCAACGAAAGAACTGTTCAAATTGCAAGTCAGCGTCACACATGAGGTACAATCATGGGCTAGGGATGATGCAACAGAACTAGAAGTCGCCAAGGATGTTAAGGAAATTCTACAACTAAAAATAGAGAAATTCAATATGGAGAAGTAGGAAGAGAAGAAGCACGCAGATAACCTAGCAAAGAAACTGTAGGAATTCTTCAAAATGATTCTGGACAGTGTGCAGGCAATAGAGAGCAACACAAAAGAACATATATAGATCATCATGTAGACAGTTGAGGGGTACAGGTAGGATATAGAGGAACTAAAGTAAAAGATTAAAGCTACAACCCCTCCTGAATTCATAGTCAAGAGAGAAAAATAGGAAACAATACACACAATAATGATTGCAAGGGAAGCGAAGGAAGTCACATAACTCTTTGACAGGACTGCGCAAATATGGACTAGTATTGAGGAAGATGAAAAGGTACAACAATTGGATAAAAAAAAGAACAATTCAATGTTGCAATGTACGATTTGAAGCACCGAGAGAAGGAAATAAGAATCACTGAAAGGTTGAAAGGCATGCAGGAGATGAAAAACCTCCAGATGGAACTAAAAACTGGGAAAATAATTGCAAAACTAGAGGTAGAAAATACAAGGATGGAACATGCTCATAAAGAGAGCACATAGTTATTGAACCAACATATTAAAGCGTAGATGGTAGAGGTTATAACAAAGAAAGTTACGTAGGAGAAAGAAAAAGGGGATGAACTAGTAGGAAAGTTCCACAATTTGAGGAAGGTTGTGCAGAGAGCGCACACCGCCTAAGTGGATTAGGATGAACCATATGTTATTATTGGGGGATTGTTGTCGTAGGCCTATTTTGAGGAGAAAATCCAATTTGGGAGTGCGCACCATATATTGAAGAAAATAAGCATGTTGAATATGGATGAAAAGCAACATGTCGAAGACTGAGGAAAAGCAATGTGACACACATGTAGACAAACCTAGCCACATTAGGGTTAGGGTTTTTGATATTATTGTAATCGGTATGAGCCAATAGATTAGTATAAATAAAGGCCTAGGAGGTCTAGTAGAGGTTGGTTAATGAGCTAGCAAGTAGGAAAAAATGTTGAATGATTGAGAGATTAGGAGAAGAGTGGGTTTTTTAGTGTTAGGTCGCAGGTTGTGGAGCCTAGTGTGGTCTAGTCCACCTCACAGATTGATATTGTCATAGTTTTTGGTTTTAATCATTGAGAATGTAATGCACGTAGTGTTGTCTTTGAATAATGTCGAATAAAAGAGTAGAAGATCCAAATATTTGTGGATGTAACCCCAGGGGGGGTGAACCATGGTAACCATGCTTTGTTAATGGGTGTGAATGGTTATTTTATTTTTTCTTCTATTTATCAGTTAAAGAATGGATGTTTATCTTAGATTATTTCACCACGCAGCATGCATGCATGGTTTCCTTGATGAATGAATAATAGATATAGATGAATGAGTAATAAATATGATGCATAAGAAGAATACACACATCACATTCCTAACCCCTTCCATGACTGCAGACATATGAGTCCTGTAGTCCCCCATAATCTATCTCGAGTGAGATTGTGTTGTGCACTCTTGATCCAGGTGCATATTGGTGGCCACCCACCTTTTCCAACTAGCTCAAAACAATTTTCTGGCAATTTTGGTAGTTTACTATTTTTAGCAGTTTTATCGGGTTCTGAACTTCCAGAGTCGTTTTGAGGCCCTAAACGACATTTTTTTCGAAAATGGGGAGCAACATGGAATTTCCTTTGATGTTGCTCACACAAAAATTGTAGTCCTCAGATAGATATTTCTAACAAGGTATCGAGCGCCCCAAATGGAGATCGTATGCAAAAGTTACGCCCCCAGGAAGTTGATGTATCAACTACCTCCATCCGGGCCCACAAACCTTTTGGATTTTCATCTTCGGAGGTTAGGGTTTTGGATTTTCCTTATGTTAAAAAGGCCCTTAGAGCCTCATTGTAATAATCATCTTCTTACGAATGTGAGTAGTCGTCACATCTCTTCTTAGAGATAAGCTGCCACCATTCTAGTGAGCCTTTCACTCTACATATTATAGTCTTTGTACATTTTCGCTCATTAATAGAAAATTGTGTATTACTGTATCTATGTGTTTATGGTTTCATCTCTAATACATTTCTATTATATTATTCGATATCCACGATATCTTTGTGCAATTCTTTATTATATCTCCACTCTCATTTCATGTCGAAAATAATCCGGATCAACTTTGTGTGTAGTGTTTCCTTTTGGTTTACTAGGAGGGCCGATAGTTTGAGGGTTTTCTTGGAAACCTTTGAGATCAGAACTTGGGTCTTCCCAAATGTCCAACACCCATCAAATTTGAAATAAAAATACATTTCAGTAGTGTGGAAATATTGGACATGTGGAGAAGGTATGTTATAAGAAGAGATATTATTTAGAGGTTAAGGTTAAATGCCTCGAAGGAGACGTGTTCTTGTTCCTTGACTCACTGATAATTTCACCTTTTTTGGCACAGGGGTAGACCCAGGGTTCAACGCTCAAGAGCGCACCAACAAAACCCTAACTACCAACCATTTCATCAACACCTGCGAAGCATATGAAGTCTCACCCGAGGTAGAGGCAGGGGTGGTTGCAGGACTCCAGTGTCTCCAACCTTATCTGGGACACCGATCTATGATTACAACACCTTAACAGAGCACTTAGCAGTTACAGTTCATCAGTATTTAACCAGTATCTACTTCTCATATAAAACCCTAATTATAGAGCATCATAGTATTCACCCAGATCTAGCATATTCAAGCACTAAGCACATTCACATAGGCTATATCTAACATTCGTCCATATTATTAAGCACAAAGAATCAAAAGATCTATCTATCATTCATCTATATCAAAACACTTAAGAAAGTAAACACATAAACACATCAATACATCTCACAAAGCATAGAAACACATGATATACGTGGTTCACCCCAACCTGGGGCTACATCCACCAACTCTTCTCCTCTTTTATTATCTTCAGTCAATATTCTACATGCATAGAGCCACAAGATCTGACTTCGCATAGGACAGGATATCTATGCACACTCTGTCATATCCTCCTTCCTCGAGCTAGATCACAACACATGCCTTTACACAATCTCTCACAGTCACTTTCACTTATCCTTGCAAGTCTCACATAGTATGCACAAAGCATTCAAGACTATTCACCCTCAACTCATTAGCACTTAGCTCTAGTGTCTAGTAGATACTTATTACATCACCTAGAAATCTATTTATACATTACAAAATGGGCCTAAACATGGGTAGATCCCATGGACGGACATCCCTATACCTGTTACATAATCCCAAAACCCAACAATCCCTAAACAAGGGGCCGAGATCCCGCGATCTCCACTTCGACTTGCGCTCTACCTTCGACAGCATGTCGAAGTCCCAAAAGTAGGTCAAACATGATCAAGGATCCTCAAAACTTGGTCAATGGAAAACATACCCCCAACACTCACCTGTGACTCATCCTGAGTCACTCTGATCTAGGTAGATCTGCTTCAAAAGCCTCGAGTTTCTTCGACTTGTTGCTGCGCCAAGGCCTCCTGCTCGACGAACTCTTGGATAACTACTTTGTTGACAGGTCCCTCTAAGTGTTGTTTGACTTTAGTGACTAATTTCTCTAGTTTTTCTCCTCGACCTTCAATTTCCTCAAATAGTTGGCAAGCTTTGTCCTGAATTGGTTGGAGTCTCTGAGTCACTTCCATGACTTTTCTCTGAATGGTGTGGGACTTCTTTTGAGAAGTGAGTTGTTCTTGGGATCGCTTCATCCTCTCGACTGCTGACAGGGGCTTCAACTACGCTCGTACTATTTCTGCTTGTTGCTTTGCATCCCAGAGTTGTGACTCCAGTTCCTTCAATTCGGGATCCTCAGTGAGTCGCTCATAATTCTAGGCACTGCGATCACTTTGTTGTTTACATTCCATGGCGAGGGCCATAATTCTCTCAACTATGCTTCGGGCAATTTCTTCTCTTTGATATCATACATCCTGCGGAGTGCTAGGCCCTATTTGTAGTTCCAGATCTGTGATTCTCTGTTGAAACTGTTGGATAGATTCCTCAAGCTGCACTACTTGTTGATCTCTTGGTTCTTTCTCTTCTGGATCTAAGCCTGTCACAGAGTGAAGTGATCTACTGACTACTTATTTGAGTCCGATCTGCTCTGCGAGAAACTTCTCTTTCTCTTCCTGGATTTTTTCTTTCTCCTCTTCAAACTTATCTTAGAGGGAAACCTTCTCCTACTACGCAACTTGATGTTTCTCTATGACTACTTCTTCCACTTGCTTTAGGGCCTCTGTGGCCTATTCTATTTCTTCCTGTGCACAACGAAGGCGAGCTTCGGTTGCATCAACTAGTCCGCGGAGTTGGGTAGGTTCATATCCCAACTATGGTGCTTCTAATGGTGGGGTCGCAGTGGATACTACGCAGCTGGAGTGAAGGGCCTGTTGTACCCCTTTCATCTCTGTCATGATTTTGTCATACAAGGCTTCTTGCTTGGCTTTGTTGTTCTACAAAATGTCCTATGAAGCATCTAATATGGATGCGATGATGAAATCAAATTCATCGACTGTGAGTATAGTATGAATAGTTGTCTTTCTTTCTTTGGATTTCTTCTGTGATGTAGGTTTCATGGGGGAAACCTTCCTTTTATTCGATGGATCTGCGTCATCAAGGGGGTTCTATGGTGGGGTTACTTTGCCTTTATCCTACTGATCTTCTTCCCATTCTTTTTCTTCTTTCTCCTCTTTTTCCACTTCATCACCTCCTCCTCCACTAGGTGAATCTGAGTCAGTTTCTTCTGAGGCGTTGCTCAGTTCCTGTACATATTCTTTCTTCTTCCTTATGCTATTGTTGGGTGCATTATACTCCTCACGGGTAACTACTGGGATTCCAATGAGGTTTGGGTCAGATAATTCTGCCTTAGCAACTGGTATAAGGAACTTTGTGGGCCTTTCCTTAGTGATTTCTTCCAAGTCCTCCTCGGTGAGCTTATAGTATGACTGAAGATCTTCTTTATTCTCATCTGTGCGTGTGGTGATATATATGAAATGCCTATCTGCGTGAAACTTTATAAGGGGTATGAACCTGTCCAGAGTGTTCAATGTCATCCATGGGAACGATTCGATGGCCCTTTTCAGCTGCAAGTTGTAGGTATGGAATACTGCGTTCGACTTCCACTGTTTTCCCATGTCGATCGAGTACCAGAGTGTGGTGAAATTCGCAGCAAGTGGTTCGAACGACTCAATTTCCAAGAATGTTTCACCTTCCGGCATCTCCCAAGATATAAACATGATGAGGATCAACAACCAACTAAAGTGGAACTCGTAGCCTTGATCCTGAGCTTCAAGGAAATTGACTTCTAGCTAGTTGACTAAGTACTTCTCCCAGTTCATCTGTAATCCCTCCACACACTTTCTTGTGAGGTCAACCACAAACCCTGTGACCTACGTGGGTCTGTTCTTTTGTAATAGATTACCAACAATCAACTGGAAAGCAAGGTGCACCACACCATTCTGAATGGAGGCTACCTTGTAGCCTCATGTCCCCTTCTCTACATCGTCATAGATGTCTTTAATCCTCTATGCCAGGGCACGATATGCAACCTTGCATGGGTACAAGTCCTGTGGGTTGGGTCCCTGCATTCTCAATCTGATGACCCTATGGATCGACAATGGATCAATGGTAATACTCCTGTCTAAACATAAATAACCGTCCTGGAAGCATGACAACATGAGCTTAACGCACGCATTTACCTCCTGGTTCCTTCCAAAGTGTGGAATTTTCATGACATTAAGGATAGTGGATTGCGTGATGTTTATGGTCCATGGCTGGGGAATGATCTTCGATCTCTTTCCCTTCATCTTATTCAAGTACTTGTGAGGCACGAGCATGTCGTAGGTCTTGCATTCCCATAGATTATAGTCACTGATCTTCAAGGTTGGATTCCTCTCCAAATATGGTCTGACTGCACGTATCCCCTTATGGAGGTACGCTGTGATGACTGTGTAGTTGAAGCCCCTCAAGACACTGTCACAATTCACCGCATCGGCTAGAGGTGGGATGTAATCAGGTCGGACGGACGAGATTAACTTCACATTCGCTAAGTCATCTCTGTGCTTGGTTCTTTTCTCATCTGCAATGCAGGATGGTCCAGATCCACGAGCAGTTGTTGAGGAGGCTTGCACTCCTCACGTTGATGAAGTTTGAACTCCCGTGGACATCACTCTCTCTGCCATAAGGTCGAATAGAAATTCTTCGATGACTTTCTCTATGGCGCTGAGCTTGTATGACATGTATTCTTAGATCAGATAAATCAGGTGGATGAATGAGTGCTCAAATCAATATAACAGGTGTCGATCTCAATAAACACAATGCGGTAGTAATGAGTTCTCTTGTTGGCTCGAATACAATTGGAAAAAGTGTTTCTAGTGCAAAAATAGACGCAATAAGTAGACACCGGTGTAATGGATCTTCTCCAATAAACAAGAGGCCTTCATCAATGCAGTTATGTCTGTTACGGCGCGGTCCCAACGGTCTGATGGCAAGATTTCTAGCCATAACTGTTGTTCTAACCATTCAAGGCGTCAGTCTAACAGTCATAAGGCCTCCAACAGTTATATTTCTTCATTGTGGCAAAGTGCCAGGTTGCGCTTTTCTGATATCTCAACAAAGTTCCAGTTTTGCAAACCTTCCTTCTATGAAGTCCCTTCTAGAACATTCTGCAACTTTTCTATCTTTTCTCTCTTCTTACTAAGATTTCTAGCCTTCTTCCCTATAATATTCTTCTTGGTATTCCTCTTTCCATTCTGATTCTTATCTCCTTTTAGCATAATAACTTCGCACTGTTGAGATTCTTTCATAGGGTTAGAGAGTAATGCTTCTTCTATGTCCGGGGTAGGTGCTCTACTCTTCGGTGAGTCTTCTTTTGTTCTTTCAACTTCTACATCTAGGTTTCTGGTTCTGAACAACTTTGATTTGTTCTCATGTTCTTCAATTAAGTGCGCTACCCTCCTATTCATGAAATATTTTAATTCTTGCTTCTTCTGTTCTAGGGATTCCTCTTCCTTTCTTCTGGTCTGATTTCTCTCAATCTAGGGTCTTCCTAATAACATAGAAAATGGGGCATTGTTCTCAATAAATTTAACAACGTCAAATTATTCCTCTATTGAAGTTCCATGAACACTCATAGATGTCTAGGTAAGTCTTCCACACAGGGTTATTAGTTTTCCTCTAAATAATCATATTCCTCCTAATGAAGGAATCATAGCAGGATTTCCAAAAATTTCCCAAGTTCTTTCTGTCATGATATTCACCTGTGTTTCCTCATCTAGAACACAATCAATGTCAAAGTCTCCTATTCTTGTTTCTATGCACTATTTTTCTTTGAATATCTCTAATAAATTGATATTTCTGTGATCATTTAGGGTGTCTTTCATTTGTAGCAATACATTCTCTAATTCTTTCTGGGGTTCTGTCATGGTCTTAGTTTCTTGATCTTGCTCAGGGTTTTCTTGTCTCATATTCATTCTTTCAACCTTATCAATCATTCTAGGGAAATCCAAAACTTCATGATACATAGCTTGACAACAAAGACAACTAGGTTTTTTACCAAGGCATTTCTTAGCAAGATGTCTCGGTCTTCTGTAATTATAAAAAAGGGTTAATCTTATTTTCCTTTTAAATGATCCCCAGTCTTTCCTATACTGGGCATGAGGGTCATAGTAGATAACCTGCAAAAATTTCTTTCTAGGGTTCTGCATCCATTTGTTAGTCCAAACATTCTTTCTATGCATAGGAATAACATATCTTTTATTATTTCTATCAGATCTACTCATATCAAACCTTCTCTCTTCTAGTTGTGCCCTACTTTTCAAGCTAGGACAAAATTTATCAAACATACCTAGATCGATACTTTTGAAACAAAAATTTAAACTTATCTATCCTCTTTCAATCAAAACTTTTCACTGTTCTTACCTTTAACAAAGCACAAAGCCTTCATATCTTACCTCTTTTCTTTAGATCTGACTTCTCTTAGCACAAAGCTTCAAAAGTCAAGTAGAATACTGCACACTAGGGAAACAGATCTACCCACATAGCTTTCTCTTTTCTATCAGTTCCCAACAATCACAATTTCAAGTCCTGACTACGAAACCGTTTGTTGGCACAGGGGCAGACCTAGGGTTCAATGCTCAAGAGTGCACAAAGAAAACCCTAACTGTCGGCCCTTTCGATAACACCTACGAAGCAGATGAAGTCTCACCTGAGGTAGAGGCAGGGGTGGTTGCAAGACTCCAGTGTCTGTAACCTTAGCTGGGACACCGATCTGTGATTACAACACCTTAACAAAGCACTTAGCAGTTACAGTTCATCAGTATTTAACCAGTATCTACTTCGTAGATAAAACCCTAATTACATAGCATCGTAGTATTCACCCAGATCTAGCATATTCAAGCACTAAGAACATTCACATGGGTTAGATCTAGCATTCATCCATATTATTAAGCACAAAAGCATCAACATATATATCTATCATTCATCTATATCAAAACACTTAATCAAGTAAACAAATAAACACATCAATACATTGCACAAAGCATAGAAACACAGGATATACGTGGTTCACCCCAACTTGGGGCTACGTCCACCAACTCTTCTTCTCTTTTATTATCTTCGGTTGATCTTCTACATGCACACAACCACAAGATCCTACTCTGCATAGGACAAGAGATCTTCACACACTCTGTCAGATCCTCCTTCCTCAAGCTAGGTCACATCACACACCTTTACACAGTCTCTTACAATCACTTGCACTTAGACTTGCAAGTCTCACACAGTATGAACAAAGCATTCAAGACTATTCACACTCAGCTCATTAGCACTTAGCTCTAGTGTCTAGTAACTACTTCTTACATCACCTAGACATCTATTTATACATTACAAAATGGGCCTAAACATGGGAAAATCCCATGGGAGAACATCCTCATACCCATTACATAATCCCAAAACCCAAAAATCCCTAAACAAGGGATCGAGATCCCGTGATCTTCGCTTCGACTTGTGGTCTGCCTTCGATAGCCTGTTGAAGTCCCAAAAGTGGGTCAAACATGACCAAGGATCCTCAAAACTTGGTCGAGGGCCAACAACCTTCCAAGTAAAACTAACGATGGGTGCACTCATCAATAGGTAGTTGACTCTAGGTGCACTCATCATATGGCTAAGGATGCTTCCTTTTCCACCTCATTGAATGAAGCCTATAAGAGGAAGATTTATGTTATGGATGTTTTTTCTCTCGACATTGCGAGTTAGAGTGATGTTTCCTATCGACATGGGTGTGCCAAATTTTAGTGCCAATTTATTGTTTGTTTCTCAGTTAACAAAAACATGTAATATTGTGGAGTTTTTTCCATATCATTTTCTTGCTAAAGATTTGAAGAAACATCAATCAATTTTCACTGGAGGGTTTCTCGACCTGAAGGACATTTTTTTCAATTTCTATGACACGACTTGACCCGATTCTGAACAAGCTACTCTTGCTTCTCACACTAATGAGTGAATTCAAAATTGGCATGAATGAATCAAACATATGAATTTTCAAAGTCTGTAATTGATGGTAACTCGAGAAAATGGTTGTTGTTTTACCTAAATTTCCCCTCCCTGATGAAGTCTCTAAAGAATGTGTGCTTCAAAGGCATCATCAAACACCTTTTGACTTTAGCAAATCATGGCGATAACAATACCTTTTAGAGATGTTTTACATTGATTTATAATACATCAATATGCCTTCTATGACAGGTGCAAGGTATATCTTGTAGGATTAAACCACAATCGAAGACCTAATTGTGAGAATGAAATACTACACTAGCTAATTGCAAAAAAGAGAGAGGAGAGAGAAAAATAGAATCAATATCCACACATAAGAGACTAAGAAATCAACTCGAATAACCATGTATTAATCCTTGATCACGAGTAAAATAAATAGGACTCACCACAAGAGGATTAATGCACACTAGGTTGGGGTTTCCATGTGCATTCTCAAATTGAAAAGCAACCACTGCTACTAGCAATAGTTAACTAAAGTCAAAAGATGCTTAAAATAAGAAAAGGTCAAATATGTGGTGTGAACTCAAGTGAGAACTCTACATGAACTCATCATGCATTCCACAACAGAAAAAATATTCTATAATAATACTAGAGTCCAAAAATGGAACTAAAGTCCTAATTGAGTGATAATTTCCTATATATGGAAAGTCACTAAATAAGTGAAATGAGTTAACTCCAAGTGTGAGAAGGCTAGTGTGCACTTTCTTATAAGGTAATTAATAGCTATAAAAATGTGCATTAGGTTCCATGTCACTTTTCCAATCACTACCCAATCACTGCAAAGTGGCTACTGCATGGCAGACTTACTAAAAATAGAAAATACCAAAAATAGTTTGCGAGGGTTTTGGTCACCTGCTAAAAAAAGACATGATCAATAATACTAAGGATAGGAAAGGAATTCAAGATAGGTATGGTAGTCATTCTATACTTATGTAGTGATATAAATAGCATCCCTCTTGAGAAAGTGGAAAAATGAAAAAATGAGTATGTCACTAAGTATGTAGTTGAGCATGTACCCCAACACCCCCCTGAAACACAACCAAGGTGTGCACAATGATGAGTCACATAAATTTGAATCCATGTTAGGTACTCATGTAAAATTATACATTCATAACTACTGAATAAAAGTGAGGTAAAAAGGGAAAACCCAGTGGTAACAAACCACCCCTTCAAAACAAGTTGCTAAGAAGAAAAGAATGCTAACATGTTCAGTTGCTAAGATGATGTATCCTTCACTCCTAGAATGTCCCTCAATGAGAATTTTTTTTTTCAATGAAAGGATTTGTGAATATGTCTACCACCTACTTTGAACATGGACGAAACTGCATATCAATGAATCCATCCTGAATCTGTCCTTGAATAAAGTGCATATGAACCTTGATGTTCTTCGTTCGTTGCCTCTGAACTGGGTCTCTACATAACTTGAGAGTACTCTTATTATCACACCATATAGTTGTTGGATGATAAAAATGAACTCCTAATTCTGTAAGAAAGTGTTGCAACCACATATCCCGAGTAGTAACATTCACCGCACCCTTGTACTCTACCTTTGTTGATGATAAAACAATTGTTGATTGCTTCTTACTTGACCAATAGATAGATCATGATCCAAGGTAGAGGACATATCCTAAACTGGACTTGTGATTAGTTCTATCACCTACCCAATATGAGTTTGTGTAACTAACAAGATCTAAGGAAGATCCTACTACATAGTGTATAACAAAGTTGGTAGTCCCCTTGACATATATGAGAATCCTCTTTGTTTCCTTCTAGTGAAGCTCATATGGCTCCTACATGTAACTAAAAACTAATCCAACTACATAATATATGTCTTCTAGATAGTGTGTAAGGTAGATAATAATCCCCACCAACTATCAATATCTAGTATAATCAACCAAAGGTGATGTAACAACATCCTCTAGTCTAACCCCTAATTCACAGGGTGTTGGAGTTGGCTTGCAATCTTTCATATGAAACCTGTCAAGTAGATATCTATCATATTTGGAATAACACATATTGATTCCTAAATCATTCTTGTTTATTTCAAGACCAAGGAAGTAATGTAATTGTCCCATTTATGTCGTAGAAAACCTGTCATGCAAAGCGGTCTTCACTGCAACAATGGAGGAGGTTCAGCTCCCTGTGATGAGTAAATCATATACATATAGAACTATTAGTATAAGTGAATATGTTCCCCATAATAAACACATTAGTATATGATATACAGCTAATAAAACCTCTAGAGATCATATAAGAGTCCATTTTAGCATACTATGCCCAAGGTGCTTGCTTGAGTCCGTATAGTGACTTCCTCAACCTGAAAACTAATGATGGATCCTGAACATATCCCTTTGTATACTTCATATATATTTCCTAATTAAAACATCCATTTAAGAATTCATTATTCACATTCATATGGTGTACCTCTAATTTTCTAGCTACTGCGATAGCTAGAGCTAACCGAATGGAATCAATCTTGGCAACTGGTGCAAAAGTCTCCTCATAGTCAATGCCTTGTACCTATGAGAAACCTATAGATACTAACCAAGCCTTATAATTTTTAATGTATCTATTAGAAACCATATTTTTCTTGAAAATCCACTTACATATAACAAGATTCATGTTGGAAGGTAGAGGAACCAACTTCCATGTGTTGTTCTCCATCAGAGAATTGTACTCCTCTTTCATAGCTGCCTCCCGATGGGGGTTACCTTTAGCCTATGCATAAGGCTAAGGGTATGATCCAATTACCATATAACAATAAATAGGAAGAAAGGGCTCCATGGCAGTAAGATCTTGCAGAGGCTCCACAAACTCAGATCTTGTTCTCCATGGATTGGTGGGATCACCCACTAGATCACCTGCTACTTGAAGAGTGTGTTGTGCCCATCGCGGTAGATGATCAGGAACTGAAAATTATTGATTTTGATAAGAAATATCAGAAATATAATATTCATATATCTTATCATAAATCCGAATGGAAGAAGTCTCATGAAGTTCCGCAAGTAGTGGCGGTGGATATGGAGGTGTGGACTGCTCTGGAAGTACTTGTGAAGGAACTTACAAACTTAACACTCCTCTAAATTCACTCTATGTTAGAATGCATTAGAATGTATTCATAATAATATTTATGAGTAAATTGAGAGAATGTGTACAACTTGGAATTGTGATTAACCTAACCAACAACAATCTTTGAACAATCTGACAAGTCAAAAATAATAACTAAGTCCAGAGTGAACTCAACCTTCTTCCCTGAACCTGAATGAGTGATTTGATAGATGGCGAGAATATTCAATGAAATATTTGTAACATGAATTACATCCTAAAATCATCCATGATCTATATCAACTATACCCCTATCACAAACCTCAATAGGAGAACCATCTCTCATGAAGATTGGTGGCCCGGAATAAGTCTCTAAGTATAAAAAAAGTCTATCCGATGAGGCCATGTGATGGGTATCCCCTAAATAAAGAACCCAAGAATTAGGAGAATATGAAATAGCAAGTAATGAATTACCATTACCTCTTTCTGATGATGGCTTGTCCGATGGATTTTTCCTTGCATTATCTAGAATACAATCCTTGAGATGATGTTTCTCAAGAGAGTGTGCCATTAGATCTATGGTCTTTTTCATGAAATAACTCTCAGGATCGAACCCACTATTGTAGTAGGAACACTTGGTCTTGTCCTTGTTTCTATTTGATTCCTTGGAACTTGAAATCTCATTTGTGGACTTTTTTTACCTTCCTTCCTCTTTTGTTGGTCCTTCGTACCCTTGTTCTTCTACTTATTCTTCTTTGAACCTCCTTGAGTTGTAAGCGCATGGGGATCGGAACTCTTGAGTGCCCCTTTTTGGATGATCTTTGTCTGCTCATGGATAAGAGACTCCATGAATTCATCAAGGGATGTAATCTTCCATGTATACCCCATATCTAACTTGGTAGTATGCAAAGAAGAAGTGTGGACAAAATGCTATGTTCCTAGTTTGGTTAGAATTGAAAATATTAATTGTTCATCTTTCTTATCAATTCCACAAGCCCTAACATGAGAAAGAAAATTTGTAAACTTACAGAAGTAGTCGTTTAGGTTCTCGAAATCTCTTGGATTCAATGCATGTAGATCATTCTCTAGATGATGACCTCTTATATTGTCTTTCTTTCCTAGAAAATCCTTCAACTCTGTCCAAAAATCGTTAGGATTCTTGCAAGTATCGACATGGAAGAGGATATCCAGAGAGATGCTAAAGAAGAAAATCCCATAGGCTTCATCCATTCTGTTGAATTATTTTTATTTTCCTATGGATGAATTAGGCTCAACCTTAGTCCCCATGGTGGGCCTATGCAAACCCTTGATGTGAAGTATAATATTTATCTTGGGCTTCCACTCAACCTAGTTGAAGAGTTTCATGATCACTGAACAATATGTTTGATTTGGATCATGTTGTCATTGATGCCAAAGGATTGATTTCAAAGGAACAATGTCTTGTCATAGTATATTGATGTAGTCATTGATGGATAATGTATTGACCTTGATGTCAATGGATTGATGTCAAGAGGATTCATAGTCATATGCATAGATGAATATGGATCAATGAGTTGTAGTTGGATTGATGTAAAGATGACTCATTATTGTCTCGTCATGATTGTACAAATGGATTAGCTCTAAATTGGTCCCCTTATGGTGAAAGCCCTCACAGGAAGATGTTTTGCGGTGAACTCCAAAGTGGTCCCCTTATGGTGAAATCCCTCATGGGAAGATGCTTTGCAGTTGAGTTATCCTAGTAGTATGGTTAGAGAACCCATGCTTAATTGTTGAATAATGAGATGAATATCAGTGAATTTTTCATTGAAACTATCCTAGATGGATAGTTATTGTCAATCCATTTCTGGTGGTATGTGGAACGTCACATAACTCCTCACAGTTTGAGAGTTATGGCCTTACGAAGTTGGAGGAACCTCATATGTTGGATTGAAGCCCCAAAAGGTCAAATAAGTCAAAGTTCTTGCAAAGAAGAGATTATTTAATAAAGTGAAGTGACAAAATCAAAGAGGATTATTTAAATAATAAAGTGAAGTGACAAATTCAAAGAGGATTATTTAAATAATAAAGTGAAGTGACAAAATCAAAGAGGATTATTTAAATAATAAAGTGAAGTGACAAAGTCAAAGAGGATTATTTAAATAATAAATTGAAGTGACAAAATCAAAGAGGATTATTCAAATAATAGGGTGAAGTGACAAAGACAAGGATGATTATTTAAATAATAAAGTGACAAATTCAAAGAGGATTATTTAAATATTAAAGTGACGTGACAAAATCAAAGAGGATTATTTAAATAATAAAGTGAAGTGATAAAGTCAAGGAGGATTATTGAAATAATAAAGTAAATGGAGAAATTTCTAATTATGGAAAGTGGTTATAAGAAGGTTAACCCTACAATGAGGAAAATGGGTTAAGTGGTCAAGTGGCTATTGGATACATGGAGAAGTGGAAAATTGAAAAACATTGGACATAGGTGACTATGTGGACAAAGTGGCCTAGAAGATGCTTCTAAGGAAGATACTTGGAGAGTATAAATAATAAGCAAGAGTCTCTTATTAAAATCATCTCTTGAGAATAGCTTGAAGAGCATAGAAAGGGGCCGAAAGAAGGTAGAGTGCTCAGATCTTCCATAGAAAAACTGGTATGGTTACATAGTTGTCTTGATGAATATTCTTGCTTATTATATGGTGAATGCTTAAATAATTCTTCGTATGGATGTTGTGATATGGTTATGTTGGTTGATTGATAGAGTGAACAACACTCTTATGATTCAATACTAATATGATTTCCATAATATACTGGTTGCTTATACATGACTAAGTAGCATTCATATTGTATGGTTGAGGAGCATGAGTAAGATGTGAGAGAGCATAGATGTGTTGTGATTGGTTATGGTTCATATGGGACAATGAAAAAAAAAATTAGATGTGACTGAAGGCTGCAAAGGATCTGAGTTTTTCATAGAGAGAAAACCCTAAGGCATACACATGTTGTGGTACATATGCATGATGCACTATTGACAGGTCGCGTACTTGTTGACAGATTGGCATTTGTTGAGGATTGATTCCTCTTCTCATTTGGTGTTGAGTTGTGTAAGTTGAGTATTTCATTGTAGAGGTGGTGCTTTTGTGGATTTATAACTCTATTCAGTTGTTACTGATAACCCAAGGATTGTAGTCCATAATAAAAAGAAAATTGTACATACATCTTGTGTTCTTTGTGTTCCTTGTGGGGATGACTTATTGATGATATATGTTGTTTTTATATGTTGTTGATATAAGTTCACATACAATTGATTATAAATGACAATAATGAGTGTTGAGTGATTGGTGTTTTCTAGCTAATAAGTTTTTTGAATGAAAGTTTGAAAAATATCCCTACACTGATTCACCCCCCCTCTTAGTGTGGTCGGTGTGTCCAACAATTGGTATCAGAGAGGGCCTTCATTATAATCCTTAACAATCTTGGAGGATATCCATGGACACAAAAATGGATGATGAAATTCCAATTCTTGATGAGGAAAATTATTCTACATGGAGAATAGAAATGAAAGTGCATTTGAAGGAAATATGAGCGGGTGTTTGGAAAGAAGCTATTGGTGGATCAGTTCCTTTAAAGAACAAGTCAAAGTTTGAATCTCAAAGGGAATAAAAGAAGAATGATGCATTGGCTCTCAAGAACATTCTTAGTGGACTCTCAAGTTATATCAAAGAGAGCATGGGACAATTCACTTTTGCCAAGGATCTATGGCTAAACCTAGAGGAGACCTACCAAAGCAAGAAGGAAGATGCTAAAGACAAGTCCATCAAGAACAATGAAGGTAAAGAATCTCCAAAATCCTCTAATTGCAATGATTTTAAATGTGTTGATGTTGGAAAAAAGGAAGACCTTGAAGACAATTCCATCAAGATCAATGAAGGTAAAGAATCTCCCAAAACCCCTGATTGCAATATTTCAAAATGTGATGATGTTGAATATTTCTCTACAAGTGAAGAAGAAAATCTAGAGATGGTTTGTGTAGATTCACATGATATTTATCCCATGGAAGAAGTAGAAGAAGATCTATTAGAGCTTAAAAGGAAAATTGAATGGGCTCTATTTGAATAAAACTATGACCATTGTTACATAGAATATAGCTATCTTTCTGATAACACTCAAATTTTTCTTAAAAAGAATCAAAGGCATATCTTGAAATTAAAGGAAATGCTCAAGAAACAAGAAGAAAGTAAAAAGAGTCAATTTGAAGAAAAAGAAGAAGAGATCAAAATACTAAAGAATGAAATAGAAGAGAATAAGAAGCTAGATGATGAGATTAGAAAAAGTCTTGAAGTTAATGTTGATCTCAAGACCCAAATTGAAGAAGCCAAAAGGGTAGAGGAATTACTAAAGAATCAAGTAAATGAACAGGAAGAGTCATGTCATAAGTTGGAAGATAAATTTGTTGATCTTAGAAAGAAAGTAGAGAAGTCAAACAAATTCTTGAATAGCTCAACAATCTTGAATGAGATCTTGGATAGTCAAAGATCACCAAATGATAAATCAGGTCTTGGATACAAGAAAGAAGCTACACATGTTGAAGGAAGCACTTCAAAGAAGCATGAGGTAAGTCCCTCACTCACAAAGGATTGAAATAATGTTGCAATTCAATCATCAACACAATGGAAGGAAAGTTTCAAAAGAACAAAGAAAGGAAGACATCAGGAAGCCATCTTTACACCTCAAAGAAGAGAGACACCTTCAAGATGGACACCAAAGCAAAGGTATGGAAATGTTTTCCATGGTCAATGTTACTCATGTAATGAATATAGTCACAAAGATTTGTAATGTAGATACTATGCAAGGAAATATAGTGAAAGATTTCATAACACCCTAAGGTGTTTGAGATGTAATCAAGTAGGACATATTGTTGCTCATTGTTACACCATGAGATGTTACAGTTGTAGTGGATTTGGCCACAAATCCCAAGATTGTTGGAACACAAGAAGAAATTCCACAATGAGGACTTCATATAGCATGACTATAAGAAGGCATGAAGTTAGAAAGAAATTCATTTTTTAAAGGATGGAAGCTCAAAGATCAAGTTCTGAAAAACTGGGACACTTTCAAAAGTGGGTGAAGAAAACTGAATAGTTAGAACATAATGGAAGCCTTAAGGGAAGATTGATTTTGTCATCTTCAGAAGCATATGTGGTTTACAATGGTAACAGTCGCATACATATGCAAGATGACCTATAAATAGGTCATGTACATATGCAAATTGTCCGTGTAGCAGGCTGCATATCTATGGTAAAAATCCTTGGGAAAAGGGCTATGCATATGAGTTGCGCCATGGTATGATGGTATAAATCTGTGTTGCAGGGTCTGACATGTTTGTTGTAGGTTTTCATGATTACATGTTGGCATACATAATTTTTGTATGTATGATGGTGATATATGGTTGAGTGTTGAAAGACTATCTTAGATGCATGATTGGTACACTTTTGGTACATTGTTAGAGGCACCTACTAGTAGTATGATTGGCACATGTTTTATGGTGGATATGGCATACATTCATGAGGACACATCTTGATTGTAGTTCATCTTGTTGTGGTATTGGTGCATGGTTGATGCACTTTCTTGGTACAAGTGGTGATACATGTTTAGTGTACTTGTTGATGTATGGATGATATACTTGAGACACTTCATTGATTAAGATACATGATTGTGGCACTTGGTTCTTGGTAGAGGCATATCGTGAGTAATATGACACTTGTTTGAGGCACATGGTTGGAATGATTGGTAGAGGCATATCATGAGTAATATGACACTTGTTTGAGGCACATGGTTGGCATGATTGTTAGAGGCATATGGTTGATGCACTTCATTGATGATATCTTATGGCATATGATATGGTATTGATGTACATGGGTATTGTGCATCGTTGGCACATGATGTACTTGGTTGATGTATTTTTCATGATTCTCTATTCATTGTTGACATATATTTTGCTTCATGATGTATGGTATGGAACAAGTTTGATACATGGACAGGTCCAAGGATCGTCATAGAAAGAGAAGTTGATCTATGTTCTAGTTCAACAATATCATTTGCAGTAGAAGAATATTGTTCATATTGTAGAGAATATAGGGGGAGACATACCCATAGGGGAATTTATTCTTATTCCCATGATTCCAGGAGGAGATATTTATCAAATGCAAAGATAAATACTTGAAAAAAAGACCTATACTTTGAGAAAGAGCACATAGGCATAGTTACAGGGGGAGTGATGGTCATAGGGGTAGCATGAGCTATACATCATAGTGATATCCCTTGTTCAAAAGTGAGAGATTATTCAGAGGAAGAGCAAAGGAAATTAGACAGGGGGAGCATCCCCAAGGAGAGTTCAGGTAGGGGGAGAATCCCCAAGGGGAGAATCCCCAAGGGGAGAATGAACCTTTTCCATTGAGGTCAAAGGGGGAGACATAGTCACATTGATGTGATTGAGATGCCTATTGATGTAGAGTGATTCCTTGTCTACATGTTGCCATGAATGATTGGTGTTGACATCAATGCCAAAGGGGGAGATTGTTGGATCATGTTGTGATTGATGCCAAAGGATTGATGTCAAAATATTGATGTCAAAGGAACAATATCTTGTGATAGTATATCGATGTAGTGATTGATGGATAATGTATTGACCTTGATTGATGGATCATGTATTGACCTTGATGTCAATGGATTGATGTCAAGAGGATTCATAGTCGTATGCATAGATGAAGATGGATCAATGAGTTGTAGTTGGATTGATGTAAAGATGACTCATTATCGTCTTGTCATGGTTATACAAATGGATGAACTCCAATCTGGTCCCCTTATGGTGAAATCCCTCACAGGAAGACAATTTGCGGTGAACTCCAAAGTGGTCCCCTTATGGTGAAATCCCTCATGGTGTTATAGGAATATTTGCCTCACCCTATGCAATCTTTCGTAGAAGGCCTTTTCTCCACTTCCCCATGCAAAATTATCATCCCTGTTTGTAAGATACATAGCTAAAAACAAATATTTTACATGTACGCATCTTTCACACTATACAACATCCATATATGTAGACTGCTCCACTACAACCCACGTACATAGAGATTTGTGCCAAAAAATGAAAATTAATTTCGGGTTTCCATGTCACGATAGGAGATCTATGATCCTTGGCCTTCCATATACTAGAAACGTTCTGACTTGGCCCTTCAGTTCCATTTTGAAGGATATAAATGGGCCGATTCCGAGCTATGGAAAAGGATAAAGAATTCAACTTTGAGAGCAAAGTTACTCTCGAGAAATTATTTACTTCATATTGAGTCTGGATCCCTTTGTCCTTTAAGTCTGAAAATTCATCCCCCAAGCTCTTCCCTTATTGATTGAGAACCTCATTGTTTCTCTCTTATGAGCTTGCCTTTGGTGGAGGATTGAAGTGGTGGAGGCCCAGCTAGAAGGAAATTAGTTCCTTGGTTCCGAACCGTGCCAACACGAAAGTCTATAAAATTTTCACTTCTGTTGATCATATATGAATATAAATACTATTTTCCCGTGCAATTGATATCTTGCAAATATATCGAATTATTATTCCATGGGCATATTTGTCTTGTTTATTAATGGATTATGCTATTGAATGTGCTAACATTATATAATATCACCATATGTGTTGGGCTCGTGATTTGGTTAAATTAATGATGATGATTAGATCCTTTTTGAACGGTATTATTTGTATATTTTACTATTTTGAAGAAGTTTTAAAGGATTCTTATATCAAATCATCATATCTTATACTAGGGAAAAATTGCAAGGTATTTTTCCATCTAGTAGCTCGTCCAATACTCCATCCGACACTACATCCAGTACTCCATTCGACATTGCGTCCGACACTCCATCCAACACTAAAATCGTGGGCGAGTTAGCGGTTGTTATATCGGCGGCCTATGTTGGGTGAATCAATGACATGGGTTTTTCTCATGCTCGTGGTCTCCAATTACTGAGCTCTTGACATCTTGGAATGAGTTGTTATGTTGAGTGTTGAGTGGCTTGTTTGGTTTCTATAAGCGACAAGTAGTTTTAGCGCATTTAATGTAATTTGTTGTTTTTAGAGGAGGTCGACCCTTCCAGTGGTTGACCTCTTGAATTGTAACTGCTATAAATACCACAATAGTGGTCAGACATAAGTTAAGTTAAGAATTGTGAAGCTAGAATTGTTTTTGCTGTGTAATTGAAAGACATCTCTATAAACTTGTGCAAGATTGTGTTTTTAATTTAAATGCCAAAATCGTGTTGCTTGAGCTCGTGATTCGTTGTTGAGGAGTAGCCACGACCTGCTGGGGAGGCCACCAGTGGTCTAGGTGAATATTTATCTAGTTAGCTTGTGTATTCGAGTTGTGCAATTTTCATTTCTTCCATTTTCTGTTATAGGCATTTTTATCATTTTACATGTTGTATGTTTGTTGTTCATAGCTTACTTGTTTCAATTTCCTTTGTGAATGTTTCTTGTGAAGGATAGTGTTAATATGATATGTCTTTTTAATTAATTAGTAATAGATTGCAAGCTTAGCTACTAACCTCATTGTGTGATTAAATGATAGTTGAATTTATGCAAATTAAAGTAGAACATAGTATTGGGTTAAAACAAAGTATAGAGTTTCTTTGGCAAAGTTTTGATGGATGAATAGTTACTAGTTTTGATTTTGATTCTTAGTTTGTTTATCTAGTTTGCTATTTAGTATTCTTATCTAGTTTTCTATTCAGTTTGCTTATCAATTTTATCGTAGTATGTTGGGATAGAAGTAGGGTTTGGGTTATGTTTTTATGAGTATTTCAATTTGCAATTTGAATTGTTAATAGTAGGATTAGTTTAGTTTACTTCATGCAATTTCCATTCTAGATCTAGATTGCAATTTTAATTCCAAGTTTGAGTTTGAGTTCGGTTTTTAGTTATAAGACTCTAATGGTATGAATTTTCTTATATTATCATAGGAGTGCATTTGAATTAAATAGAATAACGTTTTCTTTATCGTTGATGATTAATGCATAAATTGAGGGATCACATGGATTTTCAGGGTAGTTGATATTTCTTCTATAATGGCTAAGTTCTCGTTAGACTGCTTGATTCATACTTTTCATTTCACTATAGAAGTTAATATTGAATTTATCCCTCTTGAGTTATCACTAATTGTTAAATGCCATCGTGATGTCATAAGACACCGAAGACATAATCATCAACATTATATTTGAAGTTTTCTTGTTATTATAGATTAAAGAGTAGTTGTCGATTAATCTTTGAATATTGTCAGGATTCTTTTAATTCAATAGGTTAAGATTTCCCTTTGTTGAGTAGAAGTGATTATGAGTTTTTATCTTAAGAATAGACTTCACTTGATAATAGTTCAATTAGTTACTTGTTGAGTAGTTTTGATTAATTTACTTGTTGCATAAGTTCTAATAGGGTAGTTGCTTGCTTGTTTGCTTGTTTACTTGTTGTTGCTCATTAATTTGAATAAATTGATTAGATTAGTTTGTTGTTGTTATTGTTCATTAAGTTGAATAGATTAAATATATGTCTTGTTTTTTCTCATTAGATTAATTAATACATCTTTACTTACTTCAGTGTTCCTTGTGAAATTGTTACAGACCAAGGCACTCAATTCACTTCCAAGTTGATGAGAGAACTAATAGAGAAATATGGGATTAAACACTATAAATCTTCTCCATACCACCCACAAGCTAATGGTCAGCTAGTGTCTACAAAAAAAGTTCTGGAAGCTATCTTAACCAAGACTGTTCAATTACATCATCGGGATTGGGTTGATAGTCTTCCATAAGATTTGTGGGAAAATCAGACCACCTGGAGAAACACCACTGGGCATACCCCTTATGAGCTAGTGTACGGGAAACAAGTACTTCTAACAATAGAATTCCAAGTAAGGACCTTCTGTATTTCCGCATAATTGGGATTAAACTTAGATGAGGCTCAGAAACAATGAGCCCTACAATTAAATGAGTTGGATGAGATTAGGAAAGATGCTATCCAACGAACAATTTTAGTCCAAAATCAGAGGAGCAAGTGGCATGACAAGTTTATTAAGAAGAAACACTTCCAACCTGGTGATTGGGCTTTGTTGTTTGACTCCCGATTTAAAACCTTCAATGGAAAACTCACCACTTGGTGGTTGGGTCCTTACAAGGTAGTCATCGTGTATGACAATGGGGTTGTGAAAATCAAAACAATAGACGATGGACAAGTATCCTTTGTAGTAAATGGACACCGACTCAAACTTTATGGCGTGCCCATTTCCAAAGAAGAGTTTCTACAACTCATTTAAACTGACAAGGCATTGGCCTTAGTAGATGGGGAAATCTACCCTTATTCTTGAATGTTTTCTGAATTTCTGACTGTACATATGTAAATAATTTTGAATTTTGTTGATAAATAATTCTAGATATTTCTGTAGGTATTTATTTCACCAGGAGTAGACAGTTTCAAGGAAATATAAAAGAAGGATATTTCTTCAAAATATTTCTATACTTGAACCTTTTTGTCTACTAAGCATCAAATAAATAATGAATTGTTGTAATTAGTCATATTTTTGCAAGGATTTTCATCTTCTTCTTCTCAAGGCATCTTAAATAGAAGTTTCTCTTAAACCTTCACCACTATATAAGGAAGTGATACCGTAACCATCAATCTTAGAGGTCACTCATACATTTTCCCCAAGAATCCTGAGTAAGTAAGTAAAGTATCTTTATTAAAAATTAAGAAGGAGGTCTCATTAGCAGTTAGCCATGGAAACATCACAATAAATTAAAAAAGAAGAAAGTGAGTTGATCCTGTTCTTTCCCAATGGTACCATCCACTACACACTAAAAATACTTGATTATATCATATATTTAGATAGGCTACATCCACTTAAGTACCCCTTACATCAATAAAATCAATAAGGAATATATAATGGAAAGTCATCCTCTAACATAAATACTATCCCAATTGAAAAAAGAAAGAAAAATTTGTTTTCCGAGTTGTCCCCCCATCTTCTTGCACAAAGCAATCTTATACTAAAAATCTTAAAAGAGGGAGGGCCAGTATCTGAAGGTGTAAGAGGCTAACCTGCTAGGATACTGAACAGGTCTGCTGGCAGTGGGTACCAGCCTGTGGTATGACTAGGTAAACCCGTCGGAGTACTGAACGAGCTTGCTGGCAGCGGGGCACTCTACCTAGCGAGGATGATAATCTGAGAAAAAAATAAATAAGAAATTTAAACTTGTCCTAATGTATGATATTGTTTGTATACAAAGGTGACATGAAGTATGTATGGTTAATATAAGGTTAATGAACTCCATAAATTTTCCATTGGGAACTAACTTTGAGACTATCTTGAAACTATTGATTAAGGTTGGTTGTCATTGATGTCAACCCTTGAAGAAAGACCCGTAGCACAAAGGTTTGGGTAATGGACCCAATAGTGTTTGATGTAAATATGAATCATTATTTTTTGTCATGGTTGATAAGA
>SNQJ01S0011000.1:86289-133978 GCA_010110895.2 Picea sitchensis
ACACTGGTGTACTGTGTATGTGTGTGATTGTTTATTTATTACTGCTCATTATTGGATAATAATTCTACATTGATATAACATTTGAAGAAAAAAGATTATAATTACATTATTACTGATTCACCCCCCCTCTCAGTAATCCAACAGAAACTCTCTTGCTTACCTCTTCTTAACTATATATAGGATGTTCTATCCTATAGGTGGGGCCATATTTTAACCATCTCGTTAAACTGATTTGTGAAATTTATCTCTACACTTAACAAGATGAAAATCTTTATCTATTGGGAGAATTGATTGGTTTCCTATATTTTTTATTGTGAGGTGTCACAATACTTAGGTGTGGGGGAGGGGTTTCATGAGTTGACGAATGATAACACTGTCTAGAAGAAATATAATCTTTGTAAAAATTTATGTTTATTGTTTTCATAATACAGGATATTATATCAACAACTATTTTATTTTGAAATGCTAATTCCCTGTGTGTTATAAACTGTTGTACATATCCTTAACTTACTACTTAACTATTTTTTTCTTACAGACTACTCATTACAGAGTTATGATTATATGCCTTATAAAATGTGATATAGAATAATGAATTGTGTGAGCACAATGGAAAAACAAATAATAATGGAAAACTCTTATCATGCCTTTGCTCCTATCCACTGTGACTGAAAAAATCATTTTAAGACTGAAGGTTGTGGATAAAAAATCCATTATAGGAGGAATAAAAAAAAAATCGCACAGGGGTACCATATGGAGTGTCGTATGAGGTGCCATTTAAAAGACCATATGAGGTGTCGGATGACGCACCATATGAAGGATCAGACGAGATGTATACACCAGGTAATGTCCAGGATTTCAGGTAACCAAGAATCAATTTCAATTATTTGAATTAGTTAATGGAAATTGAGATTAAATGATACAATCCTTAGACATTTTTATAATCAAATGTCCAAGTCAAAGACTTGGACATCGATCTATCATCATTACTATTGCCTCCCAAAAGATGCCTTCAAATTCAAAATCAGCGCACTCATGCTCACACATGGCAACTTGTGTGTGATGAATGCAACCATTTCCACCCAGGGCACATTTAAAAATGAAGGGATCATTCAATTGGTTATCCCATTTATGCAGCGCATTCGCCCTCTGCTCAAATCCGTTTGCCCTTTTCTTTATCATGCTCATCGTCGGTCTGATTGTGCCCATCCTTTGTCAAAATACACCCGTTGTCCATTTCTCCACACTGCCACCATGCCCAAATGGTATGAGTTATCCTCCTATGCTAACCTTTTTTCCATTCCCGAGTTTGCACAGTGCAGAGAAGTGTTCCTTCGCACATGGTGGGGGTCATTCTTGGCTCATTTGTAGGGCCACGATGACGATGTTTCTATGCAATTATCCCTAGGATTTGATGGAAATATAGAGCATGCGGTCTCTCACCTTCGTGGTCTCTGAGGAATCAATTGCCTCAGCCACAAAGCTCCCAAGAGTTGGAGACTACTAGTTTAAACAATACCAGTTGCCATGAGAAAGCTATAAAACGGTTTTCAAACCTAAATTTCAAAACATATTTGGAGTTAAGGGATACTCCAAGGAGTGGATTAAAGAGGAGATAATCAACCCTCTCATAGTCATCACCAAAATGATCACATGTGAAGGTAGATATTTTTTTTTTAAAGCTTGCCACTTTCGATTATTAGCTCACTTTCAATTCAATAAGCCATTGAATTTTCCCTTTTACTTCTTAAAGAGTCTCGAGAAGATGTCTTCCCAAGTACGGAAGAATGTAACCAATTCCCATAAAAACCTATTCCACCATGGCCTTATCAAACTACTTGTCTTAGACGAATTGGAAAAACAGGGGAAAACATGGGATGAGTTCATTTACCAATTTTGAAACCCTCGCCTTACAATCAAGAGTAGTAAGAAATCACTCGGGTTAGGGAATGTTACTCCATCCAAACCCCATTCTCCGAAGACTCCAAAACTTCCTACTCAAGATATCCCTTTACCAAACCAAAAGTCTAAGAAACTTGTTGATACCCCTGCAAACTCCTCGGGCAAGAAGACCAATAAGCCTATTGCTAACTCCCCAATGCCTTCAACATCTATTGATCCTACACCCAAAAAGTTACAAGAGGTAATTCAACAAGACTTCCCTGTAGTCCCCACAAATAGGAGAGGAGCTAATCGATTCAATAGAGGATGTTTTCGAAAGAGTACCTGAAATACAAGAGGAAAACATTATGAAAAACCCCCGACCACTTCGGACCCTATCCAAGTATCCTCTGATCTCGAAATCCCTCATAAAATACTTAGGGAAGTGTCTGTAGAAGAATTGAAGCCTCATAGAAAGACAAAATATGAACCTACTTCTCCTCATAAACCTCCTGTTACTCCTACCTCATAGATGCCTAACCCAGATCCCAAAATTGATAGACTTTCTACATATTTCAAGGAATCCAAGCACTCCTTCAAGATATCTGATCTTGCTCCAACCATTGAAAAGATAAACAGGAAAATGATCAGTTGCTGCAACAATTGGAAGAGAGGAATACTTTGGATAAGCATCTTCACCATGAAAATGCAATACTACAAGAAAAGGTGAATTCCCTCCAACGATTGGTTGATGAAATGAACAAAACCAATCGCAACATCAGGACACAATTGAAACATCATAAGAGGCACATGACAAAATATTCAGGACAAGAGGGAGAAGCTTCTAAAGCTAATCCTTCTTAGCAAGTCTAGTCATATGGAGAAATTCATTTTTTTTGCAGTGGGACCTGGAAAATCTTCGGTGTGGGGGTAATGTTGGGCTCATGCTTTGGTTAAATTAATGATAATGATTACATCCTTTTTGACCGGTATTGTATGTATATTTTACTATTTTGAAGAAGTTTTGAAGGATTCTTATATCAAATCGTCATAGCTTATACTAGGGAAATATTGCATGGCATTTTTCCATACCGTAGCTCGTCTGGTACTCCATCAAGTACTCCATCCGTCACTACGTCCGACACTCCATCCAACACTAAAACCGTGGGTGAGTTGGCAGTTGTTATATCGATGACTTGTGTTGGGTGAATTAGCGACATGGGTTTTTCTCATGCTCGTGGCCTCCATCTACTGAGCTCTTGACATATTGGATTGAGTTGTTATGCTGAGCATTGAGTGGCTCGTTTGGTTTTTATAAGCCACATGAATTTTTAGTGCATTTAATGTAATTTTTTGTTTTTAGAGAAGGTTGACCCTTCCAGTGGTCGACCTCTCGAATTGTAACTGCTATAAATACCATAGTAATGGTCAGACATAAGTTAAGTTAAGAATTGTGAAGCTAGAATTGTTTTTGTTGTGTAATTCAAAGACGTCTCTATAAACTTGTGCAAGACTGTGTTTTTAATTTAAATGCCAAAATCATGGTGGTGAGCTCATGATTCGTTTTTGAGGAGTAGCCACGACCTGTTGGGGGCCCACTAGTGGTCTGGGTGAATATTTAGCTAGTTAGCTTATGTATTCAAGTTGTGCAATTGTCATTTCTTCCATTTTCTTTTATATGCATTTTTATCATTTTACATGTTGTATGTTTGTTGTTCATAGCTTACTTATTTCAATTTCCTTTGTGCAGGTTGCTTGTGAAGGATAGTGTTAATATGCTATTTCTTTTTAATTAATTAGTAATAACTTGCAATCTTAGCTACTAACCTTGTTGTGTGATTAAATGATAGTTGAATTTATGCAAATTAAAGTAGAACAAAGTATTGGGTTAAAACATAGTAAAATAGAGTATAGAGTTTCTTTGTCAAATTTTCGATGGATGAATAGTTACTAGTTTTGATTTTGATTCTTAGTTTGCTTATCTAGTTTTCTATTTAGTTTTCTTGTCTAGTTTTCTATTCAGTTTGCTTATCAATTTTCTCATAGTATGTTGAGATAAAATTAGGGGTTGAGTTATGTTTTTATGAGTATTTCAATTTGAAATTTGAATTGTTAATAGTAGGATTAGTTTAATTTACTTCATGCAATTTCCATTCTAGATCTGGATTGCAATTTTAATTCCAAGTTTGAGTTTGAGTTCAGTTTTTAGTTATAAGTCTCTAATGGTATGAATTTCTTATATTAGCATAGGAGTGCATTTGAATTAAATAGAATAATGTTTTCTTTATCATTGATGATTAATGCGTAAATTGAGGGATCACATGGATTTTCAGGGTAGTTGTTATTTCTTCTATAATGGTTAAGTTCTTGTTAGACTGCTTGATTCATACTTTTCATTTCGCTATAGAAATTAATATTGAATTTATCCCTCTTGAGTTATCAATAATTTTTAAATTCCATCATGATGTCATAAGACACCGAAGACATAATCATCAACATTATATTTGAAGTTTTCTTGTTATTATAGATTAAAGAGTAGTTGTGGATTAATCTTTGAATATTGTCATGATGCTTTTAATTCAATAGGTTAAGATTTCCCTTTGTAGATTAGAAGTAATTATGAGTTTTTATCTTAAGAATAGAGTTCACCTACTAATAGTTTGATTAGTTACATGTTGAGTATTTTTTATTAATTTACTTGTTACATAAGTTCTAATAGGGTAGTTGCTTACTTGTTTGCTTGTTTACTTGTTGTTGCTCATTAATTTGAATAGATTGATTAGATTAGTTTGTTTTTGTTATTTTTCATTAAGTTGAATAGATTAAATAGATGGTTTTATTTTGCTCATTAGATTGATTAAGTTAACTTGTTCATTTTAAGGTTTTCATTTTCTTTCCTAGGACAATCTATCGATCCATTGTTCAAAAGTTACTTAGGGTAAATAGTTTAAGTTCCTTGATAGGATTTTCTCATTAATAGTATTTGCTAAAGTAGATTAGCTCTCAGATAGACCATTTCCTTAGTTAGACTATACTACCTCTATCTCTTCTACCTTGGCACATATTGTGATACAACTCTAAGTTTACTTACCCCGAGTTGACAATTTAATTGAGGGTTTTTAGTGCATATAGAAAACCCATCAATATTATTACTTTGCTTGGTTGTTGAGGACTAGTTGTAGGTATATTGATTTGGGTCAAGTGATCAATGATGGACTTCATCGAACGTCTGGACGAGGTAGGCCTTTTATCTTGTCTTGCTAGCATATTCGTTTTCATAGCATACTTCAGAAAATAGTTGATTTCTGCGGTCATTTCCATTTGTTGTGGTTTACCCTATCCATAGAGAGATTTTCCTTGTAACATAATTGGCGACCATACTGGGGATTGGATCTTATTTCTTAGGGTTTGGAGTACTTTTCTCCTTAGATTGATCTCGTTTCTATTGTGTTTCTTGTCGCATCATGGCTTGACATATTCTTTTCAATCTGGGTCTGAGTTCTCTGCCTTTCTCCCTTGCCTCGCCTTTTTTTGAAGCATATACACACCTTTTGCCTTGACAGTCGCATACATATGCAAGCTGTCTCACTACAAGATGTGTATATACGCTTTGTTTTCTTGAATAGTCACATACATCATTTTTCCTTTCTTTTTTGCTTGGTCTGGTGATTAATGGGTGGGATTTGATGTTTGTTGAGCCTTCTTAGGTCTCTATAGTGCCCATTAAGTGCTTGTGGGATGACAAGAAACCTATCTTTGGTTGAAATTCTGGGCGAAGTCTTTCTCATCATCTTTTCTTTTTTTATTGTCCTTGTACATTGGGATGGGTGTTTTTTTGCTTGATATCCTACTTGAGTTATCTCTTTCTATACACAGAGGAGTTTATATATCAAGTTGCTTTTCACTCCGTGCATTTTCATTTTATTATATTGAAAATACAAAAAATAGGCATTTTACATTTCTTGGCATTTTTGTCTTGTTGATTCCTTGTCATTAACTTAGTACATATAGTGAAAGATTGCATTTTACTTCAGAATTGCAGAGTTGAAATTGAAAGTTGCATTGGTTTTTAGAAGCATATCATTCATTGAAAGTTAAAGTTAGGACTTTGCATTATTTTCATATTTATTTTTCTTGCAGAGTCATAACATCATGAGTTTCACTACCATACCCTTTTGAGTAATCATGGCCAATAAAATTAATGCTATAATTTAAAATTGATTAGTCACGATTTTATTTTCTTGGGTACACAAACTAGCTTAGGATTTAGTGCCTTGGAATAGGATTTTGTGAGTAAACTTCTCCAAGGAAATTAAATCGACATATGTTTCTGAGAAAGGGAGTTGAGAAATCCATTGTATAATTGGTAATATCAGGAGGCTCTGCTCACACTGGAGTTAATCACGAGGTCGCGCGAAGTCGGTTGAAGGGATTTCCCTCCGATACCTTCCTAGCATCAAAGATTTTTCTGGGGATCTATTCATATCTGGGGATCTTTCGAGTTCTTTTACCTCCATGAGAGGCAGTACTTTCAAGGTTTCAATATTTTCTACCCTACCCATACAGTGGACCTGACTTATGATTTCTCGCTTGTGCATCGGTTATATAGTGGTTTATTAGTTGCTTGACTTAGGTGTCTCATAGGTTACTTGCAAGGGTTATTATGCAGGTACCCTAGGTTAGATAAGGGTTGGACAACACACAACCTTTATGGAGGATTACCTATCCAAGGGGATCTGACCGACTAGTTGTTAAGCCCACGAGGGCCCTTATAACTGATTACGTTACCTCTGATCTTTAGTAGGGAGTCTTAGGCCCCTGTTGGGTGAGACATACCTTCTTTAGGGAGGGAGGCCACTCAACCACTTTACCCTGTTTGTATTCATATTGGTCGTTTGAATTTTGGTGTTCTCTTTGATTACTAGTTGGCCTTAGGATATATTTTGTATCTTTAGAGTCTTAAGTTATTGTGGAGTCAGACCAGCCTCCCTGTCGGTCCCATCTCTTGTTATAGTTACCACCGAATTTTGAGTATTTTCCTTCTAAAAGGCATAGAGTTATTAGGAGTGGTATACACACATCTACCATTCAGACTTGTGATTCTACAAGGATGAGTACTGAGCCTAGTCTTTAGAACAATGGGATCCCTTCGAATCCCACACCTACTATAGTTAATGGCACCCCTTCAACTCCTACAACCTCAATGGTTGTAGTTTTGGAGGCACCTATCATTACTATGGCTCGGCCTATAGTGAATGCTCATGCTACTGCCTTGAACCCTTTTGGGTCTCTTGGCCACTCACCGGGTTGTAATGTTCAGTCCATCCCTATGGCTTCTAGTCCTTTTTCGTATAGTATACCCAACTTTACCTCACAGTTTTCAAACTTCATCCCAACTCGTTTTTCATTTGGTGGTTCTCAAATCCCTCAAACGACTCGTAATATGGGAGGCGTCCCTCCTTTTAACCCTGGGTCTAATCCTCTTACCTCTAGGTGGAGTAACCAACCTGGAAGACAATATTCTGCTCAAGTTACATCCTATACCCCTACCTCCTTGATGCACATTACGAACACTACTTTTGGCATGACGAATCCACCTCTATCCTCTGGATTCCCACTCAGAGGAGGTCAATTTCACGCTTTGGGAAACCCTCAAACCGGAGCCAATTCGGCTGGGGGAAATTTCTATAAACCTCAATAGAACATTCCTGTTGGAATGATTCCCAACTCACCTTATACGAATCATCCTAGAGGATCTCCTTATAATCCCGGACAGGGAAATGGTGCTAGAACCCTGGATGGATTGCAAATCCTCAAGCACAATCTTTCCTGGGAGCTTGGGGCTAGACGCCGCAACCCCGTCTCCCTTTTCTGGCCACACTAAATTTGCCATAATTGTCTAAGTTATTGAATGACCCTGTGAGTAATGATCCTACATGGCCCCCCATCCCCACCAAACTTCCTTCAAACATCCCGAAGTTTGAGGGTAAGAATGGAGAGGATCCTGGTGATCATGTCACTACCTTTCACCTTTGGTGCTCATCGAATTCCCTTAATGATGATTCTATCTGTTCAATATTATTTCAATGCACCCTCATTGGAGTTGCTGAGAAATGGTATATTGAGCTAACTAGGGGGGCGTATGGAAATTTTAGTCAGTTGGTGATGGTCTTCCTTAACCACTTCCAATTTTCCATTCGTTACGATGTTGGCCAATAAATTTTGTCGACTTTATATAAGGAAACCTCCACTCATATCTCAGATCACATCTAGGAGTGGCGTAGATGGAAGAGGTTGATTAAGACCCATATACCCCAGACCTTTCTTTTATAATGGTTCCTTAATTATTTGCATGCTCCTATCTCGAAGGATGTTGCTACTTCTAGGGTCACCACTGAGGAAGAAGCAATCTTTAGAGCCCAGCAATTAGACTTGATATATGCTCAGTTTGGGATGTTATACCACCTTCTTCCAAATGCACAACAGTCTACTTATGACCCTAGACAAAATCTCGAACCTCATGTTGATGGCATTGTAGGCACCACCAATGTAAAGTCCACAGACTTGGTGACAAGCCATATGAAAGAGTTGTCTCTAAACCAGTTTGGCCAGCTTCGTCTGTGTCTTTCAACCCCACTCAGTCGACGGATGTACATTCCATGCAATCATTTGCTAACCCAAATGGTAACCAGCAACCAGACAGGAATAAGAATAAAGGACGCAATAATCGTAAGGGTGGGAAAAACAGTAATAAACCCAAGGACAATGGTAATAATGAGAAGACGGCTAATAATGTTGGAGAGGGAAAACGAGAAACACATAAGGTGAAGTTTCCCTGTAAGATTTGCACAGATGATCACCTTACCCATTTATGCCCCAAACTTGCAGAAGATGCGAGGCTATTATCTCAATCACCAGCCGTGCTGACGAATCCATTCCCACATAATCAACACCTGGCCTCGAGCTCCTCAAATGCCGAAAATGCGGCTAGTGGGAGTTAGAACCAACAATTTCAAGATGGAGACTGTTTATGTATCAATACTGTCGATGTGAAAGTTAATGTAGCCTTTCGATATAGAGATGATAGCTCTTCACAAGCTATTCCTGGTATAGAGTCTCCTCCTCCTCCTCCAAAGATGACTTATTTTGATGGTCGATTCGAGCATGTTGACTTATTTTGATGGTCATTCCTTCCACCCTCACGATATTCTTCCTGCCTTTCCGATCCAGTTAGGTGGGAAGATGGTAGAGGTGGAAGTCGAGGTATTTGATGTGCCTCTTGATTATAACTTGTTACTATGATGCAATTGGACCTATGCTATGCTCGTCTTCATATTGTTTGTCTTTCGTACTCTTTATTTTCCTCATGAAGGGAATATCATGATGATCAACTAGTTATCCTTTGCGTACTCTAGTTCTAAGGTATCTATTGGACCTTCGATCCCTTTGATCGACAATTCTCAGTCGACAACTGAGAATATCGATGTCAGAATGTATTCTTCCCTTATGGGTACCTTCGACTTCATGACACTGAGTCACCACGTTTACACCATTTCTAGTAGGCCCGTCTTGACAAGAAGGTCCATTCCTTTCCGCACTTTCTATTTTAGTGATCTGTGGACCCTACCTTCCCCGACTTTGTCTTGTGAAGGTCAATTGCATGCTGGAATGGACATGCCACTATTGGTAGCAGAGATTGTGTATCAAGTTGTTCTTGACTCTTCTGTCGATCTCGATCTTGTTCCCTCACTGACGGACGAGGAGGATCTCATTCTTAGGTCTGTGTGGGCCACTTCATTGTCTTGTTCACATGATTTCCTCGATGATACTTTTCCTTCAGATGAAGCTATCATTGAAGCCATGAATGGTTCCAACAAACCCTGGGATGATATGCATCACCTCTCTTATTTTCTCTGAGAGCTTGAAAGAATCGAACAAGATGACTTTCAATCTACTTTGAGTGAGATAGTTGGTCATGCCGTAGTTCCATTTAATGCACACGACATTTATGCCGAAGGAAACATGGCGATTATTTCTCCTACCATCAAGATCGATATCTCTCGTACCCCTAGTAAGGTTGAAAATGTAAATATCGGTGTGGATTGTTCGTCAGAACAAATCTTGATCTACATCGAACTCTTCAAGGAATTCCAAGATGTATTTGCTTGGTCATATGAAGAGATGCCAGGAATCGACCCTCATATTGTCGAACATGAGATTAGAACCTATTTGGATGCTAAGCCTGTTCGACAACGTCTTAGAGATGTCACCCTCAAAAGGCCCCTACTATTAAGGTAGAGGTGGAGAAGCTACTTAATGTTGGTTTCATCTACCCGGTTCCCTTGACTGAATGGGTATCCAAACCCCTTCCTGTAGATAAGACATAAGGAACCATCCATGTATGTATGTATTTTCATGAACTGAACAAGGCCTATCCTAAAGACAACTTCCCGACACCTTTCATCGACCATATTCTGGACGAGTCTGCGGGAAGTGAAGTATTTTCTTTTATGGACACATTTTCAGGATATAACCAAATTCAAATCAAACTTGAGGATCAACACAAGATGACATTTATTTTTCCTTGGGGTGATTTTGCATACCAGAAAATTCCTTTCAGCCTTAAAAACGTCGGAGCAACCTTTCAGCGTGCCATTACTTTTTCTTTTCACGATCTTAAGCATGTAGTCAAAGCTTACCTTGGTGATCTTGCTGCTCACTCTCGCAAGAGAGAGAATCACGCTATGTTCCTTCAACTTGTTTTTGAAAGATGTCGTTACTATAGAATCTGACTGAACCCTCACAAGTGCATATTGCGTTAAGTCTGGTCGTATTTTGGGTTTTCTAGTTGCTAAGACCGGGATCGTGGTAGATCCTTTAAATTTTGAAGCAATAGTTCGATTGCCTCCTCTGCGTACGATTAGACAACTTCAAGGTTTGCAGGGGAAAGATAACTTTCTTCGTTTTTTTATAGTGAATTATGCCAATATCATTAAGGGTTTCATGTGCCTTTTGAAGAAGGACACCCCTTTTATCTGGGATGAGTGAGCCCAGGATTCCTTCGATGATTTGAAAAAAGCCTTGTTATCGACGCCTCTGCTGAAGCCTCATGACTACAATAGAGATTACTTGCTTTATATCATCGCGTCTGAAGATATGATTGGTATGGTTCTATTTCAATAGGATGATGAGCTCCACGAGCATGATGTCTACTATCTTAGTTGAACCTTATTCGATCCTGAACTTAATTATTCTCACATTGAAAAGCTAGCTTTAGCTATCATGCATGAAGTCCAACGTTTGTGTCACTATATAGTACTTTTCAAGACTACTGTGATTATTTATGCCAATCCATTTCAATACTTCCTTACCAGACGTATCATATGGGGAAAATATAATAACTGGATTGTCATTTTACAAGAGTTTGATCTCAATTTTTCTTCTGCGAAATCCAAGAAATCACTAGTCTTCGCGGAGTTAATATCTGAATTTCCATGATTTGATGAGGATGTTATCCATGTTTATTCATTTTTGGAGGAACACATTTTTCTTGTCTTGTCACCTGACCCTGGTATGGAGACATTGTTCTCTATATACAAAATTTTAATTTCCCTCAGCATCTCTCATGAGATGACCAACGACGTGTAAGATACCAAGCTAAAAAGTATACTATCGTCGATGACACTTTGTATCTCTGAGAAATAGACAATATATTTTGTAGTTTTTTAACTCACCGAGAAGTCGAGTCAGTACTGAACAATTTCCACAGTGGGGCTTGTGGTGGTCATCTATCCGGACTTGCGACAACCCAAAACATTTTGCAAGCCGATTATTTCTGGCCTACTATTTTTAAAGATTGTATTGAAGCAGTTAAGAAGTTTCACCCCTACTAGGTGTTCACTTGGAAAATGCACTCTCATCCAACCCCTCTTCACCTAGTCATTACCGTTGATCCCTTCACCAAGTGGGGGGTGTATTTCATGGATTTCAACCCAACTTTGGTTGGGGGGCATCAACACATCATCATGGTTGTAGACTACTTTACTAAGTGGGCCGAGGCCATGCCTATAGTTAAATATGATGGGAACACTATCACCTTCTTTGTGTTCAATCAAATTATTGCCTGGTTCGGTATCCCGAGTGAGATTGTTAATGATCATGGTAGTCACTTTCAGAACGAAATGATGAAAGAACTAGCATCTAATATGGGGTTTAGAAATGGTCATTCTTCTCCATACTACCCCTAGGAAAATGGGCAAGTAGAGGTCGTCACCAAGTCTCTCGAGACCATTTTGAAAAAACTATTAGTTAGAGTAAGTTCGACTATCACATCATGCTATATCCCACACTCTAGGCATATCGAACCTCAGTCAAGACTGCCACCATATTTTCTCCTTTTCAGTTAGTGCACGGTGTGGAGTCGATACTCCCTTTTGAATGTGAAATCCCTTCTCTCAATATGGCAGTCGCGCTCCTACCTGACACTTCCAGTCTCGAGTGATGCCTTGTACACCTAGAGAGTCTTGACAAGTAGTGTCGAGACGCCTCTATGGCTATCGAGGCGAACAAAAGATGTGTCAAGGTCCAGTATGATAAGTCTATCTGCCCTCAATTGTATGTTGAGGGTGACTAGGTCCTATTTTATGATCAAGCCAAGGAACCACTGGGGGAAGGAAAGTTTAAAACCATGTGGCATGGTCCTTACATCGTGCGTCGAGTTCTAAAAAAAAGAGCCTATGAGTTAGAAGATTATGAGGAGAATAGGTTGGTCGAGCCTAGAAATGGGCTCTACTTGAAAATGTATTATGCCTGAGCCCTAAGATTGGGCGAAATTCTTTGTATACTAATGAAATTTAGTGTATATTTATTTTTCCTCCTTTTCATCTTCAGATTTCTTATCGAGTTTTTACTTGGTTGATAGATGTCAATCGAGTTTTCAGTATACCTAGGATTTGCAGACAGAGCCAGTTGTCATACACGGAACTTGGCTTCTGCCACTTGGGTGGTTTACTCACTCGAGGGTCTACTGGTGTCTTCAGGTGGTGTATGCCTAGGGCCATCCATGAATAATGTGGTCATATATAGCGTCGTTATAGAACTTTTGCATGATGCTATATCACATGGTATTCACTCGTTATAGTTCACCTGGATTCCCAGTTAGTAGTATGTTAGTTGAATGACAATTACCGTGTGCACAATCCTACTTTATTTCAACGATTCCTACGGGTATGTCTTTTAGAACGACAATTTGATTTTATTACATATTATCATATTCCTCGAAGTTCTAATCATGTATCTGATGCTTATGCTAATTTCATTTTAGATTGGCATTTGTCACATAACTAAAGAAAAGAAAACTATCTCATCAATATACACATTGTAAAATATAAGTAAAGCCGAAGATCCCTTTTTATATATTTCAAAAAATATAGTTTTTATATTACAAAATCAAGGCTAATACCCTCAATATATATACAGCCAGTACTACAATATCTCACGACATCCACACCTTTGGTGCTCGATGTGTGTCATGGTAGCAAACCATGGCATTTGCGAGACGTCGAAAGAGTCGTACCCATGCTCTGGGTACACCAACCACCTGTCACTGCATGGCTTCAGGAATATCCTCTACCTGAACCATGGGAATCCTCTGAGTCAAACAAGACAGGTTTCCCTACACATTTTTTAGGACTCTCTTAGCTTCTCCTCTTGCTACCTCGTCTCCTCAGTTCCTCTGTGGATGTAGAGGAAACCCTTCTGGTTGTCGCAGACCCACATCTGCGATACACAAGTGTCTAGTCAATACTTAAGCACCATACAATTTTTTTTTTCTATTATACAAAAATACAAAAAATGAAATATGTATAAACTTTCAACATACCTATATCACCATAGGAAGTCCCTGGTGGGAGTGGCATGTATGGATCCCCTCTGAAGTCGATCCCTACATAGGGATAGTCATCTAGGGTGATGACTTGTCGTTGCCACCAAAAGAATAAATCCTCGTTGTAGGGTGTGGGAACCCTACCTCCCCCCTGCTGCCTCATAACCTCGGTTCATCATGCCATGGTTGGATCGCGAGGTCCTCTCAGAAAAATATCGACTCTAGGTCCCATACCTAGAACCCTCTCGAAGAAGAAACTACATAGGATAGAGGCAAACCCAAAATTTCTCTTACTCCCCTATTTTCACTCTGTCAACTGGCTCTTCATATTTTCTAGTAGTGAGGTAAACCAGTCATATACTTTGGATCTCATACACTGCACTGCATAGAACATAAGCATCCCCAATGCTTGATGCAATGAGGATGAACCTGTGATCCTGGTCATTACAAGGACAATAATCTTCTGGCTGAGATTATTTATTGCTCGGATAGGGAGTTGACTCTCAACCTTTGTGGTCCCTGCTACATAATGGGCATTGATGTACTCCTCTATTTTCATTCTTCTCCCTGCTCCCTGTGATCTAAGGTTTACAACCTCTCCCCGACATGATAGACCAGTCAAAAAGTAAATGTTCTCTACTTCAATTCTCAATGGTTTCCCATCAAGATTGAAGCTTTCACTCTCAGGGTACCAGTAACCCACAAACATCTCGAGCAACCTCACCTGGGCTCTCATTCCTTTGAGCACCCAAAATTTATATAAAACACATCTATTTAAGGAAATTTGGGCCCCCAGATCCTGATCCATAACAACATAGACCGATCCACAGCAATATAGACCTACTCGTGCTCTCTTTCTCTCCATTCAAGAACCATCCTGCCAAGGAAAAATTAAAAATTGAGTTAGAATCCTTAAAATTTGTTGTTTGTGTGCATGTGTGAGGTGTACCTCAATTACAATCATGTATAGGGCTTGATATAAGCGCACTGTAGTTTGCACAGGAGCATATAACTCGTCGTATATGAGACCTAATTGAAGACAACCTGCGTACACTGAATTTTACATTTTGTGCCCTCAATCACAAAAAATTTGGAACCTAATTTAAAAAATTTATCCACTGAAATTGAAGAGGAAGCGAAGTAGATTTACCTGGTTTAAACGGTTGTTGATATCTCTACCTGACGCTCCCACAATCATCATTTGAATCTCGGAGGTATTTTGGTCCAATTTGCACTATTTGGGTAAAAAATCAAAATGCAAGTATAGTAATTTTTGGTTTTGTTACTATTTATAAACTGTTTTTACCCACTTTCTATAGTTTTGAGCCATTTTTTCACCTAATGGACTAATACAAAGGTGGATTGAGTTGGTTTTTTTAGTTTTAACCCGCGATTCTTGTAGATTCCAATGTTATGTGGACCGTTCGTCACCACGGGCATGTATTTTCACTACCCAGCATATAGGATAGGTACCCATCCCGTCATGCATTTTCGCATTATCCTATAACTATCACTTTCTATGCCTTAGGTTTGAACCCATTTGTGGTGACACATAACCTTACATTTGTTATAAGTCGTGTCATTATCAAATGGTAGAGACTTACCGAACATGGGTTCCCTAGTTAGATCCCCTACTGCATTTGGTGCCCATGCAGAGATTTTTCCATATGACTGGGATTCCCTCATAGCTAAATACATGACTTTATGATGAGCCTCATTTCTCACTCATAAACATGCAGCCTTATACCCCGAGGACTCCCAACCGAGTTTAAGTTAATCTCTTTTCCAACTCGTCTTCAAAATGCAAAAAAATTGTTGAGTGATTTATCCCTTTCACACTCGTTAAATTGGACTTGAAAGGTCATGAGTCTTAGTTAAGATCTTTTCTAATTCATTATCAAAAAGAGAAAAGATTTCCAAGTGAACTTTTCTCTTTCACACTCATAAATTGGATTTGAAAAGACATCTATTTGGCACAAGTTTATCCATTTTTCACACTAAGTAGACTATAAGTCACAAAAAAGGACATTTTTTGGCGTTAAGTTGTGATTGCATCTCATGCCCTTTCTTGAAGTATTGAGCCTATAGTCGGTTCTCTCTTTGCATTATAAACCATTTTCCTCAGTAGTTTTTTCATCCTCAACCAAGAAGAGCCTTTTTTATATCCTTCGCAATTTGACACCCTATACCTAGGAGGGAACATTCCCCCGAGTGTCCATATCCTGCATGCATTTCCCTGCATTTAGCATAGGTACGTTCCATTGCTGGAACTAGTTTTTCTTAATTGCGACACTCGTTTCCTCCTCTATATCATAACATTCATTTGTCTATGAAAAAAAAAAAAGACGTGTCGCCTTTGAATAGAGAAATTTTTTATTGAGTCCATTTTTCATCATAATTTTGGTATTAGCATGGCCTTAGGAAGATGGGCTCGTTACATAGTCTTCTCTACTAACTGGTTACTCTTCCAGTCCCTATAGAGATTTTTATTGATGTCTCCTGTATCTTATGGTTCATCATTGGGTCTATGTTGTCGGAGTCCTTCATAAATCTCATACTCTTGTTCAAAGGAATTCTATCAACCTGTGTCGGCCACTCCTCAAAACTCTTGACTTTGCATGTCGGCCATACACTCAGTTTGTCTCAGAATCACATGATATTGTAATCCTATCATGCACCCTGACCCTAATTTCATCATTGGTAGGTAACCTTGAACCCAACAGTAGACATTTCATCATCAATCATTGACTAGGTGGTTTCCCTTATGTTTGACTGCAAGACATCTCTTCAAACATTGGGATTTGTGTAGTGTCTTGGATGCCATTAGCCTTATTGGTGGTTTCCTCACCTTTGTCAGAAGTTTTCATCATTGGCTACAATTCAAAGGGTATTTTTCATTTGCACTTGGCACACACGAAAGATGCATAGGGTCGTTGGTTCGTGAAAATGTTCTTTGTCCGATTTCCACCAAATCATGAAGCTCCTACTTTGTACCTCATGTTGATTGATGAGATATTCCTTAATTCTCTCATTTCAGCGAGTATCCTTCCATCAACTTCAACTCATTTATTCTGGAAATGAGACCTAGAGTCGTATGAGTACCTTGAGGCTTGCAGTCATCAGTGGAAGGATCTCTCACCATCGACAGTTGGGAATACATCAATGTCTCTTGATCAATGGATTCTTCAGGTCTTCGACACTGACTCCTTTATTCACACTTGTAAGAATGTAGTCGGTGCCTTGATGCCTACTTTCAATATCGATAGGTTGTCTCACATTTTTTAATGATATACATCAATGACCGGTAATCAAACAATGTTTCGTTATGTTCAACCTCAACTCCTTTATTCACATGACGTAGACTTGCACCTTTAGCGGATTGTGTAGAAGAATTGAAGACATCACTATATGGCCGAAAATTTCCTGATTTGTTACTTCCTTTTCATTGGACCAATACCTATATGACTTTAGTGATCATGGGACATCAGATTGTACTCCATTGTATACATATATCTTTAGATTGGTTTTGAGACTGGTTCTACTGGGTATTGTTCATGATTATGACAACTATTGTTATGTAATCACATTTTTATTTTCCTATTCATGGCCACAGACACTTGTTTGGTATATTTTCACATGGATCTGTAGTGTAATTTTTATTGGCAACCATGTATGCAAAGTTAGTGCAAAATGTAATGAGAAAGGAGTTCATCTAGCTGGTCCCCTACCACTCCACTTCTAGGTTTTTTATAATGTATTCCGACCATCCCAGATACTCCTATGAACTCACACATTAGGGGGAATCTGTTATAGCAAGATTTTCCTCACCCTATGCAATCTTGCCCAGAAGGCCTTTTTTCCGCTTCCCCATGTAGACTTATCATCCTTGTTTGTAATATCTAGACCTAAAAACAAATATTTTTCCACATGTACGCATCTTGCACACTATACAACATGTATATACGCAGGTTGCTCCACTACAACCCATGTACATCGATATTTGTGCCAGAAAATGAAAATTAATGTCGGGTTTCCATGTCACGACATGAGATCTATGGTCCTTGGCCTTCCATATACTAGAAAAATTCTGACTCGGCCCTTCAGTTCCATTTTGAAGTCTATAAGTGGGCCAATTCCGATCTATGGAAAATGAGAAACAATTCAACTTTGAGAGCAAAGTTACTCTGGAGGAATTATTTACTTCATATTGAGTCTGCATCCCTTTGTCCTTTAAGTCTGAACACAGTGTTCAACCCCAAATGTCTTCCCTTATTGACTGAGAACCTCATTGTTTCTCTCTTATGAGTGTGCCTTTGGTGGAGGATTGAAGTGGTGGAGGCCCAGCTGGAAGGAACTTAGTTTCTCGGTTTTGAACCACGTCGACACTGAAGTATGTAACATTTTCACTTCTGCTGATCATATATTAATAGAAATACTATTTTCCCGTCCAATAGATATCTTGCAAATATATATAATTATTATTCCATGGGCGTATTTGTCTTGTTTATTAATGGATTATTCTATTGAATGTGCTAACATTATATAATATCACCATATGCTTTCTTTGCTTGGTTGTTGAGGACTAGTTGCAGGTATATTTCTTTGGGTCAAGTTCTCAACGGTGGACTAGATCGAATGTCTGGATAGGTAGGCCTTTTATCTTGTCTTGCTAGCATATTCGTTTTCATAGCATACTTGAGAAAAGACTTGATTTATGTAGTCATTTTCATCTGTTGTGGTTTACCCTAGCCATAGAGAGATTTTCCTTGTAACACACGGGAAGACTCTTTGTGGTTGAGTTATCCTAGTAGTATGGTTAAAGAAACCATGATTAATTGTGGAATAATGAGATGAAGATCAGTGAATTTTTCAGTGAAACTATCCTATATGGATAGTTCTTGTCAAGCCATTTCTGGTGGTATGTGGAATGTCACATAACTCCTCACGGTTTGAGATTTATGGCCTTACGAAGTTGGAGGACCCTCATATGTTGGCTTGAAGCCTCAAAAGGTCAAAGAAGTCAAAGTGCTTGCAAAGAAGAGATTATTTAATAAAGTGAAGTGACAAAATCAAAGAGGATTATTTAAATAATAAAGTGAAGTGACAAAGTCAANTAAAGTGAAGTGACAAAATAAAAAAGGATTATTTAAATAATAAAGTGAAGTGACAAAGTCAAGAAGGATTATTTAAATAATAACGTAAATGGAGAACTTTCTAATTATGGAAAGTGGTTATAAGAAGGTTAACCCTAAAATGCGAAAAATGGGTTAAGTGGTCAAGTGGCTATTAGATACATCGGCAAGTGGAAAATTGAAAAAAGTTGGACATAGGTGACTATGTGGACAAAGTGGCTATGTGGACAAAGTGGCCTAGAAGATGCTTCTAAGGAAGCTACTTGGAGAGTATAAATAAGAAGCAAGAGTCTCTTGTGAAAATCATCTCTTGAGAACAACTTGAAGATCATAACAAGGGGCTGAAGGAAGGCATAGTGCATATAGTTAGATGAATTCATGGAGACTTGAATGTGAGCTGATGCTAGGTTCTTGAAGTCTAAAGCAAGTTCCATATTTGCATTCCATGGGCTCAGTTCTGCCATAGAAACTTTGGTATGGTTACATAGTCGTCTTGATGGATATTCTTGCTTATTGTATGGTGAATGCTTAAGGAATTCTTGGTATGGTTGTTGTGATATGGTTATGTTGGTTTATTAATAGAGTGAGCAACACTCTTATGATTCAGTACTGATATGATTGCCATAGTATATTGGTTTCTTATACATGACTAAGTAGCATTAATATCATATGGTTGAGGAGCATGAGTAAGATGTGGGAGAGCATAGATGTGTTGTGATTGTTTATGGTTCAGATTGGACAATGAAATATAGAAGTGGATGTGACTGAAGGCTGCAAAGGATCTGAGTTTTTCATAGAGATAAAACCCTAAGGCATATGCAGGCTTTAGTACATATGCATGTTGCACTACTGATAACTCGCGTACCTTTTGACAGATTGGTATCTGTTGAGGATTGATTCCTCTTCTCAGTTGGTGATGAGTTGTGTAAGTTGAGTATTGCATTGTAGATTTGGTTCTCTTGTGGAGTTGTAACTCTATTCAGTTGTTGATGATAACCCAAGGATTGTAGTCTGTAATAAAAAAGAAAATTGTACATACATCTTGTGTTCTTTGTGTTCCTTGTGGTGATGACTTTTTTATGATATATTTTGTTGTTATATGTTGTTGATATATGTTCACATACAACTAATTATAAATGACAATGATTAGTGTTGCATAATTGGTGATTTCTAGCTAATAATTTTTATGAAGGGAAGTTTGAAAAAGAGCCCTACACTAATTCACCCCCCCCCCCTCTCAGTGTGGTCGGTGTGTCCAATAGATCCATGGTTCTCTATGGGCTTTCCAATCTTATCTATAAACCTGCAATAAAAGTGAATACTCCCTCAAAATAATGTCTATGATACCATGTAGTATTAAACCACAATCCAAGACCTAATTGTGAGAAGGAAATACTACACTAGCTAATTGCAAGAGAGAGAGAGAGAGGAGAGAGAAAAATAGAATCAATATTCACACATAAGAGACTAAGAAACCAAATCAAATCACCATGTGTTAATCCTTGACCATGAGTACAATAAACAAGACTCTCCACAAGAGGAGTAATGTGCACTAGGTTGGGGTTTCCATGTGCATGCTCAAGTACAAGAGCAACCACTCCTACTAGCAATAGTTAACTAAAGTCAAAAGTTGCTAAAAATAAGAAAAGGTCAAATATGGGGTGTGAACTCAAGTGATAACTCTACATGAAGTCATCATGCATTCCAAAATATAAAAATCTCCTAGAGTAAGACTAGAGTCCAAAAATGGAACTAACGTCCTAATTAAGTGAGAATTTCCTAAATATGGAAAGTCACTAAATCAGTGAAATGAGTTAACTCAAAGTGTGAGAAGGGTAATGTGTAATTCCTTAGGAGGTCATTAATAGATATAACAGGTGAAAAATATGTTCCATGTCACTTTTCCAATAATTTCCTATTCACTTTGAAGTGGCTACTACATGGAAGACATGCTAAACATAGCAACTACCAAAAATAGTCTATTAGGGTTTTGGTCACTTGCTAAAAATAGAAAATGCTAAAACCAGACATGATCAACAATAGTTAGGCTAGGAAGGGTAGTCAAGCTAGGTATGGAAGTCATTCTAGGCTTAGTTAGAGCTATAAATAGACATGCTATAAATAAGAATCCTCCTAAGAGAGTGGAAAAATTAAAAAAATGAGTATGTCACTGAGTATGAAGTTGAGCATTTACCCCAACATATCTTAACTTTCATTGATGATCTCTCTCATTTTACTTGTGTTTATTTTATGAAGAATAAGAATATTTTCTTTGAAAAGTTCAAAAAATTTAGAGCCTTTGCTGAAAAGTAATGTGGCCAACACATCAAGTGCCTGAGATCAGAAAATGGTAGTCAGTATGTCAATCAACCTTTTGAAGAATACATGGTTCAATATGGTATTGACTGACAATGGTCAGGTCATCATACACCTAATAAAAATGGCATTACAAAACAGAAGAATCAAATGTTATTCAAAATGGATAGATGTCTTATGCAGGGTAAAGAGTTTCCTCCTTCCTTCTAGGCTGAAGATGTATATTTTGCAAACTATATCCTCAATTGCATCTCAACTCAAATTGTTCCTCTAGTGACTCCAATCAAATTATGGTGTGGAAAGAAGCCCTCATTTGGCCACCTCCATGTGTTTGAATGTGTTTCCTAGGATCATATTTCTAATGATTGTATAAAGAAGTTGGATGCAAAGAGTCTTTCTTTCATCATGATGGGATATTTTGAAAATTCTAAGGCTTATCAATTGTTCAATATTGTCAAATGGAAAATCATTATTAGATGTAATGTAGGGTTTGATGAAAAGTATTTTTTCATCAATTTGTAGGATTCCTCCTCTAGATTGTTACCGTATTATCACATTGATGTGTTTTTGACTCTGGTTCTCCTGTTTCATTTTTCAGATCTTTGAATTGACAGTCAAACTTTGTTCCTGTTACGACCAGACCGTCGACCTCCAAGTCGATCATTCCATTTATATCTATTTTGACTGGTCGGTCATCTCTATTTACTAAAATTGTTCTGAATTCTAATCAACCTTTTGCAGTGAACAATAATTCACACCTTTCTTGTCTACCCCGATGGGATACCAATAAAATTTAAGATGTTGGACCTGATTTTGGTGATATCTCTTCCGGATTCCAAAATCGAAGTTAAAAGCAACATGACAGTGTTGCATTGATGACTCATGTACTTGAAACTTGACCTTGTTACCTACTCAAATGCTTAATTTCAACCTAAATGGGAGAAGGATATGCATATAGAACCAAATTCTTTGTCAAAGAATGACACTTAGAAATTAGTTCCCCAACCATAAGGAAAGAACATCATAAAGATCGTTTGGATGCAAAGGGATTTTCTCAACAAGAAGGCATCAACTACACTGAGAAATTTTCCCCTATTCCAAATATGAACTATGTTTGATTGATTCTATAACATCCCCAATATAATCCCCTAATGTATGCTTAATGTAGAAATAATGTGTGGCTATGACCAAAGAGATGTAATATGAAAATTGCATTTCTATGTTTTAATAATAAAATGTGATGTTATTTTATAAGGGGACATGGAAAAAAATGGGGGTTGAATTAATCCACGAGAGAGGAGAAAGTATAAGACAATGGCCAAGAGGGGGTCCAAGGGGGAATTACCCATGCATATCAATTCAACCCATTTTTCCTAAAACTACTATTGGTATATGAACCTTCTAATTTTTAATTGAGTGTTCCCAAATCCAATCATTGAATACATGTAAGAGGGTGGGTGTGAGTAGTCACATCCCAAATTTATTTGGCACATGGGGGTTGAGTACAATCTGCTTGGGGAAGTGTATGAGTCAAGAAATACAAGCCAAAGCGAGGAAAATTTGTATGGGTGGAGACAAAAAAAATTTATTATTGAGTTTTTGTGCATGAGGAGCAAGTAGAGAGCAAGAAAGAGAGGTTGCAGTTGGTGCATCCATGGAGGGAGAATTATAGAGAATTATGGAGCATATATGGAGCGTTTTGGAGCTAAATATTGAAAAGCCAAGTTGTTTGGCCTGAAGAGTGAACTCATATGTGAGTTTGACTATAAATATAAGTGTTGTTGTTGTTTGTTGGTAGTTTTTCCTAGCATTGAGTTCCCTTGAGTTCCCAACTGTGAGATTCATGGTTACTTATGCCAAAGAGACCCTAATAAATTAATGGGATGCTCAAGGGACTGCTATCAGTGAAGGGGTAAATTCCTTGGCTTGGGAAATTTAAGAGGAAGAGAGATGGTGGAAAATAGAGATAGTTGTAGGATATTACCAATAGGTTGTTAGTTCATGAGTTGTGAGTGGATAGTGAGAGACCACCATTTTTTGTGGATTACTAGCCTCAAGTCGGGGGTGAATTGTTGTTGAGATTTGGAACAAAAATTCTATGGTTGGGTGGAACATCCATCCCAAGTAGTTGGTTACACATATATTTATAAAATATAGGTGTTTTATCTTGTTGATGTATTATTTTTCTAAGTTAAATTGTTCTGCATGAACTATGTGTGTTTGGAAATGATTTATATGTTGTTGTGTTGAATTATTAATCTACATTCATGTCTATTTTAGTATTTTGTAGATGCATATAATTAATGGTAATAGACAATAGCTAAATATGGATGTAATTGTAGCTAATAAGATATAGGGAATTACTTAGTTAGCAATTTTTTTAGTTTTTATGAGTATTTCACACTGTAATGTTCCTCAATTGGGTTGGGGGAAATCACATTATGGTATCAAATCATATGGTTCAAACATCAGGTTTGTATGGGACAAGTCATATGTGAATTGGGAAAATTCACTATTGCACATTTGATTGTGATGGATTTGGAGAAAAACAGATAAAAATTAGAGGGAAATCCCCAAATTCGTGAGTAAAATTCAAGTTTGAGTGACTCAGATCTGTTTAAGAAATTTAATCAAATAAATATGCAAGTTGCAGAGAGGAATTCGACTCGGAAAGCTCAAAATTCATGTTTTAACGGTTGCATGTACCGCTGGGTAGAAGTTCAAGAATCGACAACCAGTATTTTGTTTGATCTTGAGATCGACGGTCAAGGTTCTCTTTGATAAATTTAAAAATTCATAATGTTTCGACTGTTTTGAAAGGTTGAGTAGATCAACCACCATGATTCAATTTCATAGGTTGTGAAGATTAGAAGATCGATGGTTTGTATTCATTTTGATAGTTGGGAGGTTAGATCATAATCGATGGCCAGGATCATATGGAGTGAGAGATCGGCGACCAAGATTCACCTAGGTTTTGTCAAAATTTCTAAGTGTTGGAAATATCCAAGAGAAATGGCCAACGACCGATGGTCAATTCGATCTAAGTGGCATAGAGTTCATTCGGCCAAAATAAATTGTTGATGGTTAGGGGTCTACTGGATTCAACAAAGTGTTTTTAGATGCTAAGAGAAATCGTTGATGGGTCGATGGCATGGTGTTGGTCGAAATCAATGAATTGTTTTTGAATGTGAAAGAGAAATTGTTGATGGTCGATGGGTCAATGGTCAAGCATCAGGCGAATTTGGTGAGGTGTTCGGGTCATCCAAGAGAATATGTCGATGGCCGATGGAGAAAAGAGGGTGATGATGTTTCATGCCATGTCAACATCCATGTGTCATGCCTCATCAACCAAGTTAGAATCTTAGGATTATGTTTCATGCCACGTCAACATCCATGTTTCATTTTATGTCAACAATTTCCACGTCATCCCAGAAGTAGTTGATGGTCGATTGTCGGGTTGGACGAAATAGAGAAATGTTTTGTTAGTCAACGAGGATGAATGACGACTGATGGTTTGATGGTTGGGCATCAGCCAAATTATTGAGGAGCTCCATTCTCCAATGGAAATCATCGATGGTTTACGACTGATGGTTGGATCAACTGGTCTAGCATTGTGTGCAAAGCAGTTGTCAACGAAATGGGTCGATGGTCGATGGTTAGGTCGGTAGGTTGGGAAAGGTGTTGTGCACACCAAAGGAGAAAATTGGTCATCGATGGCCAATAGATCTAAATCAATGATTCATATTTCACCTGATTTTGAGATCAACGATTGATATTTAAAGGTTGTTATAACAATAAAACAATCAATTTTATGTGAAATTTTGTGGTTTTTTAAGGTCATTAACTTGCAGAGTGATTTTGAGGCCCTAAATGATTTTCTTATCTAATCAAAACCTATGAAAAAATAGTGTACCAAGGTACACTATTTCTCTAAATCTAAAATAAAATAGCTTGAGGAGATCTTTCTAATGATCTAAATTGTTCGCAAAATAAAGCTCGTATGAGAAAGTTACAACCAAAATAGTAAGGGTAAAAATCTCGACACTAGATTTCTTCCATAGGTCATAAATCCTTGCTTAGAAGTTTGTTTGGGGAACAAAAGTAGTCTGTAGAATCTTTTGAACCATAGAACACAACCATGGATCCAAATTTAACATCTGGGTATGTAAAAATGTGTTGGGAGAAAAAGAAGACACATGTAGTAGACAGGGATAAAATGGGTAAAACAACCTAAATTTCCTCGAACCACAACTTTCAGCTCAGAGCTAGGAATTGAGCAAACAAATAGTCATTGGAAATTTCTTGAGGAGTAGAAGACATCTTTCAACCCATAATTTTTTTTTGGATGAAAAAAATTCTCATAAATTAATAAAAGAGATTTTTCTAGCAATAAAAGAGTGGAAATTGCAACTAGTAAATGTTGTAACTTTTTGCTCAAAAATTAGAATGAGGTATGATTACAGTCATTGGAAAGTTGTTTCAGAGAATAATGCATATAAGGAATCAAATTTTGATTTGGTGCATAGTGTCCTTCATAATTTGGAATAAAACAATAGCATGTATTCTATATGATGAAATTTTTTATGCCATGCATGTTCTAACAAAATTTATTACATGCAGACTTCTTGCAAAATTAAAAGTACATGAAAGAAAAGTTGGTTCTTATATGAGGACTGAAGCTATGGAAGATGCTCAAAGATCTTACATCCATGAGGAAGATCTTAGAGGTCTCCATTTCTGCATGGGAAATGTTGAGACAAAGTCAAATGGAAGAAAGGATAAGCAGGAGCCTATCACTATGAGAAGTTTGGATAGGGAAGTGTAGGTCTATAGAGATGATAATGAAAGTATTATGAAGGCTCAATAAGAGATATTTAAAAGTTTGAATATGTTTCATAAGCAATTCAATGAAGAATATGCCACAAAACAAGAAACTAGTGCTAAACAAGTGACAACATATATATCCCATAGAAAAAGAGATGATAATGGAAATGATAGGCAGTCAAGAAGCATGATCAAATCATTCTCCGAGGAGATCCACTAGAAGAAATCATGCAAGTTTAGGGCTAGGGAGCAGACCAAATGTGTCTCTTGTTCGGAGGTAAAGGAGAATGCTTGAGACAAACATCCTGCAAGGTGAACTCGAGAATATTAAGCCACAAACTTTCAATGGTGAGCATAGGAAAGGAGAATATGTCGAGACTTTCTAATTGGAAATGAAGAAATATTTCTAGCTACATTGTTACCCCTCCCGGGTAGAAGCTAGAATTGCAACCAATTTCTTGCAAGGAAAGGAATCCATGTGGTGGGATCAACTTAAGCAAGCCAAGAGCCATGATGAGAAGAGGAACTCATGGAGGAATTTCAAAGGATATTTCCAAGATAAATATTTTCCCGAGCATTACTATGAAAGGAATATGAAGGAGTTCTTTGAACTCAAGTTGAGAAGTATGAAATGGACAAATATGAAAAGAGGTTCTTTAAATTGTTGAATTATGTTGATTTCATCAAGGATGATAAGGTCAAAATACAAAGGTTTCTAAGTGGGTTACCCTCCTTCTACAGTGACAAGATTCAATATGATTACCCCAAAAATTTGGAGGAAGCCATAAGGAGAGAAATGCATCTTTATGAGAAAAGCATAGGAAGACTAGTTTTCCAAAAGGCTTGGAATGACAAGGTGAAGGGTAAAAATGACCAAAGGAAAAAAAAATTAAGCCACCATTTCTCAAGAACAATACCCAAACAAATCAACAAGGTCATTCATCCCAAAATGAATAGAAGAATACATATTCATTTAGGAAAAGTCCAAGGAATTAGCCTATACAATGTTGGGGGTGTGAGGGAAATCGCTTATATAGGGACTACCCTAAAAAAGAACAAAGAAAGAGAATTGTACACAACATTTAGGTGGTTGAAACAATGAACGACATGGGTGGAAGCATGCCAAGGATTTATGCAGCCTTTGACAAAAAGAAAGTTGAATATCAATCCCCCATGATTTATGTGGAAGGTAAGATTGATAACCATCCCATAACAATTTTAATTGATTATAGAGATAGCCATAGTTTCATAAACTATAACATTGTTGAAATATTTCACTTGTGTAGGATTAAGTATAAGAAACCTCGGTTAGTTAAATTATCCACGGGAGCTAAGAGAAAGATCAATGAGCTTTTTAAATATTTTTTAATAGACATGAATGGACTTACCATAAAGGTAGATGCAAACATTATACCATTGGGTTCATATGATTGTCTAATTGGAATGGATTGGTTGGAAAAACACCATGCTATCCTAGACTCTTACAACCAGAAAATGACATGTATTGATGAAGAAGGGAAGCAAGGAAAGATTCAAGGAATTCCAAGAGTTATAGTTGTTAGAGAGATCTCTGCTATGCAGATAAAAAAGAGTTTTAGGAAGGGATGCCACATTTTTGCATCCCATGCAAAAGAGGCATCCAATGATAAAGTGGAAAATATTGAAGACCATCCACTATTGAGGAATTTTGAAGTGGTTTTAGAGAAATCATAGGATTTCCACCAAAGAGAGACATTGATTTCTCTATTGATTTGGTTCCAGGTCTTTCCCAAGTTTCCAAGACACCTTACAGAATGGGTATGCTAGAATTGAAAGAGTTGCAAATATAGCTTGAAGAGTTGTTAAGGAAGGGGTATATACACCCAAGAGTGTCACCTTGGGGTGACCTAGTTCTTTTTATAAAGAAGAAAGATGGAACCTTAAGGATGTGTATTGATTTCAAACAACTGAATAAGGTCACCATAAAGAAAAAATATATTTTGCCAAGAATTGATGATTTGTTTGATTATATAAAAGTTGCAAGAATATTTTCCAAGATTGACTTGAGATAAAGTTATAATCAAGTGAGGATTAAGGAAGAAGACATCAACAAGACAACATTAGGGACAAGATACATGCATTATGAATACACGGTAGTGCCATTTGGACTATTAAATTCCCCAATTGTTTTTATGTACCTGATGAATAGAGTGTTCACGAAGCACATGGACAAGTTTATAATTATGTTATTAGATAATATACTCTTCTACTCTAATTCAGAAGAGGAACATGAGAAACATTTGAAAATGGTGTTGAAAGTTTTAAGAGTGTATAAATTGTGTGCTAATCTAAGTAAGTGCATCTTTTATCAAAAGAAGATTCACTACTTGGGGAATATAATTTCAGCAGATGGGATAACATTGGATCCTGCAAAGATAGAGGCCATTAAAGGATGGCTAGTCCCAATAAATGTCACACAGGTTAGATCATTCATGGATTGTAATATACCAGATATAAAAAGTATGTAGAACATAAATTAAATGCTAGAAATGGCAGAATAACAACAATATAACCAGAACAATCACCACAATAACACTGAAATGATATAAGAATAACAACATAAATAGAACTTTGATTATGAAAGAAAAGTTCACGGGCCTCTTCGAGGGGGAAACCTCCAGTTGAGAAGAGCTCTATTACAATAATATCCAAGCTAGGGTTTTCATACCCTCGACTCCTATTTATACCAAATATGTCTATCAAAAGGAGCATCTAGAGGAAGATCCTTCTAGAAGCGGAAGCTTCTATTAAGTCTTCTTACATTCGACTTATTCTATTTTATTGAAAGGCCTTATTAATATTGACCTTTATTACATCTGAATATATTGTTATACCTATGTGTGGGTTAGGACCCTAACATGTCCACCCACTTAAAAACAACCTTGTCCTCAAGGCTTGAGATGTGGAAATTGTTGCAGAATGGTAGTTAGTTCCCAAGTGGCATCTGCTGGAGTTGTATTTTTCCACTAGACTAACACTTCCTTGATGGTTCTCTGACACAGGCGAAACTTACGGTGGTCCAAAACTGCTTGTGGATGTAGCCAAATGGATCCTTCTTCGGCTAACTCGAGAAGGTTGGTTTGAATTTGGCACTTAGTTCCAATCACCTTCTTTAAGCATGAAACATGAAAAACAGGATATAGCTTAGAATTAATGGGAAAATCTAACTGATAGGCCACCTGTCCCACATGCTTGAGAACTGTATAAGGACCATAAAATTTGGGTGCTAGCTTCTGACAATGCTCGTCCTTGAGGCAATTTTTCTTATAAGGTTGCAGTCAAGGAAACACCTAATCCCCTTCTACAAATTGACGTTCAGAGTGACCTTGATCTGCTTGTTGCTTCATGTGATTCTGTTCCATGACCAAATTCTCTTTGAGGGTATGGATAATAGCCTCTCAAACTATAAGCATTTGGTCAACCGCCTGGACCTTCGAGACACCAGGTAAGTATGAGAGAACTGAAGGTGGATTTTGTCCATATACCACTTCAAAAGGAGTCATGCATGTAGTTGTGTGGTATGAAGTGTTGTACCACCATTCAGCTAGGGGTAACCATTAAGCCCACTGATTTTTTATTTTCTGAGGCAAAACACCTCAAATATGTTTCCAAACACTTATTGACAACTTCTTTTTTACCATCAGTCTGGGAATGATAATTTGTTCTAAGATGTAATTGGGTGCCTTGTAGCTTGAACAGTTCTTGCCAAAAATTGTTGGTGAAAGTTGGGTCACAATAAAAAAAAATAGAATGCAACATGCCATGAAGCTTGAAGACCTAATCCATGAAATGTTGATCCACCATGGATGTTGTAAATGGGTGTTGAAGAGAAAATAAATGAGCATACTTGGAAAGGCGATCAACAATCACTATGATGACTGATTTATTTCCTTATTTGGGTAAGCCTGTAATAAAATCCATAGACATATCCCTCCAAATAGCACGTGGAATCGAAAGCGGTTGTAGTGTGCCCAGAGATTTGACTGTTTCGCCCTTGTTGCATTGACACACATCACATTCAGCTACAAAATTATGAATTTCTTGTTTCATGCCATCCCAGAAAAAAGAGCATTTGACCCTATCATAGGTTTTGGTAAACCCAGAGTACTCAGTTGTGGGTGTAGCATGAAGCTCAGAAAGTACCATGGATTTAAGTTTGGATTGTTTGCTTGAATAAAAATGAACTTTGTATCAAAGATCATCATGGAGCCAAGAGTACCCTGGGGAAGCTGGAGCATTGGACTACAATTGTTGGACCAGCTGTGAACTTTTGGGATCATGTAGCCATTCCTGGCAGACAGCTTGGAGCCAATCTAGTACAATGAAGGAAAGAGAAAAAAAGGATTCGTCATCTTCATACTTTTGGGAAAGTGCATCCGCAACCACATTGTCTTTTCATTTTTTGTAAATGATCTCATAATCATATCCAAAGAGCTTGGTCACCCATTTTTGTTTCTCCGGGGAGGAAATGCATTGTTCCAGAAAATACTTGAGGCTTTGATGGTCTCTCTTAATTTGTAAGCGTTTCCCCAATAGATAAGGGTGCCACAGATCAACGACATGCATAATAGCCAACATTTCCTTTTCATATATTGATTTGCCCAAATTTTGTTCAGACAATTGCTTGTTGGTAAAGGCCAAAGGCCGACCCTCTTGCATAAGGACAACACCAATTCCTTTCCCTAAAGTATCACATTCCAAGACAAAGGTCTTTGTGAAATCAGTAAGGGCTAGGACTGGAGTGGTGCACATGGCCATCTTCAAGGTTTGAAAATCTTGATCCGCGGCTGGAGTCCAAGTGAAAGAGTTATTTTTTAAGAGTGTAGTGAGAGGTGCTGCAATCTTTCCATAATTCTTAACAAAATTTTGATAATAACCTGTTAAGCCCAGAAATCCATGCAAGATTTTGAGAGTCTTTGGGTGAGGCCAGTCTTGCATAGCTTCAATCTTTTTAGGATCCACCCTGACACCGTCCTTTCCAACCAGATGACCTAAGTACTCGACTTCTAAGGTGCCAAAAGAACATTTAGATTGTTTTAGGAAAAGTTGGTGCTGAGAGAGTAGATGGAGAACTCGATCCACATGGGAAAGATGGTTTGTCCAGGTTTTTTTATAGAAGAGGATATCATCAAATAAAACTAAGGCAAAATGATGTAGAAAAGGATGGAAGACATGATTCATGAGGCTTTGGAAGGTGGAGGGGGCATTGCACAAGCCAAAGGGCATGACCAAAAACTCATAGTGCCCCTCATGAGTTCTAAAGGAAGTCTTGGGAATGTCTGCCTCTTTCATATGTATCTAGTGGTAGCCAGAATGAAGATAGAGTTTAGTAAAGAAATGGGCACCCCTCAATTCATCCAAGAGGTCATCAATGACAGGGATGGGAAATTTGTCCTTAATGGTAAGTTTGTTGAGGGCACGAAAGTTAGGACACATTCACCAAGAACCTTATTTCTTCAGGACCATGACCATAGGAGAATAATAGGGGCTCGTACTAGGGTGGATAACACCTACGTTAAGGAGTTCCTGGACCATTTTCTCAATTTCATTTTTTGGGGAAAAGGGGTGATGATACAGATGAATATTGGGAGGAAGGGTTCCTGGTACAAGGGGAATGGAATGATCATGAACACCATGGGAAGGAGGGAGTCCCTAGGGAGTGGAAATTACCACTTGATGTTTATAAAGGATGGATTGGAGGTCTTGTGGCACCGAGGGTGTCTTTGTTACTTGTATGGCATGGAGTTGGGCAATAACACCAGAATGACCTTTTTTCGAGCAGCTTTTACATGCGATGGGAACTAATGATCTCATGTGAACTGGCGGTGATGCCTTGGAACTTATATTGTTGGCCCTCCTGGTTGAATTGCATGGTTAATTCCTTAAAATCCATGAGAATGGGACCCAAAGTCCTTATGCAGTCTGCACCCAACACAATGTCACAACCGCCCATATCGATAGAAAATATATGATATTTGAGGTGGTAGTCACCAATTTGGAGACACACATTCTCACATTGCCCTCCACATTTCATGGAGCCACCATTGGCAATCATGATTTGGAAATTATTGACAACATGGATGTAGCAATGAGTTTCTTGGGCAATGTGGGGATAAATAAAATTATGGGTGCTTCCACTATCAACCAGAATGATGACCTTCCTATTCTTGATGTAATCGATGACCTTGAGGGTTTGGGGAGCAGAGAAGTCAGTGAGAGCATTTAGGGAAATGATCGGTTCTACTTTGGGAGGATCTGAGGGAGGGGTTATGTCAGTGGTTTCAGGTGACTCAGACACAAAGGGAGTTTCAACATCCTCTTCCGAAATATCCTCTGATATGGCCATAATTATTTTTTTTCCTTACACTTGTGGCCCAAGAAATATTTTTCATCACAATTATAACAAAGGCCTTTGAGTTGGTGTTCATCCATTTCATCCCTGGTCAATTTTTGGATCTTTAGTGGAGCGGAGGGAGGAGTGAGATTTATTGGTTTAGTGCGAGAGATAAAGGAGGGTTTTTGGTTTTGAAAAGATACAACCTGTTGTTCTTCTTTATCTCTTTTAGTAGCCTCCACCCAACTCTGAGGCTGAGCCATGAGGACATGGGCCCAATCTCATCCTTCAGGACACTAATAAAACACTCTTGGAAAAAGGCATCAGACATGCCCTCTGTCCGAAAATCCAGGCGCTCAAAAGCAGCTATAAATTTTTCCATTGTTCATGATTGTTTCAACTTTTTCAAATGGACCAAATGGTTGGTGTCAGTGTCAAAGCGTTCATAAAGCTCTGCCAAAAATTGTGTCCAAGAAATATACCCTTGACGGGAAGTTTTTCTCCATTGCCACCATTGCCAATGTTCTTTATCTAGATGGAGAACACCATACCAGATTTTGGCTAAGTCATCTGTAATGTCGTATAAAGAGAAATAATATTCCATTTGGGTTACCCAACCAGTGGGATCTGAGACATCAAATTTGGTCACATCCACCAGCGGAAGGTGTAGGTCATGTTGAAAGTGATGGTGCTGAAAGTTAGAGGAATGTTCATCTTTGGTATCTGAAGGTGGGTCAGATAAAGGGTTATCTATAGGGATATGCATCTTGGTGCAGAGCATCAAAACAATAGATTCAATATGGGTAGTCAGGTCTTGTTTTATTTCCTCCATTGAGGGCTGCATGGATGTATTGAGGGCGACAACATTAGCACTGAGTTGTTTCACTTCTTGTTGGGTCTTGGTGAAATTATATTGCAAGGTATTGAAGCGAGCTTCCAGGTCTTGGCTATGGGTATGGGCCATGATGATGAGGAAACCTAAATGGGGCGGGTGGGGTCAAAAATTTTGCTGAAAAATGATATGTATGTATGTGATAAGGGAAAAATGATGAATCCAATGGAATAGGTCTCAAATAATGGTGCAAAACTTTCCAGACGTTTTTTTTGTTTTTTTTTACACCTGTAGAGTTATACTCTGGTCTGAAGAATATTGCAGTGATGAAATTCCCAAATGCTTAACTAGAAAGAAATGTGTATTTATTTGGAAACCCGAACATAGTTGCATGGTAAGAGATCTTGTATGTTTTTATTTGTTAATGTTTCTGTCCCCAAGGGTTCTACAGACAAGGGTTTTCCCTGTGCTATAGCTCTCTGATATACATGTGGTGTCCAACAGTAGTACTCGAACCAATATCTTAGGGCACTAACTAAGGAGGATAGACCATACCCTTATCCATACTACCCGACTACCCAGGTACTAGAGAGTATCTTCCAGAGTGTTGTTCTTGGTGGCACTATAGCAGTTAGGTGATCGATCGGTTTATCTAAAGAGGGATTCAGGTAATCTAGGTTGATCTGTACACAGGTGCTATCTGATGCGCTACCACTTGAAGGGGTACCAACATGGGTTACAAGGGTGTCCAACAGATGTGTGCTTAAGTACCACTTTTATTTCCTGCATGTATGAATCCCTCAACCGTGGGTTTATGCGCGTAACGAAAAATCTTTGTGGCTTAAAGATTTTGGAATATGTCTCTACCCTGAAAAAAAATTAACCCACAATTTTTGTCGAGGAAAGTGCTCTGATACCACTTGTAATATAACAGATATAAAAAGTATGCAAAACAAAAATAAAATGCTAGAAATGGTAGAATAACAACAATATAACTAGAACAATCACCACAATAGCACTGAAATGATATAAGAATAACAACAAAAATAGCACTTTGATTCTGAAAGAAATGTTCACGGGCCTCTTCGAGGGGGAAACCTCCAGTTGAGAAGAGATTTATTACAACAATATCCAAGCAAGGGTTCTCATACCCTCGACTCCTATTTATACTAAATATGTCTATCAAAAGAAGCATCTAGAAGAAGATCCTTCTAGAAGCGGAAGCTTCTATTATGTCTTCTTACATTCAACTTATTCTATTTTATTGAAAGGCCTTATTAATATTGACCTTTATTACATCTGAATATATTGTTCTACCTATGTGCGGGTTAGAACACTAACATGGGTATTTCTGATTATTAATGAAGATTCATAAAAGGATTCTCAACGATTGCAAGCCCAATCACTTCTTTGAAAAATAAGGGAGTGAAGTTTGAATGGACTTCGAAGTGTGGAGAGAGTTTTCAACAGTAGAAGGAAATATTGACAAGTTCACCAATCTTGAAGATTGAAAATCTGGATGAAGATTTTGTTGTGTGCATTGTTGCATGCAAGGAAGGGCTCTATGGATTCCTTACTCAAAACGATCATGTGGTGTGCTATGAGTCCATAAAATTAAAAAAGTATGAGAAGAATTACGCTACCCACGACATAGAGGTAGAAACAATTGTACATGCAATAAAAATGTGGAAACATTACCTCATGGGTAAGAAATTTGAGCTAAGAATAGACCATTGTGGTATGAATCAGTTTCTTGGATAGTCAACACCAAATGAGAGACAAACTAGATGGCTTGAATTCCTTAACGAATATGACTTTGAAATTAAGCATATCAAAGGAAAGGAAAATCAAGTGGTTGATGCAATCAACAAGAGAGATCATGAAGTGCATGTTGTAGCCATTAGCATGTACATGACCGATTTGAAAGATAAGATTATTGCAACAACAAATTTAGATCAGTAGTATGTGAACATAAAATAAAAATTACAAGAAGTTAATTTCAACAGAAATTTAATTGTTATGAACTGAAAGAATATGGAATTCTCATGTACAAAGGAAAAGTGTATGTGCTGAATGAAATTAAGATAAAAATGAAGTTATGAAGGAAATGTACAATGTTCCATATGTTGGGAACCTAGGATATGAAAAGAGAATCGCAGTAGTAAGAATATAATACTTGTAGCCCGTAATAAAGAAAGAAGTGGCTAATTACATAGCTAGGTGTCTAGAATGCCAGAAGGTAAAGACAAAACATAGACGTCCAGTTGGGTTGTTATTTCCATTGCCCATTCTAGAATGGAAGTGGGAAGTTTTCACAGTTAATTTTATTGCTAAGTTTCCCAAAATAGTGAGGTAACATGATTTCATCATGGTGGTGGTAGATAAATTAACTAAGGAAACACATTTTATTCCAGTGAAGACTACACACAAAGAAACAAATATTGCATAGATCTACATGAAATAAGTTGCTAGGATACATGGAGTGCCTAAGGAAATAGTTTCATACAGATATCCAAAGTTTACTTCAAATATTTGAAAAAATTTGTTCAAGGGCTTTGGGACAAATCTAAATCATAGTACAATGTATCACCCAGAGTTAGATGGGAAAATAGAGAGCACTAACATGATAATATAGGACATTCTTAGAATGTATGTGATGGATCATCCATAGAAGTGGGTGGATTATATTCATTTGGTTTAATTTTCCTACAATAATGGGTATCATACCTCATTTAAAATGAGTCCATTTGAAGCATTATATGGAAAAAAATGTAACACGCCAGTGATTTAGGATAATTCAACTAACATAGTAGTTGTTGGGCCAGGTTTGTGTTGGAAGATCAGGAATTGATGGTTCATCACACATCTCCTGGGTTCAATTGTTCGAGAGGTCGACCTAAATTTGGATACAGTTGATCAAGAGATTGACCAGCACACCACACTAGTGTGTCAGATAGTCGATGTGCATGTTTGTCGGAAAGTTGACTAACAGTGGAAGATAGTTGGGTGTTGGATCAACCAACCCAATAATCGGCTATGCTTTGGAAATATAGTTGGTCAGATCGAGTCCTATCGAGCTGACTTGACAGAATGGATTTTGTGGAGTCAACTCTAACCGCCGACAGTTATATGTGGATAAGATATTCCAGATTCCATGGGATACGGTTAGAGATTATGACTATAAAATAATACTCTTTATCTCATTATCATATCGATGAATGCAAGTTGATATTGCACAATATATCATGCAGATAAAGATGTGAAATATGCATTATCATGTTCTAGTCACAATATGTTCTGCTTAAGTGTTGTAACAATGTCTTTAGACACCACCTTTATCCTTCAAAAAATTTCATCCCTCTTTGAATATTTGTAGTGCTATGTTTTTTGTTTCATATCATGTTCCATTTTATTTCTCAACATGGTAACATAGTCGATGGTTTAAAACCTCTACTTGTTATCTACAAACCTTGTTGATTCGGATTTGTAGTGTGATCGACTTTGATCCAGTGGGTTGTTGATTATAACTTATTGAAACAAACCATTCTATATAGATATCGAAGATGGCTTCAAAGATTGATCGTATTGTTCTGAATGGATTAAATAATGTAGTATGGGCTATAGATATGGAAACCCTATTGAAGAGTAAAGGACTATGACAATATACCAAGGTTGTGATTCTAGATCCAATTGATGCTTCAACAAAATTTTCCATTGATGGAAAGAAGGATGAGGTTGTAGGGATCATCATTACCTACATTTCACAGGATATTCGTTTTCATCTCAGTGGACTTGACTATCCTCATCTGGTATAGAAGAGGCTAATTACCTTTTTCAATCAAATCGATGAGATTCATGTCATGCAGTTAGAGAAATATTTGAAATCTATCAATCCTCATTCCTTTGAGAGAATGGAGGACTATTTGGTGTGTGTTAAGGAACTCTAGTAGAAATTAAGTGAATGTGGAGAGAAATACAAGAAATATGGACAACTCATTGAGTTGGTCCTATTAAATTTAAGAAAACCTTTTGATGTGTTCATGTCAACCTTCCACGCCAACTGATAGGTACTCAAGCAAGATGGTAAGGAATAATCCTATGAAGTTTTTTTTGAAATTTTTAAAATTGATCAACATAAATTGATTGAATAAGGAAATCTTAGTAGTAAACACCAAGCCCAATTTCTCAAGGGCAAGGGCAAGATGGATTCCATAAATAAAGCGTAGACTGATTCTTCTGCATAGAAACCTCCATATCATGACCAAAGACCCCAAAGATAACCACAACAAATTCAAAACAAGAAGGCATGTCAATTTTTTGGAAAGGATGGAAATTTCAAAAAGAAATGCTTCAAGAATAAAGATGATTTAGACAATAAGGTTAAGAGAATTGAAGGAGACATGTTGAATGTTCGTCGACCTACTCATAATTTCACCTTACAATTCGAGACTTCTCAGGCCTTGATGTCTCATACTGCATATAATGAATGAGTTTTCAACTCTAGGTGAACTCATCATATGACGAAGGATGCCACTTTATTCATGAAATTGAATAAAGTTGAGGAAAGTAAAATTTATGTTGTTGATGATTTTTCTTTGAATGTTGCTAGTCAAGGTGATATAAGCTTTTGACACAGTGAAATTGTCGACGTCTATCATGTTGCAAACCTTAGTACGAGTCTATTTTTTATTTCTCAGTTGACTCAGACTAGGAATATTGTGAAATTTTGTCCAAATCGGCTCTTTGTTCGAGATTTGAAGAAAGGGAATTCGATTGTCTCCGACGAGCTTATGGACTCGATAGACAATTTATACAAGTTAAATGACTTGACATGACCTGAATATAAACCAACTTCACTTATTTCTCACACTAATGAAAGAAGTTGAATTTGGCATGAATAAATCAAACATATGAATTTTTTAAGTCTGCAGGAACTAACAACTCAGAACATATTTATTGGATTTCCAAGGGTGTTTCCCCCTAAACGTGTATGTAAGGGTTGTGTACTTGGGAAGCATCACCATGAACCATTCGACTCTAGATAAGCATGGAGAGAAAAAAACCTATTGGAATTGGTTCATAGTGATGTATGTTATATTAACCTACCTTCACTTGCAACTGCAATGTATATCTTAACCTTCATTGACGATTTATCTAATTTCACACGGGTATTTTTCCTGAAGAACAAAAATCTTGCCTTTGATAAGTTCAAATAATTATGGTCCTTTGCTAAAAATCATTGTGGTTGACCCATCAAGTGATTGAGATCAAACAATGGTGGTGAGTATGTTAACTGACCTTTTGAAGAATACTTACTTCAATCTGGTATTGACTGGAAGTGGTCGGTTTCTTTCACACCTTGGTAGAATGGAGTTGTAGAATCCAAGAATAAGACATTAGTCAAAATGGATAGATGTCTACAACAGGCTAAATATTTTCCTCCTTTCTTATATTTTGAATCAGTATATTGGGCCAATTACCTACTCAAATGCATCTCGACTCGAGTCATTCCTTCAATGACTCTAGTCGAATGATGGTATGGAAATTAGAAGCCCCCTATTGGCCACCTCCATGTGTTTTGATGTGTTTTATATTCCCACATTCCTAATGATTGTCGAAAGGTTTTGGATGAAAAAATTCATGATTGCATCATGATGGGATACTTTGAAGAATTGAAAGTCTATCAACTATTTGATCCTATCCGATGAAAGATCATTTTCCGAAGTAATGTTCAATTTCATGAGAGGTATTCTAGATTTAAGTTGTTGAAAGCCTCCTCTAGATTGTTGCAGGATGCTCCTTTTGATTTTTTCTTGGAAACTATTTTTCATGATCCTCTCTTCAATGCTTCGAATGGTCCATCGAACCGACATGTTTTGACTCACCTGTCGAACTCTATGTCAACTAGTCCAACATCTTTTGTTTCGACTGGTCCAATGACTAAAGACCCTCTGAATTCTTATCAAACTGTTGTTGTGAACCATGGTTCACCTATTTTTTGTCTAGTCCAATGGTCATCCAAGATGATTGAATCTGGTGAAGCTAATGGCGGATATGCCTCTTGCGAATGACAAACTTGAAGTCATAAGAAATAATGCTATCATTGCCTGAGTGAATCATGTTCTTGAAACTTCCTACCCTATTTCCTACTCATATTTCGAAGGTCGATCTGAATGGGAACAAGAAATGAAGTCATAAATTGATTCCTTATTGAAGAATCAAACCTAGGACTTAGTTCCCTAACCGCATGAAAAGAACATTCTGAAGTGTCTATGGGTCTACATGACCAAATTTACCTCTCAAGGTGTTGTTGAGCGACATAAATCTTGCCTCATTACAAAGGGATTTTATCAACAAGAATGCATCGACTACGCTGAAACCTTTTCCCCCATTGCAAATATGAACTCTATTCGACTGATTATTTCCTTCATTGCTCACTTTGAATGGAAAATTCATCAGATGGATGTGAAGAGTTCCTTTCTTCATGGAGATCTATCTGAAGAAATTTGCATGGAACAACCACCTGGTTTTTTGACAGATTCCAATTTGGAGTATCAGCTCAAGAAGTCAAATTATGGTTTGAAGTAGGATCCCTGGGCCTAGTACATTAAGATTGATAGTTTCTTTCTCCACCTTGGCTTCAAATGATGTGAATATGATCATAGCTTGTATTTTCTCCACTTCAATGGAGACACTTTGATTGTTGTTGTATATGTTGATGACTTGATAATTACTGGAAATAATAATTCTCTCACCTTTAGACTGAAGAAATAGCTTGTTGACTCCTTTGATATGATAGATCTTGGTACTTTGCAATATATTCTGGGTCTCCAAGTATTACCACTGTGTGATGTTTTTTTCATTACTCATTCTAAATATTTAATGGATCTTATAACACGTTTTAATATGGTTGATTGCAAGCCTTGTGCCACTCCATTTCAGTCTGGAGTGAAGCTTACTAAAACTTGTCAAACACTCGTTGTCGATGCTACTCTCTATTGAAAATTAGTCAACAATCTCATTTATCTTAATCATAATTGACCTGATATTACCTTTGTTGTTAGTGTGGTTTCTTAGTTTATGTAGGATCCCATAGAAATACACTGGAAGAAATTCAAAAAAATTGTTCATTATCTCAAGGGTACCACTCATTTTGGTATCAAATATTGTCGCAGTTCAAATTTTCTAGTGGACTTCACCAACTATGACTAGAATGGCGACATAGATGATTATATGTCCACTTCTAGGTATATGTTTCTCTATATCATTGGACCTATGGTGTGGTCATGCAAGAAACAAAAGGTAGTCTCTTAATCGACTACGAAAGAAAAATATTGTGGCACCGTTCAAGTAGGTACTGAACCAGTTTGGATTCACCAACTTTTGGGTAAGATTGGATTTCTTGTTCAGACCTCAACTACAATATACTATGACAATTAAAGTTTGATATAGGTTTCCAACAATCTTGTTTCTCACAATAAGATGAAGCATGTTGAGATCCATGCTCACTATTTGTGACAGTTGGTTTATAATGATGATGTTTCTCTTGAATATTATCGCACCGAAGATCAAGTTGTTGATATCTTCACCAAACCATTAGCTGAAGCCAGATTTATAAAACTTCGTAGTTTATTTAGGCTTCAGGAAGCTTCCATTAGGTGGGATGCTCTAGTGATGTAGTTTCACCTCCTAAATATCCACAGTTTTGTGTTGATGGGGGGGTGTTGGAACATCAATAATTAATGGTTCATCACACATATCTCTTGTTCAATATGTCGAGAGGTAAACCTACATATGGATATAGTTAGTCGAGTGATTGACCATCACACCACACCAGTTGGTCAAGTATTTGACATGCTTATCGATCAGAAAATCAACTAACAGTTGAATATAGTCAAGCGATGGATCGACCAAACCTATAATTGACTTCATGTTGGAGGGATAGTCATTTGGATTGAGTCTTGTAGAGTCAAATTGAAAGAATGGATTTTGTGGAGTCAACTCTAACCATTGAAGGATATATATGGACAACATACTCCATATTTTGTGGGAGTTGGTTAGATATTATGACTATAAAAGAAGACCCCTTGGGTCATCATCATATCCCTAAATGCAAGTTGAGATTGCAAAATAGATTGTAACACCCATGCTTCCCCTAGTTTGTAAATATTATTATTGTGAAAAAGACTATGGAAATATCTGTCATATGAATGATGGAAAGACAATGAACCTTTCTAAACAAGGTAATGTATATATTCTATTGTTTAATAAAAATGAAATTGTGGCATGAATGATGAAAGAGGGTTGACAATGTAGATAAGGATGCATGAGAGAGGATGGTAAGGGGAACCAGTAATGGTTGATATGACCCCTGCCAAGTCGATACTCTACTGGATATAAATTTCTGAAACCCAGAACAATCTTCTGGCACAGAAATTTTAATTACTAGTTAGGATGGTAGTTGGGAAGTATTCCTCAAGAGTCAATGATGAGATAGATAGAGTACCCATATGGAAAAAAAATTATGATATGACCCAAAATATCTTGTTGGAAAAGGAAAGAAAAGAAAAGAAAATTGTAGGAAGAGGGTAGAAGATACACACGAATTGGTCTAAGGACCATTCTTGAAGAAGAAGATAATTTGAGGCTCTCTAGTTCGGAGTGGAATTAATAAAATAAGATGATATGGATTCATGAGTGCTTGGACAATGTTTTATAATCAAGTTGATAAACATAGCTGGAGTGATTGAGTGAGCGATCAAAAAAAGCTCCCTTGCTTGGTGGATAGAAAACTGGACTACCAGGTTCCTAAGGAAAAGGGAGAGTAACCTTGTCCCTTGTTGTTGATGAGCAAAAGAAAAATATCTCTCATGGCATCATGATCTAGCTAGGGGATGGAAAATTGAGGAATACTCCAAGAGAAACTGTGCCTATGGTTGGGTGGAAAAAGGCACCCATTTTAGTAGTTTACAACTAATTTCAAATTTCAGATAAGTGTGACTTTGCGTTTTACGTTGTCTTGATTTTTTTGTTGTAATATGTATTTTCTTGAGTTAGATGATGGCGTAATATTTTATTTGGTTTGAATGGTAGAATTTGTGGCTCTAATGGCCTAATGGCCTAGGAAAATTGAAGAAAATATTGAATGTCATATTTGTATATGGTTTTTTTGCATACCTCTATTTAGGAAAAGATAACTATTATTAATGGGTTTTAAATGAATTTGGGGGCATAAATATTTGGCCCCTATTCTAGTGGGAAAAATACCCCTATTACTATACTAGGTCGAGGTACAGGAAGACCACTTCCTTCTGTTAAAATACAATCATATTCCTAAGTTATCCCATATAAACTAAAAGACAAGAGAGGGGAAGAAAGATCAATATGTCTAACTTTGATCCTAACGTCCTGTGTAGATATCCTTCACCTTTGTAGCTTTCTAGGATGTGGGTCTCCTCCCAAAGCCGACCAACAAGAACACTTGGGAAAAAAATGCTACAAATATACAATCTCTACTTGTCACTTCCAATATTTAGATATAATCATAGATGCATTAATCAATAAATATATAAAGACACAATGTATTGGGACATGAAAGAATTATTTTATTCAATATGAAGATTAGAAAGATTACAACCTTCTTATCAGAAAACGCTCCATGAACCAGGTCCAGGATCCTCTTATTGCTTCTCCAAGTGCATCATTCCCATATTTTCCTCTCACAACCAACTGATATCTTTGAGAAAGGGAAAGGGTTGTATAAGGAGAAAGGGTCGGAGGGGGAATGTTGAGGCCAAATCTAAGAAAGGGATGCAAAAATTGGGCTAAAAGGGGAAGGGATTTTGGCATAGTTTCTTTGTTCTCTTTCTTAATATTGTAAATGAGACCCCAAGACCTATTTTTATATGATAAAAGGATATTTAATCGGTTTGGGGACAGGCTACAAGGGGTAAAATGGTTGGGAAACCGACTATAGCCCATAAAATTTACCGAATTCCTTGCAATTTAATATTTTTTTTGCAATTTTGGAGGTAAACATGATATTTATAGCATGCAAATCGCTTATGTACATGGGTTGTATTTCAAAAGGGTGCGCACATGCTCTAAAAAATGGTTTTTTAAGAGAGATCCTCAACAGTAAATTGGAAAATTGTGTAAGTGGAAAGACCAATACCATGTATGCATAGGTAGGGAATTTTTGGACTATAATAGATGCCCCCTAATGTGTGAGGTCAGAAGAGAAACTAATGGTTGAAATAAATTACAAGATATTTACTAGTGGGAAGGCATGAAGTCGAGTGAGTGTGGGACTAGAGTTCGGGAGCACGCCATCTGCAAAAGAATAATAATCTCTCTGAGGCGGCCATACCCATGATCGAGATGAACAAATAATGGTTGTCAATCAAGTACATTGCAGATCCATGTCATACAAATGTCTATATAAAGTGTATCCATGAGAAATACATAGTATATCTACATCTTAAAATCATTCGATGATATTTAAGTACAATATAATATGTATCATCAAGAAGTATCAACGCTTGCGGATGGAGATGAGGAGCTTCATAAATCGAGCAATAACTTCAAGATCTTCAACAACTCAGGTAGGAGTACCATAGGAGTGTAAGACTCACTACTCTGAGGTCTTCAACATGTCGTCGGGGAAAGACTGGAGGATATCGATCATCAGGAACAAAACTTCATCGATTTTGAATTTGGACTTGATTGGACTCTTGGGATGGTTGACTCATCAAATTCAAGAGACAACCCACAGAATGGCCGAATCAGGTTGGATAAAACTTCCCTTGGACAAAAGCATGAAAAATGATGAAACTCAGGCAACATAACATTGGCATAAGTCTGTGATGCATGAGGCACCACAAACTCTCCATATGTTTGGAAGCGTAACCAAACTGAGGAGGACACAACTCTATGCAGTGAGAACAACTTCCTAAGGTCATACCAGATCCCAATGCTTAGAGAAAAAATGAAAGGATGTGATTTGTCCAAGGGAGACTATATTGCTGCCGAAAAAATAATTTATATATCACATCCCCTCTTTTTTGGAATATATATATATTTTTTTTTGTCTTTTTCAATTTTTTAACGAGCTCGAAAAGGAATAAAATAATTCTACGTTACAGAGGAGGAACGAATGTCATGGGCAATAAAACTAGTTCTAGGTGCATGGAACATACTGATGGTTGGTGAAAGGAGACATGTGCAGGATAAGGATACCCGGGAAAATTTCACCATGGGTCAAGGTTTCAGATTGCAAAGGAAAAAAATGTTGCAAAGATTGCATTTAAGGAATGCTTTGAAGGTTCAGCTGAGAGCAACATGGAGCCAACATTAGACCAAAGATGCAAGGATAAGACAAGAAATGTGATTATTCATGACACAACAAGACTCATTCCATGTAATGTTTTACAAGCCTAGAGAAGGTAATCAATTTTTTTTTTCACGTTTAGAGACTCTAAGGAGTTCATTTTTCTCAATTAGTCTAGTCGGTTCAAAAAAGGGTTAAAATTATACCAAAAATATGTCTCTTCAATACCATTTTAATGAGTGTGATTGAGACAAGATCACTTGGCTATATTTTCAATTTTAATGAGTCTCAAAAGAGCTTAACTATGGACTCACAAACTTTTTCTAAGTTTAGTCTCCTTATCCCGAAAAAGTATAAAATATAACTTAGGATAACTCTCCCAGTAAGACAAGTATCCCGAGGTGTACCTTTTTCCTGAATAATCTATTGGCCAGAAAAAAGGGTTAAAATTATGCCAAATAGATGTTCTTTCTATACCAATTATCGAGTGTGAAAGGAACAAGGTCACTCGGTGATCTTTTCATATTTAGGGAGTATGAAAATATCTTAACTATGGAATCTGAGGTGGTTCCTTTTTCGTAAGTAATTTCCAAGGTCTGAAAAAGAGATAAACCAAAACCAAGGAGAATGTACCTTTTTTGAATATTTAGTCCCTCGGGCCCGAAAAAGGGTTAAACTTATGCCTGAGAATACTTTACTAGAAAAACGAAGTTCCTAGGGCATACATTTATTCATAAAATTAGTTGTCCAGACTGAAAAGGGGTAAAATACCATCGGACAGATGTGCCTTCAAATTTGAGTTTGGTGAGCATGAAGGGAAACAAGATTGCTTGACAATATTTTCAGTTTTTGAGATTCTGAAAAGGGATTAAAGAAGACTCTAGGGAGGCTTGTTTTCTCACGTAATCCACACAATATCGAAAAAGAATAAATAAAATCGCATTGGATGTTTCTTTCAAAATTGAAGCGAGCTTGAAAGACATCAAACCATGTTCTTTAGGGAGTCTCGTGGGTAATGCCAAGAATGATGACTAGAAAGATGAATGAGGCTTCAATATGTAATCATGGCTGGACTAACAAGGACTCCCAAGCCTATATATAGAACTCACAACATGGATTCCAAAATGAAACAAAGGATCTACCTAGGACATCCATGTAGAGGTAGGATCTACCACCTAATTACGACACTTCTAAAGTAGCTAAGAATGTTCTGTGTCGCACTTCAGTGGGATCAATCCTATGGTAAAGCAGAAAAGTAAACAATATGAAAAATGTGAGGGTGAAAACCTAACCTATATGCAATAGTTAAAAAAATGACTTTTACCATGGGATGGTATAAGTGTAACCCATCTCAAGAAAATCACCAAACTAAAAATACAATTTCATCAGAATGACCCAAAGATAACTCAAAAGAGAACTTATGTAGCCTCCAAGTCAAAAAAGGGGAAAAAAGGGACCAAATTAGGGGAAAAAGGGTAAAAAATGTCTATAAATAGAGATGGACAACTCATTTTTACCATTGCAATTTGGAAAATAACCAAAAAGGTAAAAAACACTCTTCCTCAAAACGTGACTTCAAGGAGCTACGATGGACGAAAAACCCTCACACTTGGACGAAGTCAGTATAAATCAGACCATCCTTCATTTTAATCCATTTTTGTATGTTTAATTTTATGTTTATAAGGTGTGCACCCTTGTAAAAGGGTCACATCTACGTGTATACGGGTTGTCCACGCTCAACCCACATATGTACGCTGGCAGAGTAATACTTAACCTGCATACATACACGACCGTCTTAAAGGTAGCTTGCATACACCCTCCAATTTTGTGTGTGACAGGATGTATGTTCACTGGAGAGAAAGGGAACATGAGGAGATTGATTTTTTGGTTGAGGAGGATCTCGTGGCCATTACTATGATAAAACAATGTGGCATGTGGAATTTCTTCTAGTTTCTGTTCATGAGGGCACAACCAAGGTTGCTCAATTCTTTGGTAAAGTATTGACACCCTGATGTAGAGGAATTTATGTTAGAGGGTCAATCACTGACCCCAACCACAGAGGATATTTACTTCTTGACCAGCCTCTCTAGGAGAGGGGAACTGACCAATCTAAGGACCTTTCCTTCAGGTTTGTACAACATTGAGGACTAAATCGGGATGTACTGTGAGGCTGGTACCGATAAAGTAGGTTCTCATGTGCCGATATAGAATACCACCAACCTCCACCTTTGCAGCATACTTTTCATGATTGGGTGGATTCAAGATCTGCAACACTCCATCAGGCCTCTCATGCAAAGATGCATTGTGCAGTTCAGTGTTTGGAGGCTACCATATTTGACTGGAGTACTACCATGTTGACATGCATGAAGAAACAACTCACATACTGTCATAGGAGGATGAACAAGAACTTCAGGTTTGACACAGTTTTATGCTCTTTCTTCTTCTTTGAGAGTGCCTAGTCTTAGCCCGAGAGAGATAGTACGGGGGCATATTTCCTCCTTCTCGAAATTGTGCAGGTGGGCAGTTTTGCTTCCTAGAAAAGGAGGAGGAAGAACCCATGAGGCATTTTATGACAATTTTTTTTATTGGTGGGCCCATTAGATCCATGTTATAGAGGATTATTCATATGCCAAAATTAGTTTCTTGAGAGATCCATACATTCCCATGCCCCTTGGAGAGGAGTGTGGCGAGATAGGTAACACATTTTTAAAGTTATTAAATTTTTATATATTATCCTTTTTATGTTAATTCCAGAGTACTAACTTAAATATTTTTTATGTATAGACGTGGGACCAGTGCAACTGACCGACTTCGCCAGGACCATGCGTCATCCTCGACTAGAGGTCATACCAGTAGGAGTGGGAGGAGAAACAAGTGCAGGAGGACCCTAGTTGGAGAGGCTAAGAGAGTGCTATGATGAGTAGAGTGAAACCTGGCAGCTCTCACTCATGAAGTACCCATGGTCGAGATCGAGGATCTTCACCCGACTATGCATCCACATGTAGTGGGGGTGCCCCAGACTTCAGTCCAGTTATTCCATCATCTTGTGTGTTGGATTACTGAGAGGGGGGGTGAATCAGTAATAGAGCAATTTAATCCCTTTTAACCATATAATCCAAGT
>SNQJ01S0011000.1:133988-169698 GCA_010110895.2 Picea sitchensis
ATCCATATTTACTTCTTATCAACCATGAAAAAAAAATAATGAGTCATATTTACATCAAACACTATTGGGTCCATTACCCAAAACTTTGTGCTATGGGTCTTTCTTCAAGGGTTGACATCAATGACAACGAACCTTAATCAACATTGTGAACATCGTAGTTCACTATAGCAGGGCCAATTGGCCTAGATCTTAGATAGAATTGGACCATCATGTGCCAAGGGAACCTTTTGTACTATGTATTGAGGTCTTAAGCCCAGTGGTGTATATCAGTTATTTTTTAGTCTTTCATGCCCACTTTGTACTCATGACATTAATTTTGGATATATATATATACATCTTTTCTATCTTATGGATGAACATTTTTACAATTGTATTTACATGTGTATGTGTGTGTTTTACTTTTACATGTGAGGAACATGCCAATCAAATACTTGATTAGATAATGTATTAGTTGGTTGGTTAGATATCCTAGGAACATGAATATAAGTAATATAATCAAAATATTGTTCTAAGAGACGTACCCTAAGGAATCATCGATGAAGAGTGGGATCATAAACGCGGTAAACCCTAGTTAACTGGGACATGACTAGTTGAGAATCTAAATAAACCCAGAGATGAGAAATACCTTGTGACAAGGAATCACATAGTAATTCTATCACTGCACTATACTCAACAACATTATTGGTTGCTTCGCCTAGACAAATACCTCTAGAAGATAGCAACTGACCACTAGGTGTAAAAATCACCCAAGCTGTAGAAGTAAGACTCTGAGTGTGTCAGCTAGCACCGTCCGCGAACCCAACAGAATATTTTTATTCACTTGACATATTCCATAGTGAAAAAGAGAACATAAATGACTACACATCCATAAAACAAAAAATACAAGAGTGTATAAAAAATTATACATATATACAAAAAGCCACACCTAGGTGACCAACCTAAGTGTAATACTTCTTAAGGTAGAGCCCATTTCTAGGCTCCACTAAAGGGTTACCCTAGAAATCAACCAGACGATAAGCACCCTTATCTAAGAGTTCTTTCATAATGAAAGGTCTGAACCACATGGGTTTGAACTTGCCTACCCCCAAGGGATCTTTGTCTTGGTCTTAGAATAGGACAAGATCACCTTTAGAGAAAATTTGAAGCTGGATAGACCGATCATATTGAAACTTGAACCATTTCTTATGAGCCTCGTTATCCAAGGATGCATCTCGACACTTCTCATCGAGCTACTTGAGATATAAAAGACGTTCCTCAAGCGGTGTAGTGTCAAATAATAGTTACACTGCCAACTTCAGAGAAGGGATTTGACATTCAATGGGAAAGACTACCTCCATCCCCTAGACAAGTTGAAAAGGTGAAAAAATGGTAGCAGTCTTTACATAAGTTCAATAATCCCAAACTGCCAAATATAACATCAAATTCCAATTTGACTTGGCCGAATTAATTGTTCGCTGAAGAATAGTCTTGAGAGACTTATTCACAACTTCTACCTGGCCATTTGCTTACAGTTAATACAATGAAGAATGTTCCTGTGTAAAAACAAGCTTTGATGTTAGTTCAAACACCATTTTGTTCTAGAAGTGACTGTCATGGTCAGTAGAAATCTCCTTCGGGATACTGAATCTAACTACTATTTGATTGAAAAAGAAAAGGGAATAAATTTCCCTGTCATTGTTAAATGTTAGCATAGCTTCAACCCACTTAGTAAAGTAGTCTACTACTATGATGATATAGTTATTCCTCCTGGAAGAAGCTGGGTGACATGTAGTGAAATCAATCCCCCACTTGGTGAAGGGGTCGACGGAAATAACTGGGAACATAGGAGCTAGGTGTACCTGCATTGTCCGACAGAAGATCTGACATGGGTGACACTTCTTGACCACCTCAACACAATCCTTGATTAATGAGGTCCAAAAGTATCCAGTGCGAAGAATATTTAGGGTTGTTTCCAACCTAGAAAGATGACTGCCACATGCTTCCTTGTGGAGGTTGTTCAAAACAAGATCTACTTCTTCGTGAGTAAGACATTGTCAAAGAATGAAATCTACCCCTCAATGATACAAAGTGTCATTGAGGATGAGATACTTCTACGCTTGGTTTCATATTCATCAACACTCATTGAGAGAAGAAGAAGTGGGGAACTTGAAAATATAAAGATACACAAGTATATCTCCATCCCACGGGTTCAAAGATGCGATCAAAAAAAGATCTTCGTTAATTGGTGACTCTTCGGGCGAAATACCACCACTTTCAACCATAAGTTCTGAGATTAACTCTACAAAGGCCAAGGAATTTTTGGATTTCACCAAAAAAAAATCCAAGTCAAACTCTTGCAAGATGACTATCCAGTGACTGATTTTTTCGCCGATGACCCATCACGTTAACACATTTTGAAAGGAGTTAACGATGGGTGTGATAGTGGTATTGAAAAGTAATATATAGTGATGAAACCATTGTATAGAATGAACAGTTGACAAAATGAGTTTCTCAACATGTGAGTAGCTAATTTATTGTCCAACAAGGCCTCGGCTAAGATAACAGATAATGTTCTCTTCAAACACATCATCCTCTTGGACCAAGACCATGTCGATTGTAGACTCTGTAGTAGCCAAATACAACAAGAAATTCTTGCCATAATCAGAAGGAATGAGCATAGGGGAAGACTTCAGGGTGCATTTCAATGCATCAGAAGAGTGTTGAACTACTTCATCCCAACATAATGGGACTCTCTTTTTTAAGAGATGCATGAACCCTTTCGTAATCTCGGCATAATTAGCGACAAAACACAAAATAAAATTTTATTTACCTTGTAAGATTTGAAGCTGGGGAATTGTGTGCAGGGGAGGCAATTGGACTATTGCTTCAAACTTTATAGGATCGACCATGATCTCTTTTGTTGACATGATGAAACCTAATAAACAACTCGATGTCACACAAAAACTGCACATGTTTGGATTCAAGTGAATCTGATTGTAGCAACACCTCTCAAATATTAGTCATAAATGGGTGGGATGATAGGATATCTTGTGAGAACATGATGCCAAATCATCCAGGTACACTTCAACTATGTGTTTGAGGTCATGAAAAGAAAACGACATGGCCTGCTGAAAAGTAGCTCCAACATTCTTCAGGCCAAAATGTATTTTTTGATACGTGAATGTACCCCAGGGACAAATAAAATTCATTTTATTTTGGTCCTCGGGCTTGATTAAAATTTGGTTATACCTGGAAAAATTGTCCATGAAATAAAAGACCTCTCAACCCGGACATTCATCGACGATCTGGTCAATAAACGGGGTTGGAAAACTGTCTTTCGGGAAATCCTTGTTTAAGTCACGGAATTCCATAGATACACAGATCGTGCCTTGATTCTTGTTGACAGGAAAAAGGTTTGATACCCATTCCTTCAATTGCATGGGGTAGATGAAATCAGCCTTGAGGAGTTTCTCTACTTCAGAATTTATCGTCGTTGCTTTGCGAGGATTGACCGGGTGAAGCTTCTATCGGACAAGTTTAACATCATGATAAGTCGTGATTTCGTGTTCAACAATTCATGGGTCAATGCCTATAATTTCATCATAAGACCAGGAAAAGGCATTGTTGAATTATTTAAACAATCCGATGTAGATTCAGATCTCTTTGGGGGAGAAATCCACTTTGATGAAGACATTTTCCATGACACAAGGGGTTTTGGAGATATTGATAGGAATAGTTGCAAAAATACTTTCCATATTTCCCTTGGCATATATTTCATGCGTAGCCAAAGGGTTAATAGGTCAAGGGCTATCTCTGTTCATGTTCGTAACAAACTCTCCTACCTCTATTCTGCCGAGCTCGGGTAAGAAGTAAGATCTATGGTGAAGATCATCCCTAGGTCTATCTGGCCTAGTCATTGTCTCCAGGATCGCCTTGTCATAGGTAAATACTAAGTCCAAAGGGTCTTGAGTAGTGAGAGAGTCTTGATCCCAAATAGGCTCAAGAACAAGATCTAGCTCCTTTGGGTGATCCATATCAGGGTTGGCCAAGGCTTGCTCGACAACACTGTATGCAACCTCAATAGTGGATAAGGGCATGGCCATGCCAAGGTGTCCTACCCCTTCCATCAAATTCGATGGGGAAGGAAAATTCCATGGGTCATGAAAGTAGCCCATTTTAAAAGACAAAATTTGAAAAATTGCATCCTTCGACTGGTCAGGGATGACCGAAATAAACCTTACATCATTGGAAGGTGGCGGATAATCAAAAGTTTCCATCAAATATGGAAACAATCCGGCACCTAAGTTGACAATGCCTGGTTGCGGGTTATCAATCATCGGGACCCTAGATGCCCCTGATGAAGGGTCGGGATGAGAAAAGGATAACTTCTCAATGGTTATAATCCATCCTTCATGTGGAAATCATAAGACCTGAAAAATAATGGCTACAACCATAGTCATTTCTTAAGTCCAACTCCATCCTAACAAAATATTGTAGTCTATAGGTGCATCAACTACTTCTACCTCGATGCACACATTTTTACCCTCCAACTGCATAGGGAAAGAGGGAATTATACCATGTGGTCTGAACGATCGACCGTCAAATGTCATAAGCAATATGGGTGACAGAGACAACTCGGGTTGGCCAATGGCATTCCAACATGCCAATGAAATCATGCAAGTCGAGACACCCTCATCAACCACTGTACATAAAATGTTTTGTGTCAACGATTTTGTGGTGTATGCCATTATTATCTAAAAGGTGACATGGTGAGGAAGATGAGGTTTAAGGTCTTTCGGATAAAAAATGATCATTCTCGAGTTATTGGGATCTGCTACTCCCAAGGAAGACAACAAATATTTTCTCTTTGAGGGGAAACTCTGAAGAACTTCCAGATCAGACATTGCAAAAGGAGTTTGTGCCAGATCCTCCACGATGGATTAATTCTGAGAATTCTTCATGTTTGGGTTGTGAGAAGCCTTTTTGAACGCACCTTTAGGGATGCGAGTCATTATTTCTGCCACTCTCTTCCTAATTTGAAGAGGAGTCAATGGGTTGGAGGCCTATTTTCCATTCTCAACAAATTATGGGGTTCCATAGTTATGAGCCCTGGTCGATAAATTATCTTCAATGTTCATCATATAGATGTTTGCGTTCCCATTATTATTTTTATTTGGCATGGGAGTTATCTGACTGCCCCCAGCTACTCTCGTGGATGCGGAAGATTGAGCCATATTTTTCCCTTGTAGAAAAGGGTTTGTCACCACAACATGTAGTTGTTGTTCTATTAGATTTTGGGCTTCCACAAGCCGAGGGAATAGGTGAGTCAAGTGGTCATCCATGCAAAGATCACATGGAAAATTCACCTTTCTCTTTTCAGTTTTCCCCTCGCCAAAATTATTTGCAGCCTTCTTATCCCCCTTACCCTTCTTGTTTTCTTGTTTCTTTTTTCCATCGATTTTTTGGTTATCCTTGGGAGTTTTCGATTACACATTGTTTACATCCGACATTTGGGTTACGGGGGAAGCCGAGCTAGGAGTTTGGTTGGCCATAGTCTATTGAAGTGAGAACTGTTGTAATTGATTAGACAACATATATGTGAACTTGCTTTGTGTTGACCCAACTATGCCATCGTCATGAGGCTCAAAATTCTATTTGGATTTGTCTAGAGTTGACCATGGTGCATCGGGTAAGATCTCATATAGCATACCAGACTGAGAGTAAAATAGCTCCAGTTGTTGGGCTCTCATAATAGCCTTTTCTTCGGAAAACACTCTGGACGTTGCTACATCTTTGGACACACAAGGAACCAAATACTTTAAGAACCACTCGAGAAAGAATGTAGGAGGGACCTTGACTTTAATCAAACTCTTTCATCGTCGCCATTCTTGGATGTAATCCGAGATATGGTCATCTTTCGTCTGCTCGAAGTTGGCCACCAACTCGGTTTCGGCATCGTATCCCACTCGTAGCTGGAAATGGTTCAAGAAAACCATAGACAAGTCATTAAAGTAAGAATACTTCGAGTCGTCGAGCTTGATATACCATTTCATTTCACCCCCTATAAGAGTGCATTGAAACAAGAACAACTAAACGAAGTCATCCTTCAACGAGTTGGATGAGCACCACAAGTGAAAATTCGTCACGTGATCACCTAGATCTTCGTCAGGTTTACCCTCAAACTTAGGGACGTCAGAAGGTCACTTAGTCGGCATGGGGGGCCAATGCGGATCATGACAAATCAAGTCATTTAACAATCTTGATAGGTCTAGAAAATGCAAAGTTTCCAAAAAAGGTAGTCTCGGTTGTAGAGTATTTACATGAAAAGAAGGGCTTGGATTTTGGATGACACTAGGTTGCTAGGAAAAGTTTGACTACTAGCCATGGTTTTAGTAGATACCATGGTGGCCTCGTCCAGCGAAATGGACTTGTGTCTGATGTTGTATCGTTGGTAGATTCTCGAAGTTAGATGACATAGCTTGTGCAAGTATTGCTCCATGTGATGTGTTCCAAGGACCTTGGTTGAGGATGACCCCAGCCGACCCTCCTGGCATAGGTACTGAAACTTTCCTGGGGTTCCATTGAACATGGGAGGGGTTTCCCCCGATCGACATCCCTTGTGATGGAAATGAGCCATGACAAGGATTTTGAATACCTTGCGAGGAGTAAAATCCTATCATCTCTCCCCATGAAGGAATGAAACCTTGCGTAGGGTTTTGTTGACTAAATATGGGATTTCCCCTAGTCGAGAAAGCATACAAGGTAAAAGAGTTATTTACAAATGCACCAAACAAAGAAAATGGCATTTATTCCACTGGAGTCATGTACGATGAAGGTCCTTGTATCCCTCCACTAAACAAACTATAGTTGGTATTAGGCCCGATTGGCTCCTGAAATGTTGCACCGAGCGAAGGGAATGGAGGAGGGATGTGACCCAAACTGTAAGGGATAGAATTGAATGAGTCAATGGTGCCCATGGTGGCTCCTTTCAAGGTATCATTAGAGTAGAGTATGTCAAAACCAAGTTAGATTAAAAACCAAGCATCCCATATGAGAAGGGAGTGCTCAACACGTTCTGAATGAAGGGAACAGTGGTCGAAATCACTGAAGGAATCAAACCACTGCCTGAAGTAGTGGGCATATGGACAGCCTTAGTCCTGATGGGTGGAGGTGGGAGAGGAGGTACAATGCCCCCTCCTGTGACAACTGTGATGGGAGTACAAGGATTCCCTAACGAAGTAGCACCAGTTGATTCCATCGTCACTCACTGAATAAACTGTCGTTCATGAGAAGTCACCTCGGGAAGGACTATCTGAATTAGAAGTGGCATCGATAAGTTGATGATTGGAGGATTTGTTGGCCTGAAACCCTTATTCTCAAGGTAAAAAATGATGGATTCCTCCGGAGCAATAAATTCTTCTCTCAGAGCTAGCTTGGGTAGAGTTTCCTGTGGCCTAGTAGCTTTGAATGATCCTTCTTGATCTAACATGTGCCTCAATAGTGGCGGAGGTGGCTCCAAAGAAACTAGTGACAGGCCTTTAAGACCACGTGAATGATGGAGTTGTTGATATTCCACCTTGTGAAATGATCAACTGACATTGTAACATTTGGCTAGTGTGGAACAGAGAGCACACACTAAAAGTTCATAAAGGAAAATTAAGCAAACAACTAACTAGTAGGAAGAACATTTACACCAATCGACACTAGAGAAACTTACTGGTGCAAGTGTAACTCGAACACGAAAACACCCTCTGGGTATACTCTACAAAGCATGATCCGACATCTTCCCTAGGTACTGCGGTATACCCTCGTAGTCACCTGTGTAAGTTCGTAAAAATAGGAAACTAGGTTTCCAGCTCGCAGTCAGTCACTGGGTGGGTACAGTCGACAGTCAGGTTGATTGTAATGAGCAGGATAACAAAGTTCGAATGTAATGTCCCCATTTTGGGACATTATAACATTACAACATTTTAGAGTGTTATGCCTACCTGAGTAGCTAGATAGGGGTGACAGAGAGCTCGAGAGATATTTAGGGGTTTATTTGGACCCTACTTGCATCGTTCATCATCAGGATCCATTCTTCACAACTTGGCTTTGGTTTCATTGGATTCCGACGATTTCCATTATTTTGAGTTATTATGAATCATATCTTAATTAAATTCACTAAGAAGGTCATAATGGGCATATTACTTGAAGAAACCTCTTAGTGTGATAGCTCATCAGAATTGGGAAGAAGAGCACTAGAGGATAAGATGATGAGAAGTGACTTTTAGTGGCCGAAGAAGCCATAAGGATGGATAAATCACTTTTTAGAGGTAAAATGGTTAATTAATTAATTAATTAAGTGATTTAATTAAGGAATAATAAAATAAAGTAAATTTCACTTGGAGGGAAAAGTTCAACAATGAATTAGGGTTTCAACAACGAATTAGGGTTTAGAAAATCTATAAGAGAAGGGCCAGCGACCTAATTCATCATTATGCAAATTATGACTTGTCATTGAGGAGAAGAGGTGCATCCCAAGAGAGATAGTTCAGTGGATTCCAGGAGGAAGACAGTGGTTGATTTCGGTGTTGAGAGACACACCCTAGCCATCGGGAAGATCATTTAGGTATTCCATCATTCTTCAACAGTATTTACGCAGTGTTCAGCAGCAAGGGTGCATTCATCCAGAGTGAGGGCACAACTTCTAAGAGGGTTTTTAGTCTACTTATCCCATCCAGGGAGAATTCCAATATTTACCTCCGACCCATTTGAGAGGAGGGAAAGGCACATCTTTTTCCTAGTTCCTCATCATATTTTCATGGAGGAATGAATTGGGACACATTTTCCATACTTGGACGTGCGACACTTTTGGCGGGCACATTTGGGGTTCCAGAGCGAGCATCAGACTAGATTCAGGGAAACCCTTCTGACCCATTTCCCAATAGACCAAGCCGATCATTTTGAGACATATCTTGTTTGATTCCGACGGTGGAATCACTAGAATGCATTTTTCCAGAAAAAGAGGGGTGCATTCCCCCAGGGCTATCCATTCGGGGTCCATATTCATCATCAGAGGGGTCCAACAGATACCAGTATTGAGGAATAGAGTAGGGCACATCATTGGAGATAGTTTCCGGGCCATTCTGAGAAGCATATCTCCCAGGGTGAACTTTACAGACTTCCAACAGTTACCTTCAGAGCTGCCATAGTCCCAGCGCATCCATTGATTCTGCAATGCTTCCATATTCTGGGTATTATCTTTTAGTTGCTTATTTGTATTCTAGCTAAGATCCTTTGTATGTTGATCTAGTTGAGCATTGTTAGTTTATTCAGCCGCATTTGACCATTTTGTAATCCACAGAGATATCATAATACAAACTTTGCAGTCCTTTGTCGCATTTATTATTTGTATGATCATTTATATGTTGTAAACCATTGATCCTACACACACATTAGCAGCGTTTCCTAGACTAGCCAAGTTAGGAACATTATAGTTGTATCAGAGCTGGTTTTCCTACCAGCCTAAGGGGAAAATCAGATAAGTATGTAGATACATCATTACCAGGGAGTGGATTTACAGGAGCACAAATGGAGCCTACACCCATTAGATTCAGGGAGCGTTTCTACTGTTGCAAAGCTCCTTGGAAGCCAAATCACCGATGTAGGGGTAAAGGGAAGGTCCACATTGTTGAGGTGCACTATGACAGTGAGGATGAATAGATGCATGTGAATGCAACCATAGATGCCTATTTAGAGCAGTCCAATAAGGCTAGTGACTCTTGCGCATATGAGGGACAGTTGGATGGACAGGATGATAGTGCATATCCTTCATCTTCCCCATCAGGTAATGTTGAGGATTCAACACTTCATCATAGCGGTGACACTTGTGAGGATTCATATGTGTTGGCACTTAAACATGATGAGCTTAGGAGGTTGGATGACCTACCAGTGGGTGTAGACATGGCTTCCAGGAAGTCATGTATGGAGACTGGTGATCTTCCTATGATGAGTGAACCACATTTTTCATCTTCTCAGTCACCTATGCTAGCTACGACACATGAGAATATCAGTGGCATTCATGATATTGTAGAGGAGCCTTGTGTGGGGATTGTACACAAGGGACATATGGATTTATAGACCCAGGAGGAGAGGTATGGCTTGGAGTTAGTTGACATTACACATACCTATCAGTATGAGGAGAGTGAGTCACCACTCCTGGAGTTTCCACTGATGGACCAGGTTGTGGAGACCGACAACTTGTTGGGACACTTACTCCCAGGATCGATCTGTAGTGATGAGGATGCACTCCTTATTGGACGGTATGGCCATAGCAAGTGTTTGGACACATCTGTATGGGATCCAGGCGTAGATGATATTAGTAGGGTGAGTGCACAGGAGGATACAACTTCCCATACAGAATACGATGCGATCTAGATAGGGGCTGCAATTGGTGATGGAATGCAGTGGCATACAGGAGGACTCAGTAACACAGGGGACAGTGGGCAGTTCAATGCCTTATATTTTGAGGAGTGTGTTGTTGGGGATTCCATTGTTGACACTAGCAGTGAGAGGCATGAAATAGAACCTCGGCAAGATTGTGACCAGGAGTCATGACACTTAGCAGGAAAGTTGAGAGTCAGTGAGGGCATGATCATGGTAGCCACTAGATGCATTGATGATACACATGCATTGGTGGCAGGTTATTCTTGGAGGGCCTCGATGGAACATGATATTTTATATGGGGAACTTTTCATTAATGACTTCCATACACTCAGGGAGAGAGTGAGTGTGATGAGGGCCGAATACCATAAGTTGTTGATGGATAGGTATTACCTATTGGAAGTTGGTGAGATGTATCACAAGGCACTAAGGGAGCATGAGGTTGAGGTGGACCAACTCACTCATGAGTTGGTGATAACACAGAGATTCTTGGAAGGAAAATAGAAAACCCTTTAGGAATCAGAGTCCAGATTAGAGGAGCTCCTTGAGGAAACTAGACAAAAATCCACTACACCTATTTCAACAGAGAGTTAGATGTATCCCTCAGCCACATTGCGAGAGGATGTTGGTGATTTAGCAGTGGATCACCAGTTGAGGGAGGAGCATGAGGAGTACCCAGGCTCACTGATGAGTATGGAGAGATATTATCCAAAGATACATGAGGATATCCATAGGTCACAGGGACCACCCTTCACGAGGGGTGTTGAGACAGTTTGGAACACATGTACACATGGGGATTCCAGAGCCAGGGGGAGTTTTGAGGACAATTCCATTTATGTTATAGGATTGGTTGACCTTCATGTAGAGGATGACCCCATAGTACACCCAGGATCCATGATGTTGCAGGTGTATACAACAGATCACATGAGTATGCAGGGGCACATAGTGATGAGTGGTAGTTCACAGAGACATACAGAGGTGTACAGTGGGATTCAGGGGGACACACTATATGGAAGGGAGGAGATGTACTCATTATAGAATGGAGATTTCTCTCCCTTGAAGCAATGTACAGATATGGGAGATCACCTTCACCGTAGCAGAAGTTGTGTGAGTGATGATGGATGGAGAATGATTGACCCACAGCTGGTAGAGATACCTACTATTGTACCCGATGGTTGGTGTTCAGTGATGATTACAAGTGATTATTTACCATGGGTGTCGATGGACAATCTTTTGGTTAAGACCTTTGGATTGGCCAAAGAATATGATACTTTCCAATCCTACAGTTGGTTGCAGATATTTATGATGGCCTTTCCCGATAATTTCATCATTGATAGCATCACAGGGGGAGAGAGACAGTGGTAGGGGGCATGGAGAGTTGGTAGGCCGAGACCACCTAATAGGATTTTCTTGATTGCATACATCAAGATAGGGGTGGATCATCAGGGGCAGATAGTTGAGGCTCTGGGCATGAGGGAGAGTATATTAGGCCATGGGACAGAGGATATCTCAGAGGTTGCTACATATTCAGAATCTTATTGGGATGAGGGTGGAGTGATTTCAACAGTTACCAGTAGGGCACATCAATAGTTAGTGGGGATTGGAAGTGATGAACATCCAAATTTGACATGGGACCCAGGACCCCGTTTGGTCAATAGTTTGTTTCATCTTATGAGGATCCAGAAGTGGAGGATCCAGAGTGGATACCTTGATCATACAGTCATGATCAGAGTAGAGAAGCATCAACATGATGGTCCCTGTTAGAGACTAGCATGGTACCCTAGGATTAGAGGGTTGGGCATTTCATTGACTGGTGGAGAGGAGGGAACCTTTGCAGGGGGAAGTCACCTTGATTTTCCATTGAGTTCTAGTATTGGGGAGAGCACGTCACTGGTTGGTGATTCATTGAGGTCTTGTAGTACCTCACTATGGTAGCAACATGTTCAATCGGTGGGGGTCATGTTGGGTTTGGTATGGTCTGGTAGGACAGACTCATTTCAGTTTGAGACCATGTGTTATTTGCAGGAGACTCATGGTAGTGATATGTTATAGGATTATATCTCACAAGGCATTGCAGTTCACATTTTGATATGGGATCCAAGGATTGGAGTGCTTGGTAGTTTAGTGTTTGATGGAGTTGAGTTTCGAGTAGAGTGGTTGCTCGGGGAGTTGACTAAGATTCTTTGGCCATTGATCATTCTACTCATCGGGAGCATATGGGTGTCATGCATGGTGAGCACTTGGAGAGACCACATATTGAGGGGAGTCTACCTTGTGTCACACAGGTGGATATGGGACCCCGGTATCATATGTATTTGGATTCAGTTATTTCTTGAGGACAAGCAATCTTTCGGCAGGGAGGACTGTAATGTCCACATTTTGGGACATTATAACATTACAACATTTCAGAGTGTTATGCCTACCCGAGTAGCCAGATAGGGGTGACAGAGAGTTTGGTAGATATTGAGGGGTTTATTTGGGCCTGACTTGCATCATTCATCATCAGGATCCATTCCTCACAACTTGGCTTTGGTTTCATTGCATTCTGACGATTTTCATAATTTTGAATTATTATGGGTCATATCTTAATTAAATTCACTAAGAAGGTCATAATGGGCATATTACTTGAAGAAACCTCTTAGTGTGATATCTCATCGGAATCGAGAAGAAGAGCACTACAGGATAATATGATGAGAAGTGACTTTTAGTGGCCGAAGAAGCCATAAGGATGGATAAATCACTTTTTAGAGGTAAAATGGTTAATTAATTAATTAATTAAGTGATTTAATTAAAGAATAATAAAATAAAGTAAAATTCACTTGGAGGGAAAAGGTCAACAACGAATTAGGGTTTCAACAACAAATTAGGGTTTCAACATTGAATTAGGGTTTAGAAAATCTATAAGAGAAGGGCCAACGACCTAATTCATCATTATGCAGATTGTGACTTGTCATTGAGGAGAAGAGGCGCATCTCAAGAGAGATAGTTCAGTGGATTCCAAGAGGAAGACACCAATGTTTGATTTCAGTGTTGAGAGACACACCCTAGTCACCAGGAAGATCATTCAGGTCTTCCATCATTCTTTAGCAGCATTTACACAGTGTTCAACAGCAAGGGCGCTTTCATCCAGAGTGAGGGCACAACTTCTAAGAGGGTTTTTAGTCGACTTATCCCATCTAGGGAGAATTTTGAGATTTCCCTCTGACCCATTTGAGAGGAGGGAAAGGCACATATTTTTCCTGGTTCCTCATTAGATTCCAACTGAGGAATTAACTGGGACGCAGTTTCCAGACTTGGACGTGCAACACTTTTGGCGGGAACATTTGGGGTTCCAGAGCGAGCATCAGACCAGATTTAGGTAAACCGTCTCGACCCATTTCTAGTAGACCAAGGTAGTCATTTTGAGACATATCTTGTCTGATTCCGATGGTGGAATCACTAGGACGCATTTTTCCAGAAGAAGAGGGGCGCATTCCCCCAAGGGTATCCATCCGGGGTCCAGATTCATCAACAGAGGGGTCTGACAGATACCAGTATTGAGGACTAGAGCAGGGTGCATCATTGGGGAGATTTTCTAGGCCATTCCGAGAAGTATAGTTGTCAGGGTGAACTTTCCAGACTTCCAGCAGTTACCATCGGAGCTGTCATAGTCCCAGCGCATCGATTGATTTCGCAGTGCTCCCATATTCTGGGTATTATCTTTTAGTTGCTTATTTGTATTCTGGATAAGATACTTTGTCTGTTGATCTAGTCGAGTATTGTTAGTTTATTTAGCCGCATTCGACCATTTTGTAATCCACAGAGATATCATAATACAAACTTTGCAGTCCTTTGTCGCATTTATTGTTTGTACGATCATTTATATGTTGTAAACCATTGATCCTACACACACATTAGCAGCGTTTCCTAGACTAGCCAAGTCAGGAACATTACATCGAAGCCCTTCAAGGGCACCAAAGGAAATTGTTCTAGAAGACAACTGAATATATCGAATGGATTCGAGGTCCATGAGGCTTCGTAGTCAAATGAAATTGTGTGATTCCTAAGAAACACCCTTAATATACAATCCCCACTACGCTTGGTTTGAATTTGGAGGGGTCATCTCCTCTACCTTTCCTTACACAACCTCGTGTTTAGTCCCTATGTTAAAGGGTTTTCCCTGCTAACTATTATGACGCTGGACTCTAGACACTCCCTATCACAGACTCCAATGTTTGTTTTAGATGGCCTTGAAGAGTTTCCTCTTCAGACCTATTTCAAGGCCCTAAATCCTAGACTAGTTGGTGAACCGTACAAACAAAAGTTCTAATAGATTTTAAGTTAAGAATTAATGTTATGGTATTGACTTACTCAAAGGATAAGAACATGAAACTTGTGGTGTTGGGAGAGACGAAAGTGAAGAAAACTTTAGAGAATTTATGAAAAAGAAAACTAGATACTTTAAATTCAAAGAAAAATCTTGTAAATATTTGTGAATGTCAACTTTTCAAAACAATGATCCAAGATCCTATAACCGAAAGTTTCCTAAAAGATATTTTCATTTCACAATGCAAAACTACTTATACTTCCAGGAAAACAAGAAAGAACTTTGAAATAGAACTCTTTTCTTTTTACAAAAAAGCAACCTATGCTACACTACCAAACAAGATGCATAACTAAATGCAACAAATTGTTATGATTTTTTTTGAAATGCTTAAACAAGAAAAATAGAAGTAAAAGATTATTTTTTATTTTTCAAAGCATAAAAAGGGATGAAGAGAAAACATAACCCAAGACTTAAAAAAAACCCTAGGCCAACTGCGTAAACGCAGGGATTCAAAAGAATCTAGAGGAGGATTTAAAACTTGAAAATTCACTCTAAACCTCTAAGTAAAACAAAAGAAGATCAAGAAACAATTTGAAATTGAATATTTAAACCTAACCAAAGACCACCAACATAGACCCTGTAAAGTCCAAGAAAGGCCTGAGAATCCCAAGGCTTCTGTCAATAAAGAGAAAAAATATTTTTTAAAAACCCTTTCAAGACACAGAGACACAGGTTGTTGCAAAAGAAGCATGTGTATGTATGTGGGATGTATACTGTGCAGACTACATATGTACGCAGGATGAGCTAGAGAAGGATGTGTACACCTCTGAAATTTTTCAAAAAGAAAAAGGGTTTTTCATATTGACTGGGTAGGGAAGGATGGTAGGCACCTAGAAGGTGACCAGATACCCTAAACTAACTTAGTAAACTTGAAAAATTCAAAAAGAAATTGAAAAAAAAAATTTAAGCCAAAATCACCCACTAAGACCCTAGAGAGACTCCCCAGTGGAGTCACCAATTATGCTAGTGGGAAAAATTTCCCTATTACTATACTAGTTAGAGGTATAAGCAGAGCACTAAATTCCCTTAAAAGAAAATCCTATTCCTAGGTTATCCCAAAACTATCTAAACTAAAAGACAAGAGAGAGGAAGGAAGATCAATATGTGTACCTTTGATCCTAACGCCTGGTGTAGATCTCCTTCGCCTTTGTAGCTTCCTAGGGTGCGGGTATCCTCCCAAAGATGACCTACAAGAACACTTAGGAAAACAATGATACAAATATACAGTCTCTACTTGTTACTTCCAATATTCAGATATAATCATATATGCATTAATCAATAAAGATATAAAGACACAATGTATTGGGATATGAAATAATTCTTATATTCAATATGAAGATTATAAAGATTACAACCTTCTTATCGGAAAAATCTCCACGAACTAGGTCCAGGCTCCTCTTATTGTTGCTCCAAGTGCACCATTACCATACTTTCCTCTCACAACCAACTGGTCTCTTTGGGAAAGGGAAAGGGTTGTATAAGTAGAAAGGGTTGGAGGGGGAATGTTGAGGCCAAATCTCGGAAAGGGATGCAAAACTTGGGCTAAAAGTGGAAGGGAGTTTGGAAGCGTTTCTTTGTTCTCTTCCTTGATGTTGTAAATGAGACCCCAAGACCTCTTTTATATGATACAAATGTATTTAATCAGTTTGGGGATAGGCTACAAGGGGTAAAATGGTTGCGAACCCGACTATAGCTCGTAAACTTTACCGAATTCCTTGCAATTTTATATTTTTTTTTGCAATTTTGGAGGTAAACGCAGGCTATATAGCATGCAGCTCGCATATGTACATAGGATGTAGTTCAAAAGGGTGCGTACATGCTCCAAAATATGTTTTTTTAAGAGAGAGCTTCAGCAGTTATCGAGTGAAATATATGTTATCTATTTTGACATTAAATTGTCAACCTGGGGCTCGTAGGATTCGAGGTGCCAACACTGTATGTGTAGGTCTAGAGCTATAATATAGCCTAGTATATCCTAATCTAATCTAATGCTGACAACACACTCAGACAATAAATAGATTGAGTAAACTTTGAGTTGTAACACAACATGTGTGAAGATAAAAAGGAAACTAACTGCTTGTACATTCCTATCACTTCATTCTTCAATTAAACCCTAGTACCGAAATGAGGTATGGAAAGTAGATTGGAATAAGGTCTGGAATATGATTTGAGTAAATGAAAGAGTAATCTATTCTAAGATTCAACATTAAACGTGCAATTTGACCATTATGTTTTAAGAAAGACTATAATTGGATTAAGATCTACTTGAAAAGTGACAAGGTGAAATTATTATGAAATTTGAAACCAACTACAAATCTTGTACAAAGAAATTTGAAATAAACTCCTACCCTATCACTCTAATGCTGGAAGTAAGGCTAACAATTCATGTAAATATACAAGTAGTATTCAAAAATTACAACTTAATAAAGTAGGCACTGTCTAAATAGCTAATTTGTAAAATGATTTCCAGTTTATTAAACAGGAAGGAAATCTATGACGACACAGTCAAACATCTATAAACATATGCTCATTAATAAATTAAAACCTTAATAGAAACATGTTAGATGTCAGAATATAAACAAGGAAGTTTGAACAACTATGAGTGTTATGTAATACACATACAATCCAGGGAGCAATCTGCAAGTTATAAAAAGATATACACAGTAATATAATTTAAACAAGCAACCCAAAGTTAGCAAGTTATGAAAGCCAAATGAAAAAATATAAATATACACTGACATGCACAAGCTACCCCGACCATTGGTGGGCCCCCCAGATGGTCATCACACTACTCAAATGTAAAATGCAATCATAGTATTAGCATAGAATTAGTATTAATCATCAAAACAAAGTTTACAGGGAAAATCCAAGATATTGTTTGTATGTATCCAAATCATTTTTTCTTTGTCGAATAGACAACAATTATTTATAGAGTTTATACAGATCTGAGAGGTTGACCATTGGAAGAGTCGACGCTCTCTAAAACATTAAATTGCAAGCAATATAAAGCATCTCCTTCAACAGCTTTGTGCACTCAAAATAGTAGTCGATGCAACTGCTCAATTATGAATGTGATGGGTTACATAGTTGGAGGGTGTGAGCAAGCATAAAACCCGTGTCTCTTATTCTCCCAGAGAAGCCCGCCAATATGCAACCACCAACTGTGTTTTTCTTTGAGTGTTGTATCGAGGAATGAATGGAGGGTCGGATCGAGGACCACACAATTCTCTCAATCCGTCCACAATTTCAAGAAACTACCCACGTAGGACCTAATTGGGCATATTAGGCACAAAACCCATGTGTCGTATTTTTCTTATTCAACTTCATCCTCTCACAAGTTGAGCTCGAATTTCACTGCGTGGAAAAGGGCTTGATGGAGGACTGGATGAAGGACTTGATGGAAGGTCAGAACACGTTTTTGTCCTGTTACAAGAAAACAAGAAATGTTAAGAAATAGTAATCACTCAATTGAAGATAAATTAGCATAAAATAATCACAAAACAACGATTACACATACCTCATGTTTTCCCATGGAAAATTTATGTACAAAACCCGATAATACCTTCGAAAAGAGATAAATAAAAGCATAGAGTGTATAACTTCCATATGAAAAAGAGATTTGGGCATTGAAAAAATAGGAAAAACATAGAGTCATCATTTCCCCCATCCCTAAGAGTTTGCATATCCCTCTGTAACAAAAATGGGTCACCGGACATAGCTATACTTGTGAAGGAGGGGGTAGATTAGCTTTAGAGGCCTCTCCCTCATGTACTAGAGACTTCGGCTTCGGTATTTTCTGATGCTTCAACTGCATCCTTAGACTGATTGTTGGTATTCATTTGATCAACCAACCGCTGAAGATAATTTACCTTTGCGTGAAGGAAAACATTATCATGATGCAAATGAGGATCCACAATTTCGCGTTCTACCAAATATTGGAGTAGATGAGCATTCTCTTTTTGCAATTGATCAAGAGAGGAAGGATTAGGCTCCTTAGTAGATGTAGAAGGTATTTGATATTTAAAAGAAGGTGTAGGAATATGAGGAGAAGGGGTAACAAGATTTTTGAGGAATACTAGGTGTGATAGGCTCAGTCTTGATTTCTTTGTCAGGCTCAAATTCTTTTGCAGAATCTTCTCTAAGTTTCTTGTGAGGGATTTCATGGTGAGAGGACAATTGGATAGGATTTGTGGTAGTTGGAGGTTAAATCAAATCGAATGAAATATTTGATCAATGTCCAAGTCAAATATTTGGACATTATTATCATAAAATGAAATCATACATTAAATTCACCCTTTTAACAAGTGTAAAATATAGATACACCACCTTTAGTAATCTTAATTCATCACTTCAACAAATATAATCAAACCCTAGTGATCATACCTAAATGAAAGCATGAAAATCACATATTCAATTGTAGCATTTATACAATACCTTATCCGACACTGCACCCGGTCCTCCATATGGTACGACATCCAATCCTCATGTATAGGTGAAAAACTATCCAATAGTAACCGAGCATTCCCCATATCACTCAGATTGGAAGATTTCTAGCAAGCATGGTGAACAGGAGCATGGATAGGATTGTAACATCCATTTTTAGTTTCCTTTGTTATCGATCTATAACTGTTACAGGGATCACTTGTGTGTAAGAAGTCTTCCCTTGCCTTATATATAACCATAGATAAAAAAATGCACAGCAGGCTTATTAATTATACGCACATAAAATTATGTCAGCAGTATAAAGCTTATCATGCCAATACAAACAACTGTTGATATAATATCCTGAGATATTGTAAAAAGACAATATGACGGAATTTGATAGAGATCTTACTTCCTCTTCTCATGGGCTTGTAATACAAATGGGAAGTTTTTAGCGTTTTTTAGCTCAGGAAACCCCTCCCAAACCAAATATATGGCACATCCTTGTGCCATGAATTAATATGGACTGACCTTTCATTGATTTTATTTTTTATTTATTTTTGTATTGTCATCAATAGTGAGTAATCAATCTTTAGGAAAATGAATCCAACATTATTATTCTAAGAAAAAATAGAACTTAGAAAAAATAAGTATTAATGTTATGTTATGGGAATAACCAAAATGACACCATACTAATTCAGATTTCTTAATACAGACAATTTTGTCAGCTAGTAACACTTTATTCTCATGAAGACCATATAAGTTGTGATAGGGGATTTTCCTCATGTCCCTGGATAGAAAACATGAGGGTATATATGATCTATAAAACCCATAGGAAACCAGTCATCCCTGCTTACTTTCTCAAAGGATTATTGTAATTTAAGTAATATGGATAAAGTTTGCATTTGAGTTCATTAGACTCCTAAACTTATGGGTCCCACTTCTAGGATAGTGACATCCTAGGTATAGTATGAATTATATGACAGGGTCTTAAGTGCAACTTACAGACATTCCCAAATGGCAATTAGATGAGATTTATTTAGCCCTTTTTGTTCAACCATTCATGCTTCTTCTTAAGGATTTACACAAGTATATCATTCATACATAAAAAATATAGATTAGGAAGAGTAAGAGACATCAAAGTCAAAACCCATTTCCAACAAGACTGTTCAGTACCCCGATAGGGTAAATTTGATATCTAAGAAATATCCTCTTCCAAGAAGAATGCCCCATTTCCAACGAGACTGTTCAATACCCTGATGGGTTTGCCTAGTCATACCAAAGGTTCGTACCCACTTACAACGGGCTTGTTTAGTATCCCTATGGGTTATCCTCTTACACCAATATTACAACCTTTACCACCACCCTTAATATTTGTATGTATGTATTTCTTTCGCAATGATATGGCGAGGCAACTCTGAAAACCTTTTTATGGAATGAGATGGTATATGGGTTGGAGAAAATTCTATAAATTGCCCATAAAATATTGTTCGCATGAAAAGTAGACTTACACATTTATATTAGTCCAAAGACATATCATGGTCAACCTTACTTAATTTGTAGTGGATGAGGACATAAGAGAATGACTTAAAGGTGTCTCTAGTCCCTACGTCTATCTTCTTCATATATAATTATAGTAGTTTTCCCTCACAAGTAGGAGTGGCATCCACTCTCCTGCTACTATTTGATAAGGATGCTTGAATAACAAGCTCTAATGCGAGACTAGGATGTACAAGTTACCTATAGGTATTACTATGTGGACCTTGAAAATTTAAGCAAATCCCCATAATGTATTAAAGCTGGAATTCAAGCTATTGTTATTACTAATGGTTTGAAATATGCATGTAATAAAGGAAATAAAGATCCGGAAATGTTTTGGTTTCTAGTATTAAACTATCAATACTATCTTTATCTTAGTTCCTTTATTAAAAAAAAGAAAATGCAAAGTGGGGTTGTATTAAACTTTAAGCTAAACTAACAAAACACAACATGTATTCATTATCCTACTCTACCTAAAAACAAAGGAAAATATGTATTCAAGTGTAAGAAATTTTCCAATGTAACCATGTGCGAAGAAAGATAAGAAACATACCCATACCCACATCTAACAAATTTATCGTAGTGATTACCTGGATATGAAGAACCAACCAACCTACTTGTTTTGGCAGCAGAAGGTGTTGAAGAAGAGAATAATGTTGTGGCCTGATGACCTCTTGAAACCAAATTTCAATGTAATATTGATGTTTATCAACAATAATTTATATGCCCTCCTTCATCATGCCATGCATATATTCTTTTGGATGATTGGTTTCTGAAGTATATAAAGTATTTGTTGAGAACTCCTCAATTCCAGGTCTTAATGGTCACTCTCCATCTAATGTAGTCTCCAATTTTTCAGCTCCTTCTATAGTTTGGAAAAGAGAATATTTTTGTAGCTCATGGGACTTTGGTTCTTTTATCATTTCCAAAGAGGTAGATAAGTTCTTGATTATTGTCAAGATCTGTTCTTCTTGAAAAGAAGAAATCCCAGTTGCTGCTAGGATTTGAGAGAGTTCTTCCAAACTAATGGTCACCTTCAAATTCATTTTTTTGGTTGATGGATCCTGCCTCACATAGGGATTAGTGTTTGGGGTTCTTAAAACACCCAAATTTTGTTATATTATAGATTTTTAAAATATTTTAATCACAACTACCTAAAAAATGAAATACATATTTAAAGTAGATTTGCGCAAACCAAACACACCATGCTTTCATAAAATAAATCACACTTGCAGGAAAGAAAACAAATCTTAAAATAAAATACGATTGCAGGAACGAAATCAAACTCACACGTATATGAAAGTAAATACACTGGAAGGAAAAATAAACACACTTTGTGAAAGGGAAGCACACTTGCATGAAAGAAATAAAACTTGCTTAAAAGAAATAAAAGAAATCACTCTTGCAATAAAATAAACACACTGACAGGAAAAATAAATTGTGGAAAAGTAAACACACCTTGCAGGAAAGATAAAAGACACTTCTGCAGGAAAATAAACATGCTTGTAGGAAAGTAAATTTCAAGAAAGTAAACACACTAAGAAAAGTAAACAAACTAAGAAAAGTAAGCAAACTTGCACAAAAAGTAAACACTCTTGTAGAAATGGAACAACAATGCTTTGGAGAGACCCATTAAAATGGATGCACAGGTTCTTACCTCTCATCTTAAAGTTTCTCCTCCCCCTTGTTTGATTTGTAACATAGTATTTGTGAATATAAAAAGGAAAATAATTTCTTGTACATTCCTATCACTTCATTCTTCAATTAAACCCTAGTACCGAAATGAGGTCTAGAAAGTGGATTGGAATAAGGTCTGGCAAATGAGTTGAGAAAATAAAAGCGTAATCTATTCTAAGATTCAACATTAAACGTGCAATTTGACCATTATGTTTTAAGAAAGACTATAATTGGATTAAGATCTACTTGAAAAGTGACAAGGTGAAATTATTATGAAATTTGAAACCAACTACAAACCTTGTACAAAGAAATTTGAAATCAACTCCTATCCTATCACTCTAATGTTTGAAGTAAGGCTAACAATTCATGTAAATATACGAGTAGGATTCAAAAATTACAACTTAATAAAGTATGCATTGTCTAAATAGCTAATATGTAAATTGATTTTCAGTTTATAAAACAAGAAAGAAATATATGATGACACAGTCAAACATCTATAAACATATGCTCATTAATAAATTACAACCTGCATAACAAGATGTTAGATTTCAGAATATAAACAAGGAATTTTGAACAACTATGAGTTCTCTGTAATACACATACAACCCAGGGAGCAATCTGCAAGTTATAAAAATATATACACAGTAATATAATTTAAACAAGTAACCCAAAGTTAGCAAGTTATGAAATCCAAATGTGAAAACATAAATATACACTGATATGCACAAGCTACCCAGACCACTGGTGCCCCCCCCAGATAGTCGTGGCACTACTCAAATGTAAAACACAGTCACAAGATTAGCATAGAATTAGTATTAATCATCAAAACAGAGTTTACAGGGAAAATCCAAGATAATGTTTGTATGTATACAAATCATTTTTTATTCGTGGGATAGACAAAAAGTATTTATAGATTTTATATAGAGATGAGAGGTCGACCACTGGAAGGGTCGACGCTATCTAAAACATTAAATTGCAGGCAACATAAAGAATCTCCTTCAACAACTTTGTGCGCTCAAAATAGCAGCCAATGCAACTGCTCAAATAGTAATGTGATAGGTTCCATAGTTGGAGGGCATGAGCAGGCACAAAACCCATGTCTTCGATTCACCCAAAGAAGCCCGCCAATATGCCAACCGCCAACTACGCTGCACTTTGAGTGCCAGATCGAGGACTCAATGGAGGATTGTATGGAGGGTCAAATCGAGGACCATGAATTTCTCTCAATCCATCCATTATTTCAGGAAACGACCTGCGTGGGACCCAATTGGGAATATTAGGCACAAAACCCATGTGCCATATTTTTCTTATTAAACTTCATCCTCCCACAAATTGAGCTCGAAGTTCACTGCCTGGAAAAGGGTTGGATGGAGGACTAGATGAAGGATTGGATGAATGACTGGATGGAACTTCGGATCACATTTTTGGCCTATTTCAAGAAAACGAGAAATGTTAAGAAATCATAATCACCCAATGGAAGATAAATTAGCATAAAATCATCACAAAACAACGATTACACATACCTCATGTTGTCCCATGGAAAATTGATGCACAAAACCTGATAATACCTTCCAAAAGAGCTAAATAAAATCATAGAGCGTATAAATTCCATATGGAAAAGAGATTTGGGCATCATAAAAATAGGCAAAACACAGAGTCATCAACAATAAATTAGAAAATTGTGTAAGTGGAAAGACCAATACCATGTATGCATAGGTAGGGAATTTTTGGACTATAAAACACTGTACTGGCTGGAAATTCCTTAATGTAACCATCCAAAGACTGAATCCACAAATGTAGAGTCGGGATAGACTCTGTGATACTAATATATTCCTATCGATTCCTCGAAAATACCTTCTCCTATTATAGATTTTGATTTCTGTAGACGAAGGGAGCTTCATTCAAACCATTCTTCTGAGTGACTATGGGCTCAATTCCACGGGCTTAACCAAATCTCGGATAAGATTTAAGAGTGTATCCCTCAGAGGCTTGTCAAATTTCCACAAGACTAGGACCCTGGAACCCTTTTATACGCTCAAAAGAAGCTAAGCCTTCCAAGATTTGGTACTTCAAAGGTCTGGGGCTTCAGGATGTTGGAACCTCACAACATTCAAATCCCACCAAAGGAAACCTGTCGAAACGATTACTAGATGGTTTGACTGACAACTGACAATTTCTTACTCATTATCGTGGGATCTACCTTATCAATAAACACTTACCAAATTTTGACCATGGGGACTCTCCTCATCATTGATCATGATCATAGATCAATGAGGTGATCCTTGTCTTCACTCTCTTATGGATCCAATGGCAGAGGCAATACCCTAATTATCTACTTGATCGGATGGCTAGCGAGATTTCGCAATTTTACGACTTGTGTGATTCTCCACCTCTCAACCTCTCCAGAGTATTACCATATGAAGTGGTCATGAGGTAGTAACTATTTTTTGTTGTCGGTTAATAATCCCACTTATTATATCCTTCCACGATTCCTGATCTAACGCCCTAAAAGGATCCTAAAGGATATTGGATCGACGTTTCACATGACTTTGGGACATCATTCTTTAGTATTTTGAGAGCACGGGGTAGAGTGCAACTAGGCTATGCCCCGAAGTCCATAGTACAGACTAATGAGTTCTTGAGCTTCAAAACTTCGGGACTCTGGGACTTTGGGAAAATATGAGGGATAAAGGATATGTTAAACATCGAAGACCCAAATTTCCCTTATTGAAGTTTTCAACTTCTATTGGATGGACATGTGTACGGTATGGTGATGTTCCATTCCTGGATATTTCCATGTGGCATCATGGTATTGGTCACAAAATAAGTGTGGTACCCCCCCTTTTTCAAGTCTAAGCCATGTGTTATGTGCGGATAAATCTAAAATGTCATATCTAAGGGTGGATAGAGCCCCACCATAGATTCTGTAGTGGAAAGAAACTCCAGGACTTTGGGTCTCTAGGGAATTTTTATACCTATACAAGGATATCAAAGGGTTGAAGGCCTGATATTCACGAAGACTCAGGAGATGTTCCCTGTAACCCCTCCTTCTGTGGCCATGTCATTTCCAGAGGATGGCGATTGGGGTCATGACAGTGCCATGTTGGAGGAAAAGAGGAAAGTGAATCCACGTGGATGCCATGTGGTGAAGGGGGTGTTCATTGGCAAATAACACCCCTAAAACTTTGGAAATCCATAACTTCCAAACAAGAGCTTGATTTTGGACAAGGTTATAGTAGTTGGAAAGATCTCGGTGAGCATAAGGCGATGGTGTTCTCATTCGAAGAATTTAGAGAGTTGTAGGAAAGCCAAAAATTTATACCTCATCCCTTAAAAGACTACTTAGGGGGTCGGGTGTGTGACAGAGTGGTATCAAAGAAGGAAACAACACTTGGCCTGCTTGGGCTCATGAAAGAGTGAAACAAATTCTAACAAAGCAACCTATAGAATGAGTTCACCAGATCTGGTTGAACTCAAAAGACAACTGAAGGAGATGTTGGATAAAGGTTACATCCAGCCTAGTGTGTCCCCTTGGGGAGCACTAGCCTTTCTTGTGAATAAGAAGGATGGTGCCCTTATATTGTGCATAGACTATAGACAACTTAATAAGATGAAAATTAAGAATAAGTACCCCTTGCCAAGAATTGATGATCTGTTTGACCAACTAAGGGGTGCTACAATATTTTTCAAAATTTACTTAAGGTATGGATACCATCAATTTTGAATTAAGGATGAAGACATCCATAAAACAACCTTTAGTAAAAGGTATGGGCACTATTAATTTGTGGTAGTTCCATTTGGTCTTACCAATGCACCAACCACATTTATATGTTTGATGAATAATGTACTCAGTAAATTCTTGGAAATATTCATGTTGGTATTCATACATGACATTCTGATCTATTCTAAGAGTAGGGAATATTGTGAATAACATCTTGAGTCAGTGATTCAATTTCTAAGAGAGTACAAGATCTATGCAAAGTTTAGTAAGTGTGATTTGATTTCAAAAAGATTCCATTAATTAGGTTATGTCATTGCTGAGGAAGGAGTGGAAGTTGACCTTGACAAGATCAAATCCATCATGGATTGACGTACACCAAGGTATGCCAATAATATCATATCCTTTATGTACCTGATAGGATACTATAGGAGGCTCATAAAGGGGTTCTCCAGGATAGGTTGTCCAATCACCTCCCTACAGAAAAAGGGAGTTAAATTCATTTGGACAGCAGAATGTGAGGAGAGTTTTCACCAACTAAAACTAATTTTAACCAATGCACCAATGTTGTAAATTTCATACCCTAGAAAGGACTTCCTATTGTGTACAAATGCCACTAAAGAGGGACTCAGAGGAGTCCTCATGCAAGAAGGGCATGTAATCTGTTATGAATCCAAAAAATTAAATGAACATGAAATCAATTATGTAACACATGACTTGGAATTGGCTTCCATGGTACATGCTTTAAAAATGTGGAGGCATTACCTCCTAGGAGAAATATTTGTACTTATGACATACCACAATGAGTTGAGATACTTGTTCGACCAACCAAAACTCAATGATAGACAAGCTAGGTTGATAGATCTCCTTAGTGAATATGATTTTGAAATCAAACATATTAAGGGAAAGGAGAACCGAGTGATTGATGCCCTTAGTAGGAGTATGAAATTGATTCACTTGGCATCCGTAAGCACCTACGAATTAGGAATCAAGGAGAGAATAAAAAGTGCACAAGCAGTATATGAGTTTTTCAAAACTATGAAAACATACTTAGAGCAAGAGCCCATAGGGTTGAAGTATGAGGGCTATCAATTGTTGAATGATGGTATGCTAACTTACAAATATAGGTTGTATATCCCAAATTGTGATGAATTGAATAGGTTAATATTGGATGAACTACATAAAATACCATACATTGGTTACCCTGGTTATCAGAAAATGATCACATGCACTAAGAAACTATTTTATTGGCCAAGAATGAAGACGGACATAGTTGACTACTTGGCTAAATGATTAGAATGTCATCACGTTAAGGTGGAGTACAAGAATTCAACATGAATGTTGCATCCCATACCAATTCCAGAGTGGAAATGGGAAACCATCTCCATAGATTTCCTCATAGGATTGCCTAAATCAACCAATGAGAATGATGATATTATGGTAGTTGTGGATAAGTTGAGCAAGGATTCTCACTTTATCCCTATAAAGTCAACTTGTAAGGAAATAGATATTGCCAATATCTTCATGAAATAAATATTTAGACTACATGGCATTCCTAAGGAAATCATATCACACAGAGATACAAAATTTACTTCAATTTTTTGGAAATCTCTATTTGTTGGCTTTGAAACTAAATTTCTATTTAGTACATCCTATCACCCTCAAGCTGATGGAAAAATAGAAAGGGTAACTAAAATTTTAGAGGACATGTTAAGGATGCATTTGATGCATCATCCTAGGAAGTGGGAAGAATGTCTACCACTGGTAGAGTTTGCTTATAACAATGGCTATTGGGAATCGTTGAAGATGAGTCCTTTTGAGGCTCTCTATGGTAGGCAATGCAACATTCCAATCAGTTGGAATAAACCAGTGGACGGAATAAAACTCCAACCATACCTCTTAAAATAAATGAAACAACAAATCGTTTGAATAAGACATAATATGAAGGTGGATTAAGACAAGTAGAAGAGCTATGTAGATAAAAATAGGACTCCTATGGATTTCAAAGTAGGGGATCATGTGTGTCTCTGAATTAGGCCCCAAAGAAGTTCCTTGAGAATCGTAACCTCTTCTAAGCTGGCACCTCACTTTTGTGAACTCTTTGAAATTTTGGACAGAGTGTGACATGTAGCATATATACTAGCACTTCCTCCCACAGTGAAAGCCCACAATGTTTTCCATGTTTCTTTATTGAAGAAATATGTACATGATTCTAATCATATAATTGATTGGTCTCTGATCTAGGTGGAACCAGAGAGAAAATTCCTAATAAAACCTCAATGCATAATAGACAAGAAGGAAATCCCACTCAGGAACAAAACCATTGCATAGGTCAAGGTGCAATGGAAACACTTTGGTCCAGATGAAGCTACATGGGAATTGGAGGATGTTGTGAAACATGCATACCCGTTTTTTTCTGCTGATGTGAATAAAGACCACAGTGGAAGGCAGAACACCAAGGATGATGTTACTTTAAGGGGGAGGGTATTGTAACACCTATTTTCCCCCCAATTTGTAAATATTATTATTGTGAACAAGACTATGGATAGATCTATCATATGAATGATGGAAAGATAATGAACCTTGCTAAAGAAGGTAATGTATATATTATATTATTTAATAAAAAGGAAATTGTGGCATGAATTCTAAATGAGGGTTTCCAATGTAGATCATGATGCACAAGAGGGGATGGTAAGGGGAACCAGTAATGGTTGTGATGACCCCTACGAGGCCGGTACTCTACTGGATATAAATTTCTCAGACCCAGAACAATCTTCTTTCCCAGAAAATTTAATTACCAGTCAGGATGGTAGTTGGGAAGTCTTCCTCAAGATTCAATGAGAAGATGGGTACAGTACCCATATGGAAAAACTTCCTGATCTGACCCATGAAATATTGTTGGAAAAGGAAAGAAAATAAATGAAAAATGTGTGCAGAGGGAAGAAGATACACACGAATGGATATGAGGAAAATTCCTGAAGTAGAAGAGCATGTGAGGCTCTTTGGTTTGGAGGGGAAATGAGAAAATAAGATATTATGGATTCAGGAGCACTTGGACATTGTTTTCTAATCAAGTTGATAAAAGGAGAAAAAGTGATTGAGTGAGCAATCATAACAGGCTTCCTTGCTTGGTGGATAGAAAGCTAGACTGTCAGGTTCCTGTGGGAAAAGTAGAGTAACCTTGTCCCTTGTTTTTTCTAAGAAAAATAAAAGTATCTCTCATAGAATTATGATATATCTAGGGGGTGGAAATTTGAGGAATAATCCAAGAACAACTGTGCCTACGATTGGGTGGATAAGGGAACCCCTTTCTACAGTTTCCAACTAATTAAAAAACTGATAAGTGTGACTCTGAGTTTTATATTGTCTTGACTATTTTGTTGTAATATATATTTGCTTGAGTTAGATGATGGAATAATCTTTTATTTGGTTTGAATGGTAGAATGTGTTGATCTAATGGCCTAACGACCTACGAAATTTGAAGAAAATATTAAATGTCATATTTGTAAATGGGTTTTCTTCTTACCTATGTTTAGAAAAAGAGAACTGTTAGTAATGGGTTTTAAATGAATTTGGGGGCATAAGTATTTATCCCCTATAGTGGTTGGAAAATCTTCAAAGGAACTATCCAAAGACTGAATCCACAAATGTAGAGTCGAGACAAACTCTACGAGACTACTCTAGTTTTGTCAATCCCTCGAAAATACCTTCTCCTATTACAGATTTCGATTTCTATAGACGAAGGGATCTTCCTTCAAATCATTCTTTTGAGTGGCCACAGGATCAAGTCTGTAGGATTAACCAAATATCAGATAATATTTAAGAGTGTAGCACTTGGGGGCTTGTCAAAGTTCCAAAAGACTAGGACCCTGGAACCCTTCACTATGCTCGAAAGGAGCTAAGCCTTCTGGGATTTGGGAATTTGGGATGTTGGAACCTCACAACATTCAAATCATGCCAAAGGAAACATGTCGAAATGGTTACCAGATGGTTTGAATGACAACTGACAGTTTCTTACCCGTTATCATGGGATCTGCCTTATCATTAAACACTTACCAAATTTTGACCATGAGGACTCTCCTCACCATTGATCATGATCATAGATAAACGAGGTGATCCTTGTCTTCTCCCTCTTATGGATCCAACGGTGGAGGAAATATATGAATTATATACTTGATTGTATGGATGGAAAGATTTCTTGATTTCACATCTTTGCGACCTATGTGATTCCCCACCTTTCAACATATCTAGAGTATTACCAGCCAAATTGACCATGAGGTAGTGACTATCGTTTGATGCTAGTTAATACTCCCAGTTATTCTATCCTTCCATTGTTCCCTATCGAATGGCCTAAAAGGATCCTGAAGGATCTTGGATTGATAGTCCACGTGACTTCGAGACATCAGTCTTAAGGATTTTGAGAGCGTGGGGTAGAGCACAACTAGGATATGCCTCGAAGGCCATATTATGGAGTAAATATTTCCAAAGCTTCAGAACTTTGGGACTCTAGGAAAATATGAGGGATAAAGGATACGTTAAACATTGAAGCATCAAAGTTCCCTTGTTGAAGTGTCCAACTCCAATTGGACGGGCCCACATATGCTATGGTGATGTGGTGTGCCTCGATAGTTCCACGTGGTTTCATTGGATTGGTCGTGAATTAAGTGTGGGACCCCCCTTTTTTTCAAGTCTAAACCATGTGTTAAGTGAGGATAAATATCAACCCTCAAATCTAAGGGTGGATAGAGCCCAACCATAGATTCTGGAGTGGAAAGAGACTTTGATACTTTGGGTCTCTGGGGAAGTTTTAGATCTGTACAATATGTTGAAGGGACAAAGGCCCGATATCCGTGAAGACCTGGGATATGTTCCTTGTAACCCCTCCTTCCATGACCACGTCATTGCTAGAGGATGACAATCGGGGTCACGATAGTACCATGTCAGAGGGCATGAGAGAATTGAATCCATGCGGATGCCACATGGAAAAAGGGGTGATCATTGGCTAATAACTCCCTGAAAACTTTGAAAAGCCATAACTTTCAAACCAGAGCTCGATTTTGGACAAGATTATAGTTGTTGGAAATATCTTGGTGAGTATAAGGCAATGGTGTTCTCATTTGAAGAATTCAGGGAGTTGTAGGAAACTGAAAAATTTATACCCAATCCCTTTAAAGGCTACTTAGGAGGTCGGGTGTGTGACATAGATCATGCAGATCAAAATGTGCAATATGCACGTTGATGTTTTGATCACAATATGTTGTGTTTAAGTGTTGTAACGGTGTCTTTAGATGCCACCTTTATCCTTCAAAACTTTCCGTCCCTCTTCGACTATCTGTAGTGATGTGTTCTTTGTTTCATATTGTGTTCCATTTTATTCCCCAACAATATGTTGAAGGAAATGGAAGAGTAGAGGACAAAGATTAAGCATAATTTAAAGGTTTCCTAGGATAGGAAAAAACTCTATGCATACAAGAATCGATTTTTTAGATATTTAAAAGTGGGAAAACATGTGTTTTTAAAAGTGAAGGCGAAAATAAGTTCACTAAGATTAGGAATTTTCCCAAAGTTAGCAGCAAGAAATTGTGGGCATTTTGAAATCTTAGAAAAGATAGGGTTAGTTGCATACATTTTAACATAGTCTTCATCCATGAGAGTGCATAATGTATTTCATGTATCATTATTAAATTAATATGTGCCTGACCCTAACCACATAATTGATTGGAATATGATCCAAGTGAAGCACGAAGGGGATTTCTGGGTGGAACCAATATGCACCCTGAACTAGAAATTCAAAGTGCTTAGGAAAAAGTCCACAGGGATAGTAAAAGTTCAATATATTTTCTATGGTCCTGAAGATTCATGAAGAAAAAATGTAGGAAGAATACCTGCAAATATTGGACAATTTTGAAGAAAATAAAATGCAAAACTCCATTTTGAGAAGCTAAAGTTCCAGAACCACATATTCCTAGAGAACTACGTTGGGGACTCTGATAAAAGAATGGACCATTCCCTGGGTTAAACCTAATAAATCGATGATACATCCTTTCTATTATCCATGATAAATGAATGGTTCATTCCTTGGGTCAGGGGGTTGAGAGGAACAAGAGATTATGGTTGGAACTGTTGTTGGAGTAAAAATTGCATAATTTTATTTTCTAAGTATTATGATGTAAATTTTCATATATGTATACCGCCATAGTGTGCACCAAGGACAATGCACAATTCTAGGGTAGGGGGAATGTAATATCCCCACTAAAATCCCCAATTTAATTTATTCTTAACGTAGATATAATGTGTGGTGATGGCCAAAGCAATGTAATATGTGAATTGCATTTCTATGTTTTAATAATAAAATGTGATGTCAGTTGCTAAGGGGACATGGACAGAGATGGGGGATAAATTAATCCACAAGAGACGGGAGAGTCTAAGAGAATGACCAAGAGGGGGTCCAAGGGGGAATAACCCATGTATATTATTTCAACCCATTTTCCCTAAAATTTCTATTGGTATTTGAACCTTCTAATTTATGATTGAGTGTTCCCAAAGCCAATCATAGAATACATGTAAGAGGGTGTCTATGAGTAGTGACATCCCATAGTTATTGGCCACATGGGGGTTGTTTACAATCATCTTAGGAAAGTATCTGAGTCAAGAAATACAATCCAAAGAGAGGAATTTTTTTTTGGGTGAAGACAACAATTTTCATTAGGAGCAAGTAGAGAGAAAGAAAGAGAGCTTGGAGATGGTGCAACCATGAAGGGAGAACTCTAGAGCATGTGGGAGCATATCTAGATCATTTTGGAGATGAATATTGAAGAGTCAGGTTTTTAGGCCTGAAGAGCGAACTTCTGTGTGAGTTTCATTGTAACATCAAATGTTTCTATTGTTTGCTGGAAGTTTTTCCTAGAAGTGAGTTCCCTTGAGTTCCTAGCTGAGATATTTTTGTTCACCTACGCGAGAGAGACCCTGATAAATGAATGAGATTCCCAAGGGACTAATATCGATGAATGGATATATTCCTTGGGTTGGGCGGGTCAAGAGGAAGAGAGCTAATGGAAAATCAGGATAGTTGTAGGAGATTCATGGGTTGTGAGTTCATGAGTTGTGAGTGGACAATGAGAGATTACCCTCTTTTGATTACTAGCCTTAACTTCGGGGTGACTTGTTGTTGTGATTTGGAAAAACAAGTCCATGGTTGGGTGGAACTTCCATCCCAAGCAGCTACTTGCACATCTATTTATAAAGGACAAGTGTTTTATCTTGTTTCTATATTATTTCATGAGTTAAATTTGTGTGCATAAACTCTATTTTTTTGGAAATGATTTATATGTTTTTATATTGAATTATTAATCTGCATTCATGTCTGTTTTAGTATGTTGTAGATGCACTTAATTAATGGTAATAGAAAATATCTAAATCTGGTTGTAATGGTAGCTAACAATTAATAGGAAATTACTTAGAAAAAAATTAATTTTTTTTAATATTCGACACCGTAATGTTCCCCAGTTGGGATGGGGGACATTACAAACTCTTTCTCTTGTTGCTCGATTTGGATGGTAGATCCATCATATGGATGTGAATGATGTTTTTCTTCATGGAGACCTATTTGAAGAAATTTTCATGGAATAGCCTTGTGGTTTTGTGACATATTCTCACTTGGTTTGTTGACTCAAGAAGTCTCGCTATGGTTTGAATCAAACTCCTTGAACTTGGTATGCTAATATCAACAGTTTCTTTCTTCAACTTGGTTTCAAATGTTGTGAATCCGATCACAACTTGTAAGTACTCCATACCAATGGAAAGACTTTTATTGATGTTGTATATGTTGATGATAATGTCATCACTGGCAATAATACCAATCTCAGTCTTAGATTGAAGAACAAATTTGTTGACTCCTTTGACATGACAGATCTTGGCACTCTGCATTATTTTTTGGGTCTTCAAGTATTACCATTGTGTGATGTTTTTTTTACATTTCTCAATCTAAATATGTAATGGATCTATTGACACGTTTTAAGGTGGCATATTGTAAGACTTGTGCTACTCTTCTTCAATATGGAGTAAATATAAAAAAAAAACTTGTCAAACTCCCAATGTCAATGCTACACTTTATCGACAACTGGTTGGAAATCTTACTTATCTTACTCACATTCGACCTGAAACTTAATTTTTTGTTAGTATGGTAGCTTGGTTTATGTAGGACCCCAGATAAAGCCACTAGAAAGAAGTCAAAATTGTCTGTTATCTCAAGGGTACCACTCATTTTGGTATCAACTATTTTAAAGGTTCATATTTGTTGGTTGGCTTCACCGATTTTGACTAAGCTAGTGAAAATGATGATAGGAAGTTCACTTTTGGCTATGTTTTTCACTTCAGCACTGGACCCTTGGTTTGGTCATGCAATAAACATAATATAGTCTCCTTGTCGACTACAAAATCATAATACCATGGCACCATTCATGAAGGTATAGAGGTAGTCTCAATTCACCAACTTCTAGGTGAACTTGGATTTCCTATTCAGAACTCAACTACAATCTACTACGACAATCAAAGTTCCATTCAAGTTGTTGAAAATCATGTTTCCCACAGTAATATGAATCACGTTGAAATCCATGCTCACTACTTGAGAGAGTTGGTTCATGAGAATGTTGTCTCTCTTGTCTATTATAGAAAAAATGATCAAGTAGTTGATATTTTCACTAAGCGTTTATCTGAAGCTATATTTATGAATCTCCATATGATGCTTGGGCTTCAAAAAGATACAATTATGGGGGGGTGTCTTGCTAACATAATTTCACCTCTTCAATATCCAGATCCATGTGCTAATGGGGGGGTGTTGGAACATCAAGTTCTAATGGTTCATCACACTTCTCTTGGGATCATTCAGTCAATCGATGGATCGAAATACATATGGAAACAATTAGTCACGTGACTGACCAAATCTCTACATCAATCGGTCAAGTATTCGACAATCCTATCAGTCAGACAATTAAAAAACATTCGAAGACACTCGTTTGATGGATTGATTGGTTGAGAAATAGACTATGATTTGGACGCATGGAAATTTGGGTCGAGCTGACTAGACAACGTGGATTTGATGGAGTCAACTCTAACAACCAATAGTTATATCTGGACAACATCCTCCTAATTTCAAGGAATTTGGTTATATCTTGAAGTTATAAATAGCATAAGCAATGAGGCATTATCATCATGGTGATATCATTGTTGTGAAAAATATGTCTAATATGCATTGTGATGTTTTGATCATAATGTGTTGTGCTTAAGTGTTGTAATGATGTATTTAGACACCACCTTATATCTTAGAAATATTATTTCATGTTTGATTATATACAATTATGCTTGTTTTTTTTGTATTACACCCAATCCCCAACATGTGAGACAAGGAGAAAAAAATATAAGAACTCTTGTAATTATGAACCCTGGAACCTTTTATGTGTCAAAATGCATGGTACAAAGATTTTGGCATACTAGAAGCACCATCTACAACTATAAGAAAAAAATTAAAGGAGGTGAATTAAAGGTAGTGAATGGTGGTAGTGGATTACAAAAATCTAGATCAAATA
>SNQJ01S0011001.1:12332-94579 GCA_010110895.2 Picea sitchensis
GAGAGAGAGAGAGGAATATATATATATATAGAGAGAGAGAGAGATTCGTTTTAGGAACATGCACTCCCTTTTGGAATGCGTGCATATTCCTAAAGTGCGAGAACATTATTTCCATTTCGATTTATTTTTGGGTAGGAGTGACAACTTCAGTGTATGTGTTTCCTAAGTTGGTTTCCTCGGATTTAGGGTTGGGATGAAAAACGTAGTGATTTGGTATTCAAATACATAAAAGCCTCGATTTTATGAATACCTCTCTATATCTCTATTTTTGACATTATTTTTTGTTAAGGAAAATGACTAATTGCATCCTTAATAAACTAATTTTTTTACAGTTACAGGAGTTGGTAAACCTATGTAACGTATTTGTAACCATATTTGTAACCCTGCGTTTCATATTAATATGCATAACACATTATGTGTTGTGGTGTGTTGCATCAATTTTGTCTCTGTGTATATTTTGACATGGTATCAAGCTATTGTCACAAAAAATCGAAATAGTTTCTTTTGTCGTACATCCAAAATCCATGAAACGTCTTTTAAGGAAAACTGCATGGCATCCTTTTGTTGTTGTAGCTACATATTCTTCTTCTCCAGAAGAGATAGAAACTATGGGATGCTTCTTAGATTCCCATGAAATCAAATTAACTCCAAAAAGAAAAGTGTATCCCAGAGTACTTGTTTTTTCATCAATACTGCATGCATAATCAATGTTGGTGTACCCTATAAGCATACTAAACCATAAGTGGATCTACCTACAATGTATCTTAATATCCTCTTACCAACTTTCCAATGAGAATCCTTAGGAGATTCCATAAACCTAGAAATGAAAATTGCTAGATATGCTATGTCAAGTATTGTAACTTAGTAAGATACATAAGACCACCAACAAGTGTTTTATACAATGTGGAATTAACTATTGATCCCAAATATTCCTTTCTTAACTTAGTGCCAAGAGAAATAGGAGTGTCAACAAGTTTCTATTGAGTAATAAACATATTTCTATTGTGTAATAAATATACCATGATTATATTGTTTCATTTCAATGACTAAGATATACTTCATTAATCCAAGATATGTCATTTGAAACATATTTTTAATGGTTGTTGTAAATTCATCGAACATCGTATTTCCTGTCTAGATCACATCGTCAACATAAATACATAGGATGAGAATATTACCTTGTTGATTTACCTTGATATACAAAGTAGGCTCATTGTTTCTCCTACAAAAACCATATTTGAGTAAATAACGATCAATTCTATTGTACTAATCTCGCGAAGGTTGCTTCAAACCATACAAGGCTTTCTTCAATTTGTACACTCGATGCTCTTGTCTTTTGACTTCAAACCTAGGTGGCTGATGGACATACACTTCTTCATTTAACACTCAATTCAGGAAGGAAGAATTTATATCAATTTGATAAATAGACCACTTGTTTTCTGCTGCAATGACTAAAACAAATAGAATAGTATCTAATCTTGCTATAGGTGTGAAATTTTCACCATAATCAATGCGATGTTGTCGTGAAAAAACTCTGGCAACTAACCTTGCTTTGTGATTCTTAATCTCCCCCTTTTCATTTAATTTGGTTTTATAAACCCATTTAACACCTATAGCATTTTTATCTGCAGGTGGATCAACTAAATCCCATGTATTGTTTCTTTCAATGGATTTTCTTTAATTATTCATTGCATCTACCCATTCTTTTTTCTTTGAAGCTTCATCTAAACAAGTAGGTTGAGATGAGAAAAATGAAAATTGTACTACATTATCAGATTGATCATATATATCACTCAAATTTCTCATTCTTTGATCTTTATAGTCAGAATCTGAATCACTATGAGATTAAGAACTACTTTCATTTTTAACTTGGAATCTTGGAAGGCTTGCTGTAGGTTCTTGATGTTCATATAGCTCAAGGAAAGGATTGTGAGAAGTATTGTTTTCCATTTCATTCCATGATTTATATTCCATGAATGTAATATCTCTACTTACCATAAATTTCTTAGTGACATGATTATATAATCTGTATGCTTTTGACTGTTCGCTATATCCAATAAAAATGTACTTCTAACTTCTATCATCAAGCTTCTTTTTTAGTTCTTCAAGAACATGAGCAAAAAAAACACAACCAAAAATTCTGAAATGAGAAAAATTTACTTGTGATCCACTCCATTTTTCTTTAGGTACTTTACCTTGAACACTGGAAGTTGGTCATCTGTTTAGTATGTAAATTGAACATGTAAATACTTAGTCCTAGTAACCTTTGGACAATTTGTGTGTTGATTTACTTCCTGTGCAAGTTGCTAAAATTGATGAAAATAATTTTAATTCTTTGGTGATATGAGAACATATTTGTGTCTTGGAATATTCAAAGAATGTATTGAACCTTATTGAATCTAGCTAACTAAATATTGGTATAGTTATTTTGTTATAATTAGCTACTCTATCAAATGAGAGGTAGGGTGAAACAAGACAATCTAATGAATATATGCATACAATTAGAGAAAATTATTCCTCGGATGAGAGATGAGTTCAGGCCACATAAAGAAGAATAAAAAAAATCTTTGAAAATGATGAAGGAAGAGCAGATTCTAGCTAGAGACGAAAGATCAAGGCTTCCAAGGAAAATAAGTTGAAATTAATCGAGGATGCCAAGGAGAAGAAGCCACAACATTATTGAGAAGTAAGTATTTTGGCATGGAGAAAACTGCATGGAAAAAGCCTCACCCCGAGAAAGAAAGGATCATACGAGAAGATACGAAGATTGGAGGAGAAGATGAGAAGTCGTGAAGAAGGAAGATACCTAGACATCCAAAGAATAAAGTAAAAGTGGAGCGAAGAATATGTAGAGACGTGCATAGAGATTGAATGCAACTAAATTTTATTTTTTTAGTCACCAACAAATATAAGAAGAAATGAAATGTTGTAATTTGAGGGGTGCATGTTCGGTTGTACCTGACACCCTAGTAGACACTAAAGTAAGTTTTTTTGTCCTAGTTGTAAGAATTTGTAAACCTTGCCATAGGAAAGTTGTATTCCCCAAATGTTTAGTAAACCCTATTCGAGTGAGGCCTAAATAGGTCAGTGTGTGATCATGTAGTGTTTATCCATGATTTCGAGCAACATGAAGCGCTCAACATGGGAGGGATGATACATACATTTGTGGAATGAACCACTAGGTATGTAAGAGGGTGTTAGATGTAGTCGTATCTAAGCTCGATGGTGAATCATAGAAGTTTAATCTTTGATTAATAAGGGGGGAATGTTAGATAGATTAATATCAGAGTTGGTTAGGACCAAGTTTTGTTTCTTTCAATAGCCTCATTTTTTGTTCGCCCATAGTGGGAGTGTGAAGTTTTTTAAGGAGGAGTGTGAATTTATGTTTGGAAGCTGGTGATAGTGATAGTTAAAATTACTATTATTATCGGATGTGATTAAGGAGGAAGGTTAAGGAAAATGAATAATTACATCCTTATTTAGTAAACTGATATGTTTATGGTTACAGGAGTTGATAAACCTCCGTAACGTATTTTTAACCATATATGTATCTATATGTTTCATATTGATATACAAAACACATTATGTGTTGTGCTGTGTTGCATCAATTATGTCTCTGCTTATATTTTTACTTTTTTGTGGATGCTACTCAAGTCCATTGTGGATGAAACTATAGACACATAAACAAATAGAGTGGACTATGAAGATTCACATTTCACATAGTTAGAAAAACTCAAATTTCACATAGTTATTCACAATTTCTATAAATAAAAATTATATATTATGAATAATTATTCACATAGTTATCTAAGTTTTTTACACCATATTCAAATTCATTATAAAATTAGCATCAATAATCCTCCAAGATTTCTACATTGCCACTAACTCTTCATGAGAGAATATCATTACCTTGCACTCTTCCATAAGGGAGGTTTTACATTCCAAAAAATTTATATATTTATGGATGAAGATAAACCACTCTTATAAAATGACTATTAGAAAATGATGGTAAACCACTATTATTAATGGCATTCATTTCTTATAAAATGATTGAAAACGACTATTATTAATGGTATTGATTACCTAACATTCTTGTAGAAGGGATAATTATGATAGTGTTGCATATAAAAGATGTTGATATTCCATGTCTATGATTATATTCTGTAAAGAATAATTATAATGATGATACATATAAAGGATATTGACATTGAAGTGTTTGTGTTGTTATGATTGGATATGTGTGAAAACTATAAGAATAAATTTAAGGATGTGCAACAATCCTTGTATATCTAGAAATAGAAGGACTTTTTTGAAATGGTAGGAAATGTTTCTCTTCAATTTTGTCCATCAATTTCTGATGTCACTCGCCAAAGTGACTCAAGAACTTGGTTTTTCCGTCTAATGTAATGGAACATTTTTGCAGGGAAAAAAATTTGCTCAATTATATTAAAAAGGCATATAATTTTTTACAATATCAAAGCTTCTCCAAGAGAGTAATATCCCCAAAACACTTATACAACAAAAATTTTCAGAAAAAGTATTTTCCAAAACCGTCCAAAAGAGATAGTTATCACAAGACTAATCTTGGGGCCCAAAACTAAATGATTTCAGTCCTTCTCTAAAGAGTTTTTTGAAAATTCAATGAAGGAGAAAACATAAAAAAACTACTTCATAAAGATATGGCTAGACTCTAAAAAACCAAAATACAAAAACAGAGAAATCAAAGTCCTCTCAAAAGACTGTGAAGACTAGAAGCTTGTCCTTTCATCTTAGTGGATTCTGAAAAGTCTTTCTGGACTCGCTGCTCCATTTGACCATTTTTGAAGATGAAGAAATCCTTCATTAACCTCCTAAGCTTTCTTTGATAAGAAGTCAGACTCCATGTTGAAAGTTCTATAGATATGTTGAAAAGATAAATTGCGAAAACTTCACACCAGCTTTATAATTCTAGCTTTCCACCCCTCCAGAATACCCACTTGTAAACTGCCTTCTTTTTTTAGCCAGTCAATGACCACTTATGAATCACCTAATAAGTGAAGATCAAGAAGTTTTAAAAACTCAACAATCCAAAGTGTTTCCCGGGCCCCCATTAGCTCCACTTTTTTATTCGTACCTTTGCCACCGTTTAGTTTCCATTTGTAGACAATCGCATTTTGAAATTTTATAATTCCCCCTTCTCCACACATACTTCCATCCGACTTTCCAAACCCATCAAACCATGCAAGTGTAGTATTCAGATCAACATCGATCATATTATCCTTTGGAATCTTTTCATTTGGATTAGTGGTCTTGTAGAGGGGATGAGCAAGGATCTTGTAAAGGAGTGTTTTCACCGATGGTTTGGTTTCTTCAAACAAAGTTTTATTCCTCTATTGCCAAATATACCACATCGCCTAAGCTGCTAAATAAGAAGGGACCAATTTATCTTTTGTCCAGTTCTTCATACAATCCACAGGATTAACCCCCATCCAACTCCTTTTTAAATTTAAATCCTGTATAAGAGCATACCATACATCCATAGTAAACGGACACGTAATAAAAATGTGATTTGAAGATTCATTATCCGCTTTACACAACGAGCAGTATCTAAGTCCTTTCTAGCCTCGTTTTTGAAGAATGTCCAAGGTAAGAATTTTATCTTCCTTAGCCAACCAAGCAAAAACTTTGACCTTTAGTTGAATTTTCCACTTCCATAAATTTTGTTTCCATGAATCCACTTTCATTATTTCTTTCACCGAGATGATACTAAAGTAGATATTCTTTTCTGTGGGAAAACCAGAATGGTCACCTCCTAACCAAAAGAGTGAGTCCTTTTTTTCATGGATTAATACACCCGAGGCTGAGAGAGCACTTCTATACTCATTCCATTCTTGTGGTAAGTATCCCGTTAAGTTCAGTTCACTACTGTTGAGCCAGGAAGAGAGTAAATCAAGATCGTCAGACTGCTTATAAACCTATGCTAGAGAGGAAATATTTTGATCCTTTAGAGTCTCAAACAAAGAGTTTGAAAGGTAAGAATAGTCCCTCAAGCCCAAAATTATGTCCGTACCCAAATGTATATAATTACCATCTTTGGGAAGCCAACTCAAGACATGTAGAATCAAGAATAAAACTTTTAAAAGTCCTAACTAGATTCGAGATGAACCAAAATTTTTAAAAGTCTTACTTCTGAGCCAATTAACGACTGAAGTGTGAGAAAAATATTTGTCCAGTATAACTCGGTGCCAGATGCCTTCCCCCATAAGAACTCTCCAAAAAGTGCTAGCTATTAGGGACTTACTGAAATAAAAAATATTACGGATTCCCCATCCCCCAAAGGAAATAGGGAGAGATAATCTTTCCCATTTACAAATATGCATCGCATGGGGGACCCCATTTATTTTCCAAAGGAAATTAAACATACGGTTTCTAAGGATTTTCAGAACCGATCATGGGACAACCGCTAGTGACATCCAATAAATGGGTTGAATGGAAAGAAAAACTTTCAAGAGTGTTAGATGCCCACTAAAGAGAGCCACCTATAACACCAATTATTTATCTTCATTTCCACTTTTTTAATCAACCAGAACCAATCCTCCAAGCGTGAAGCTCCAACTTTCAGATAAAATCCAAGATATTTAAAACCCTATTCTAACTCAAGAAAATCATAAAGAAAGAGGGCTCTGAAAAGTAGCAGCTCCTGTTCCGTCAACCTCAATTGATGGAACATAGACGTTAATATATTTATCAAGAGCCCTGAAGTCAAACTAAAAAGTTTGAGAACTTTATCTATTTCCCACCATTCTTGTAACGTGCACCTGTCATTATAATAACATCATCCAAAAAGAGAATATGAAGAATTTTAATAGACTTTGATACTTGAATACCTGTCAATAGACCTTCTCTTTGTTTTTCTTTGAGTAATAAACTCATATTTTCCATCACCAGGATAAAAAAGAGCGGAGAAAGGGGGCATCCTTGCCTCAGGCCCTGAGAACTTTTGAAAAATTCTGTTGATTCACCATTAATCAAAACAACATAAGAAGAAGAAACCACACAACTCATTATCCATCTCATCATTTTAACATCCAGTCCAATTTGTAAGAGACGAATGTGCAAGATATCCTACTTTACACAATCATAAGCTTTATGAAGATCCAACTTTAAGAGTAAAGACTTTGACTTTTTCTTGTTAATGCTATGGATACATTCCTGAACTATTCCAATCGCATCTTGTATTTGTCTTCCCTATAGAAAAACCAGTTGTTCTTCCGATAGAAATCTGGAAAGAAAAGGTTTAATGCGATTCACTATAATCTTATAACTAAGATTACACAAGGAGATCGGCCAAAAATCGCCAAAAATATGAGGCTTGTTTACTTTTGGGATTAAAATAAGGAAGGTAGAATTTAAAGCGCCTAGAATAAAACCCAAAAGTCTAGACTCTTCAACCATATCTAGAAGATCATCTCCCACCAGATCAAAGAAGTGTTTGAAAAATTCCACATTTCAGCCATCAGGGCTAGGGATATTATCTACTTTTAAACTAGAAAAAATAATTTTCATCTTGTCTTTATCCATAGATTTATAAAGAAACTCTAAATCTGAACCAAAAATTATATTCAGCAAAAGGGTAGCCACCTTTACTTGATCATGCTGACTAATATCCATCTGCTTATTATAAAACTCTTTAAAATAATTAGCAGCTTCTTGTTTAATATTTTCCTGGCCCATGTGGATAGTACCCTCCTCGTCCTGAAGTTCCCAGATGAACTTACGATTTCTCCTATCGCTTGCAAATTTATGAAAGGATTTAGTATTTAGGTCCCCACTCGGTATCCAGATGGCATGGCTGCACTGATGCCATTGTTCCTCAATGTCCTTTAAAATAATATTTCTTTCCTCTTCTAAATCTTTTAACGAGATATCTTATAAATCCTGACAAAGACCCTCCGATAAATTATGAAATCTATAAGAGATTTCCTGTTCCAGACTAGAAAGCCTAACAGTTTTGAGACTGTTATGAATCTTGAGACAACTTTTTGTATTCTTCTTTAGGTTTTTTAATTTCCAAACCATCCTCTTCTGCTTACAGGATTCCTGAAGATACAAGGGATCACTCCAAAGTTTGTGAACTAAGGTAATACAATCTCTTTCTGAACACCAAACTGGATTAAACTTGAAAGGAATTGCTTTATACATAGGCGGTACCTCCATTTGAAGAATGATAGGTGCATGATCAAAGATAAAAGGAAACTCAACCCAAGATCTAAAAATACCACTAGATAACACTAAATCTTCAAAAAGAAGAAAATGATCCAGTCTCTTTGCAATGAAGGCTTCACCCACTCTGCCATTCCTCCACGTAGGAACTATCTTCCCAGGCTGGATATCAATAAGATTATTAATACTGAAAATATTTGTGAAGAAAGTATGCAATGTACCATGACTTGCACGGCTTCCCCATCTTTCTCCAGCATTCAGAGTCAAATTCAAATCTCCAGCTAAAACGAGATTTTTCAAAGAGAGCAGGCCTGAGTTTTCTACATTTTCCCAAAAGTACTTACGCTTAGAGCATGGCCCATGAGTATTAAGAAAGTTGTACAATATTTTAGAATCCAGACAGTAACCTGTCACTAGAATACCACCATAAGTTAGATAAGGTACCAAATTAAATAAAGAAGGATCCCAAGCAGCAAGTAACCCTCCAGAGGTTTCAGCTGAATTGACCGCACAGACAAGCCACTTCGGTCTCAACAGTTGAAAGAAACATCTCTCCTTGTCAGCATTAACTAAAGTCTCCTGAAGAAAAATAAATATTTAGATGAGTTCTATCCAAAACATTACGAACCGAGGCCAATTTTAGGACACCTCCCGTCCCTCTCAGATTTAGTGAGAGAAATAACATCCCTTAGTTCTTGCCTTACCATCAGTAGGAAGAGTAGGAGTCAGAACAACTTTTAGTTCAGAATTGGACTTTTTCCTGGCACCGCAAGTTTTAAGAGGGGAGATCTCAATTCCTAGCCCCTGTGACCAGGAAAATTCTTTCCCCCCTTCAGTAACCGGTACACTGGAAGTACTGGCTTGTCCACATTCAACACCTGGGTCAATGGGTTTTTTCCCGAGGAAAGTAGGTAAAGGGACCGAAGCTTCACTTCCATGTAGGAAGCGGATAAATGAATCTAGAACAACAAAAAGTGTAGAAGCATCCTCCTCAGGTTCCCTATATCCAGTTGGTGAGATCTGAGAGGCTTGTAAAGGTTGGGTAAGTTCCTGACTATAACACGTCTCATGAGAGGAGGAAGGTTCGAAAGAAGGAAAAACATCAGTGAGAGAATCTTCCTTGGCAAGCAAAAATGGCAGGTGGAGACTCCTTTTCCAGAGGAGAAGAAAACAAAAGGTTGGAAGGAGACAAAGTGACTAATCTCCCAGACTAAGAAGAAATCTATGGAGCTTCTGAAACCTCTACCGAAGGAGCACTCGGCTTAATAATAGAGTTTTTTAGCCAAGTAGAGGAACTTAAAGAGTGACACTCCAAAATAGACAGAGAATTGAAAAAAGTAGGGAAGAACAACTGCAACTTACCAAGAGTAGAGTCGGTCGGCTCCAAAAAACATTTACAAATTCTATCAGCTCCACCTCCTTCCACTCCATAGAAGCCTATGCCCAAAGAAGGGTCTGGAGGATAAGAGGGACTATCTTGTTCTTCAGAAAACTCCTCTTCTTCCTTTAAACCTTTGCAGTCTCTTCGCAGATGGGACACACTTCTACAAAAACTGGACCTAAAGGGAAGCCTGAGGTAATATAACTGTTGTTTATGACATCATCCATGCCATTCCACCTCCAAAATATCCAGCAAGCGCTGGTGTACATCCATTTCCACTAGAACTTTTGCTACTTTTCTTTGTGTCGATTCCAAATTCTGCAAATCCACCATAATAAAGCTACCTAGACTGTTCCCGATAGTTGTTAATGCGCCTTCATTCCATATATACAAAGGTAGGCCTGGGAGCGTTACCCATATGTGTCTTACCGAGAAATACTCAGTTTCCGGACTGAAAGCCAGTCTCCACCTTTTGAGTAGAAAACTACTCTTACCATTTAACCATTTCCTACTTAACAAAATCTATGCATCCTCGGTTGATGCAAAAATAATTCCAACCCATCCTTTTGTTAAAAAAATAATCTCCGGGAGGTACCTTATAACTGGTACCCAAATCCTTTCTAACCAAACCATAAAATTTTCCACAGAAATATTTCTGTATACCATTCTTCCAACGAGACCGCAGACCGCCATTTTGCACGAATCTTTTAGGCCTACATCATCTCCCAAAACTAACATTTTCACTTGGCGCTTCACCGACCACTGTTTACGATGTTTACGAGCTAACAGATGCTTAGGAGCATTTGAACGAATGCAAGAAACACCAATCTAAACAAGAGACCCATAGGTTGTCTTATCCTTTTGAGATTTTATACTGTAAGACAAATCTATAAGAGGAGGAAGGAAGGAGTCCAAGGAAGGTTCAAGTAAAGGAGAAGAGATTTCAGAAGACTGGTTAATCGTCACCTGGTTTCCAAAAGGAGAAGATGCATTAGACAAAAGCTTTGTAAAACCAGTCGACACTATGTGAGAAGGATTAGTGGAAAAATCCTTACAAAACTCCTCCAAGGGTTCATTTAAGAGAGCATTTAAATCCTTATTAAACGCTTCCAGCCACTAACTATCCATCTAACCTCCACATGGAGAGCACTAGCGCCCACACAGAGATCAAGGGTCAAGAAACGTTCAAAACTAAGGGACAGATCAACCAGAGATAAAACTCACCTGACAAGAATACAGGAAGAAGTCCACTTGTTCCGCAATAAAACTTGGATCGAGGCAAAAGGACGAGGGTGTATTAACTACTCCATCCCCGAAGTTCAGTTTCCCATAAAGGAAAATATAGCAGGGGATAGATAAAAGACTTAACCCATAAACAAAATCGCTAAAAAAACAGTAGGATCAAAAAATTTAAGAGGCTAGGGTTTATACTAACCGGTCCAATAAAACTAAGAGGGTAATCCAAGGAACCCATGCATGGAAGGTGAGGAATCCATCCAGCAAGGTTCAAGATTTCAAAAACCGTGGTTCTCGTTTCCCTCCATTTCGCCCTAGTCAAATTGATGCTTGATACATGGAAGGTGAGGAATCCATCTAGCAAGGTGAGGAACATGACAAGTCATACTTTATCAAAGAACAGTCTTGAGCACATATTTATGCAAAAGCAATTGATATATTAAGATTTTAATGTAAATGTTCAACTTCTTTATATGCTTCTTTTCATTTTCAACAGTTTCATTACTTTTAAGTGCTATTTTTATTTTGTATATATAATCATTGTATTAAGATTTGATTGTATTGGACTTTATTATAAGAAAATTTTGCAATAGCATGTAAATTTTATTTTTAACAATTTCAGTATTTTTAAGTGTTATTTTTATTTTATATATATAATTATTGTATTAAGATTTGATTGTATTGGACTTTATTATAAGAAAATTTTGCAATAGCATGTAAATTTTATTTTTAACAAGTTTAGTATTTTTAAGTGCTATTTTTATTTTATATATAATCATTGTATTAAGATTTGATTGTATTGGACTTTATTATAAGAAAATTTTGCAATAGCATGTAAATTTTATGTAAAATGAGATCAGCCTACTTTGATTATTTTTACAAAATATATTTTATATATTTAATTTGTTGATTCATAAACTTAAAAAACAAATAAATATAAACTAATATATCCATAAATATAAATTAATAATAAAATTTTCCAAAATTATTTTTTCTAATATTTGAGGATCAAAATTCTTCTAAAATTTATAAAATGCATAATTTGATATTTCCAAAATATTACTTCGATATTAAAACCGTGTTGAATTTTCTTGTTATGTACCTTCTCAAATGTATCGGATCATATTCAAATCCTATACTACAACGTATCCCATGCTACAACGTATTCTATTGACTAATGTTGCTAGAATGTTCTCTATTCAATAAGAACGTTAATATCAATTCCAAATGCTATGTACCAAATGCATCGTTGATTCATAAAGCTTGCCCCTGTAACTGGCCGTTAACTGCTTACGAATATCATATCAATAAATAATTCTGCGCATCAATAAGATGTAGATGGCATCATGGCTGAACAGGTTGAACAGCTTCAAGGGGACTAATGCAAGAATCTTTGGAGCTAAATTTGCAAGAACCTTTGGAGCTAAATTTGATTTGTTTGATATTTCAGATATGTTCTCCATGGTCACGTGATCACATATTTATTTGTTTACTTCGTATTTTAAAGCGCTCAGAGGATTTCCTTGCAAGAGTAGAACATGTACAAACCTGTCCCTTGATCAAATTTGCACAGTGGCTGGAAAAATGTAGTATTTCAGTGAAAAATACGTCCCCTTCACGTTATTTGTTTGAAACAGTAACATCGCATATTCACTTTTGTCTTGAATACGACTTGCATGTGCAAAGAGGCGTACTCGTGGAAAAAGAGTACACAAATGACTTATTAATGGAATTTAGGGAACAAGACAATGTAAAGTTCTTTCTATTAGTTGAAACTGTATAGGAAATGATGAGTTACACGTTTTGGATGTAAATGACTCTCCTCACCGCTGGTAAGCAGAGGAGGGCAGGGAGGACAGTTTAACAAATGAGATGAATATAATCTATGTTTTATCTTGTATTTATAAGACAAGACATACGTTAGATTGTGAATTTTTGTACAATCATAAAGTCAGAGCACTTTATTATGAGTTGTCTTTATATAATGATGAGGTGTTGTTATTCTCTATGGAGTAGTTATGTGGTAGATTGTGAGTCTCTATACATTTACAAAGAAGTATAAGACCAGTTTATAATGAGGTGTTGTCTTTATTCATTGATGAGTTGTCATGTTTTAGAGTTATTATAAGGTCACAATATAAGATCACAAAGTGTGAGACCACCTTATTATGAGTTGTTATCCTTATCTAATGATTAGACTACCTTATCTAATGATGAGGTATTGTCATTATTCATTGATAAGATCTAAATCTATAAGTGGACAAATTCATGTACTATAATAAATACAATTGTTGAGAATGGTTTAACATCTTTTCCCCAAATTCTTGTCTTGTCTTGCTTGTTCTTTATTTCTTAACAGTGTCTCACAACTCTTATGGTCTTAAATACATAATGGTAGTTTTCATTGGAAGGTGAGGAGTTATCACTCCTTCATGGATGAGTAGCCATCCAAATGTTGAGAATGGTTTAACATCTTTTCCCCAAATTCTTGTCTTGTCTTGCTTGTTCTTTATTTCTTTACATGGTCTCACAACTCTTATGGTCTTAAATACATAATGGTAGTTTTCAGTGGAAGGTGAGGAGTTGTCACTCCTTCATGGATGAGTGGTCATCCAAATGTTGAGAATGGTTTAACATCTTTTCCCCAAATTCTTGTCTTATCTTACTTGTTCTTTATTTCTTAACATGGTCTCACAACTCTTATGGTCTTAAATACATAATGATAGTTTTCATTGGAAGGCGAGGAGTTGTCAGTCCTTCATGGATGAGTAGTCATCCATGAGAGAACAACCATATTGTCTACACCAACAAAGTTACACATCTATGTTTATTTGACAACACAATAGTAAAAAAAGTTCATTATTATCTTGATTTGTATTGTTATCTCTAAATGGTAGTAATCCATGAAATTAATGAGTAAATAGTGAAAACATATTTGTGATCTTAATACATTTAGCTTATGAATAACATACATATAGTATCAATCTAGAAATATTTATAGTTCCAACCCTGAATATTTTTTCACCAAAGAACTATTCAACTGATCATCTACAACAAGAAACAGATAGTAACCTCCATCATCAACCAAAGCTAAGAACCTCTATACCCAACATTATTTTTTCACCAAAGAACTCTTCAATTGGTCATGTACAACAAGAAATAGATAGTAACCTCCATCATCAACCAAAGATAAGAACCTCTACACCCAACATTAATGTTGAAAAGTTCTAGTGACTCATGTTTTACAAGACTTTTGTTCATCAATTTACAGTATGATTCCATCCCATGACTAGTTAACCAATTATGATTTATATTTTTTTCTAATTATATATTAATTCATTTATGACTTTTCATTTGTATTAAGTCATTTTTGACACATGTAACATTAATTGTATTTTCAATCTGTTTTTAAATTAATTTTAGCTAAAATGCTTCAATCAATTGATCGTTTATATTAATTTGAAATTTTGTTATTCATAAGAGATATCTTAAAAATAATTTGAACATATTTATTTTTATTTTATTCTTTTAAATAAATAAATGTATTAATTTTTACATACACATGTGATAATAGTTATAATTATAATTATTTGAGTAGAATACACAGTTTCAATCTTTAGGTTTTGCATTATTAATGACCATGTATGGTTGGTGAATGACAAAGCAAATTGACTCCACCCAATAAATGAGAACAAGGAAAACCGAGGTAATAAATTGGTAAAAGATAAGAGGTTCTTAAGCAAGGAACATGATTGGACTTTGTTTGTGAAAACTTTTTGACAGGTGCCTTGAATTTTTGTTAATAAAAGTAAGGCATTTTATCATTATGGTGATAATGCAAGTCCAAAATTAATTGGAATTTTAATTTGAGTTATTTTTTTAAATTAAAAGATTTATATTCATTTTCACTAGTTAATAATTTATTAATATTTAAGGTGAAATAATAAATTTAATTTTTTTAATTTATATAAAAATTTAAAATAAAAACAAGTTAGTTATCAAACTAGCTTTATTATTCTCAAATATATTTTATAAATTTCAATTTTTTACCTAAAATATTATCTTCTAAATTTATGTGATAAAGTTTTTTCTTTTATTTTTATGACGACTTAATTTTTGCTTATTTTCTGGCATAATATGTTTACTGGAATTTATTCAACAAGTGGTGCACCATTTTATCTTTTTCCTTTTATGCAAGTTTTACAGCCATTTCATCTTCTTTCTTTTTCAACCAGAATGGTTCATATATCTTCAAACAGTTCATTTGTTTTAATCAATCCACTAGTTCAATACAAGTTGTATCCTCCAATTCTGCCACAAATAGAGGGGGTTAACATTGTATGCAATATGACTAATGATGATGGTGTAGAGTTCTTGGCATTCTCAATCTATAATTGAAAGTATACTACATTTATAAACTTTGTTATTCACCACCTTGTTTATGTATATTTATGGTTGAAAATATACACCATTAATGATTTTATGTATATTTATAATTGAAAATATATACCATTTATAAATTGTGTTATTCACTGCCTTGTTAGGTTCTCATTGTATTTTGCAAGATATAATTATAGTGATGATCCATATTGTATTGTATTGAGTAAATACATAACTATAAGAGTGTTTCCTATAATAAAAGTCAAATTGTATTCTGCAACTTTACATATGAAAGATGTTGACTTTCCAAATCATTATATATAATGAGAAATGTGTAACAAGTAAAAGATGTTGTTATTCACTACTTTGTATGTATGAAATAATAGAAAGAAATATAAATTAATTACCATATGCTTATACAAAAGGGGCATCTTTCAATATCATTTTTTATCTTATACATACGCAAAAGGCACCTTTCAGTAACATTTTTTTCCTTGAAATCTAAAATCTAATCTAATAACCCATTGGCATATTATCTACCAAATGCAATCTTCTCCCATTGCTTATGGTTTATGTCTTGCAGTCCAATTTGCTTTGGCAAATTCCAATGACCCTTTAAAAAAAGGGGCGTTTTTTTAGACAACATCCTTAAGTTGAACAAAGAACTTATCAAATATAGGAAGATAAAGTCTGCAGTGCAATTTGCTTTGGCAAATTTCAATGATGCTTAAAAAAAAAAAGGACGTTTCTTTAGAAAACATCCTTAAGTTGAACAAAGAACTTATCAAACACATGAAGATAAAGTAAATATTAGATTGTTTAATTTAAGTTTATATTTTTTTTCTACTGCTGAGCATATATTTTATTTTTTTAATCCATGTTTAGTAACATATTCAAATAATTTTTTTTACTTAAAAAAATAAAAAATTTAAAAAATAAAAAAACTGAAAACTGTAAAACTATTAAAAGAATTTTAATGTCAAAATTATTTTATAGTTTAAAATAATATATATATATATATATATATATATTTTATATTATTTAGTTTTTTTCATTTGTAATTTCCCCTCTTGAATTGAATTCAAGTCGAATTGGGATACTAATCTCTCTCTGCATGTATTCAACAGATAAGAACTTTAATTTCAATGCACGAAATACAATGTAACCAATGCGTCTTCATTCATAAAGCTTGCCCCATTCAGTGACACAGACCTGCTTTTTGATATCAAATCAATAAAGTATTCCGCGCGTCAATAAGATGTACATGGCATTAGCCCGAGATGTTTTACAAAGAAAATGCCCTTTTCAATTAAGAGTCTCGAGAAAGGGAAGTTGAATCAAAATTGAGGCTAGACAGCTTCGAGAGAACTAATGGATGAGCTAGATGAGCTTATTGTGAAAGTGATTCCTTTGGGGTCGGATTCAAGAATCTGCAGAGCTAATTTTGATTTAATATATCAGATATATTCTCCATAGTTATAGATCGAATATTTATTCACTTACTTAGTATTGTAAAATATTCAGAAACTTGGAAATAATGGAGTAAGTGCTAGTTGTAAACACCAGTTGTGAGAGTCAGTTGTAGGCGTGTTAATAGTCACTTCATAGTTGAGAGTCTAATTGTATTTGGTTTGCATGTAACCGACTCGGTAGTCTTTTCCTAGATAAGGATGTAATCCGTCTTCATTGAATTATATAGAAGTGAGCATAGCCTCACCGTGTTATTTGTTTTGCATATTTTAAGTTGGTATGAGAGCCACGAGGAGAGGGCGTGGATAGCGTGAGAAACGTTTGATCAGAGGCGTGAACAAATCTGTTTGGTGCATTCCTCCATTTACTGAAATTCCATTGAAGAGGTAAAATACAATTCCGTTTTTCACTTTTGTTTGGGAATTCACAATTTGCTTGCAGGAGTTTGTGCTTCATATACAAAGAGAATGATTATAGCTTACATGTGTGGAGTTTAAAGCAAAATCGTGAAGGTTTTTAGTATGTGGTCCGCGTGAAGTTTCGTTGGGTCGCGATCTTTGCTGAGTCGTGGGCTTGTGTGAGTTCTGTCAGCTGGATCCATGAGGGCTAGGTGGAGTTTGAATTCGTATTTGAATGCATGGAGATATGGTGCATGTGTGGAAAGCACGGATTTTTTTGGTGAAAAGTAAGTTTCTGGTTTTTTTTATGCAAGTGGTTTTATTAAAGTGGATCGTAAAGGTGCAGTTTGCGTGCGATTTGCATGTGGAGTTATTAAATCGTGGAGATTTGCATGTGGAGTTTAAATGGAACATAAAGTTATTAAAAGTGGGTTTTTAATAAACTATTAAAGTGGGTTTTATTTTTGAAGTTTGTTAAAACTGAATTTTTTCATAGTGGATATCTTGTATAAAGAGGTGAAGATGGAGTTATAAGTTTTTTTTTTAACAAGTGGATATTAAAGTGCATGCATGATTTAAGATAAGAACACAGATAGATTTAGATCAGTGAAGGATTCGAAGGCAGAGCAACGGACTACTCAGCATAGGAGAAAAGTCAACAAAAAGTTGCATATGCTTGGTGTTTCACTTGTAGAGAATATCTTGCAGCGATGAAAAATCTGCTGGTAGAGACCTACCTCAACGAAGCCAACAAGTTAGATGGATCGAATTTCATTAACTGGAAATTCAAGATGCAGATGTTCATGGAAGGCTATGGTGTCTGGAACATTGCGAAAGGAACTGAACTGAAACCTGATGCAGCTGCACTGCGACAGCAGCACAAATCCAAGATTGGGAGAAGTGCGAAAAAAAACAAAGGTATTGTTGCGCATGTCTATTAAAGATAGAATAATTCAACATATTAGAGAAGCTACAACTTCTGCTACAACATGGACAACACTTAAAGCATTGTATGAAACTAGCAACACAAATCGCATTTTGTTCCTGAAAACTAAATTGCTAGGCATTAAGATGGATGGAAATGAATCTGTTAGTTCATTTATGGGTCATATTAAAGAGGTGAAAGACAAGCTAGTAAATATAGGGGAAACTGTTTCCAACACTGATTTGGTCACTATTACCTTAAATGGTATGCTAAAAGATTATCATATGTTCATAATAGGTCTCGTAGCAAGGGAGAAACCTCCTACACAGGGATGATTTTAAGGATTGAAATTTATTTTAAAATTTAGAAACCTTGGTGAATCCTAATAATCCTTCATATGCCAACTATAAATGATTGGCGATATTTTTGTAAAATTATTCAAAGTTCTAAGGATTTTATATATTTTTTATAAAATTTTGGCGATTTTTAAGGTAAAATAATTTTATCCTATAGAATTTGGGCGAATCTTTTTTAAAATAGCGAATCTCGTTTTTGAAAAAACCATGGAAAATTAGCCCATGAGTGAAATTTAGCTCCTAAAATCATCCCTGCTCCTACATTTGAAGAACTGACAGGTATTTTGCTACAAGAGGAAGAGAGGTGCGGGAATCTGAAGCCTCCGAGTAAAGAATTAACACTGTGTTCAAATAATAGATCTACGAAAGGGAGATGAGGAGTAAGAGGCAGAGGAGGTAGTTCATGGCAGAGAGACAGTTCATTGCAGAGAAGAAAATCTCCAAATAAAGGTATACAATCTGACAAAAATGAGTCTAAGAGTTGTTTTTATTGTGGTTGACTTGGACATATTGTTAAAGACTGTCATAAGAAAAAACGTGATGTGGCTAGGAATAAACCTAGAACACATTCAAGTCATTATGCAGAAAAATATTCAAATCAAGATCTCAGATTATTTATTGCTAGTGATGATATTGATGAACCCCCAAATTTTGACTCACGGGATCTTAGGCTGTTTGTGTCTAACGATGTTTTATCTATTGAAACAGATGATTCTAATGCCTGGTTTGTGGATTTCGGAGCATCAATACAGATGACTTGTAATAAAAATTGCTATGTTAATTTTAAAGAAACACAGAATGGTGCCAACATATATCTTGGAGATGATCGTGCTCATCATATCAAGGGATATCAAGACATTCCTATGAAATTGTCGAATGATACTATTCGTCACATTCGCAATGTGATGTATGTGCCAGGAATAAAGAAAAATTTGATCTCTGTGACCACCATTACAGATCAGAACTTGAAGGTTGAATTCTTCAAGAATTATTGCACAGTGAAGGATTTACTGGACCACTTCCAAACTGTTGCAACGAGAGTCAGAGAAGGAGGTCTATACAAACTTGATGTTACCAGCAAAGCACATCATGCACTGACTTTTGCAACTATGCCAACAAATATTCTTTGGCATCAAAGGTATGGATACATTAATCATCCTAATTTATTGTTATTATAGAAAAAGAATATGGTTGAAGGACTTCCCATGTTAAAGAATGAGAAGGTTGCTTGTGATGGATGTGCATTAGGAAAGATGCACAGATATGAATTCCCCTCTAATCCTGATAAAAAAAAGAGAGATGTGTTAGATCTTGTGCATATTGATGTTTGTGGGCCTATGCAGACTAGGTCTTTAGGAGGTGCATTTTACTTTCCGTTATTTATTGATGATTGCACGAGATACACATGGGTTCAATTTCTTAGAGGAAAAAATGATGTTTTCGAGTACTTTAAAGAATTGAGAACCATGGTGGAAAATAAGACAGGAAAATCCATCAAAATACTCCATTCAAATCAAGGGGGAGATTATAAATTAGTGGACTTCAACAAATATTGCAAAGATAATGGAATAGTACAACAGTTTAAAGTACCTCACACTCCACAACAAAACGGAGTCGCTAAAAGGAAAAATAGAACTCTGGTAGAGTGTGCACGCAGTATGATGAAAGGTAAGAATCTCTCAAATGCATTTTTGGCTGAAGCCATAAATACTGCAGTTTATTTAAAGAATAGAAGTCCAACAAGGTGTCTTGATAATGTTACTCCTTTCGAAGCAATACAGTAGTTTATTTAAAGAATAGAAGTCCAACAAGTGTCTTGATAATGTTATTCCTTTAGAGGCCTTGTATGGTTCCAAACCAACAATCCATAATTTGAGGGTATTCAGTGTGGATTTTGCTTATATTCCAGCGTATAATAGAAGGAAATTGGATGCTAAATCCATTAAATGTATTTTCATTGGTACTGTTCTAAATTTAAAGCTATTATAAACCGTTTGACTCGCTTACCTACAAAGTATCAGTAAGTAGAGATGTAATTTTCCATGAGCAAGAAGCGTAAAATCGCGACTTGTTTAGTCATGAGGAATGCATAGAATCTCCTGATGGAGTTAAAGAAGAGGGCTAAATAACCACTAATAAAACAAACCATCACCATGCTGGAAGAAGAAGAAGAAGGACTCAATGATATTGACACTTCAATCAGTCACGATTCACCTAGAGGCAATGACAGATATTCACAAAGTGGGGGGGAAGATAATCGGTTGAGAAGATCTTCAAGATAGATTCGGCTTCTTGAGAGGTATAAAGACTATGCTTTAATGAGTAGCATTTCAAATGTCATAGAACCTGTGAATTTTGCTGAAGCTAATGAACATGATGAATGGATAAATGCAATGTAGGAAGAATATTAATCTATAATGAAAACAATACTTGAGAATTGACTCACGCCTAACATAAGAACCCCATTGCATGCAAAACGGACATTACAAACCCAATTTAAATCACATGGTAGCATAGATAAGCAAGCAAAGCCAGACCCTGGGTAAGTAAAGGGTATTCACGAATGTACATTGATTATGTCAACATTTGCACCAAGAGCTAAATTGAATACTATCATAACGTTAATTGCTTTAGCTACAAATATAATTGTGTCGACTGGCTGATGTTAACCTTCATTTTGAATGGTGATAGCTGAAGAGGGTTTACCTTTACTCTAACCCGATGGTTTATGAAAAGTGGTCATGAAGATTTAGTGTGTAAGTTAAGGAAAGCGTTGTATGGACTAAAAAATGCACGTAGGTCATGGTATGAGAAGAAAGACTCCTTCTTTCTTCACATGGTTTTGTTGAGGAGCAAAAGTGATCCAAATCTGTATACCAAATTTTTATGAACATGGGTATATAGTATTAATTAAATTATATCGCTGATGATTTTAAATACCGCTGTGAAATGCAAAAGAAGTTAATCGACGTAAATCAAGGACCGCTTATCGTGCTGCATTTGAAATGAACATCTTGGTGAGCTGGTGATCATCACTTGTAGTCCTGTTTTCCGAGAAATGGTGTCAACTTTTGTTTGTAGAGGCATATCGCAGAGAAATACTTAAGAAATGCAAATGGATCAATGTAAGTCTCTCACCGCCCGCGTTGCACTGCAGTTTCTCTTGTGATGATGGTCTGGCGAGGTGAAATCGGCACCGCAGTAGCAGACAAATGGTGGTGCAGTCCCCAATTATCCTACCACAACCAATCTCATATTCTACATTCTATCAATAGAGTGTTAAGTCGGCCCATGGCTAAAACCTCATGAAAGCCATTGAATGCAAAGAAAGGTACCTGGCATCTAAAAGGTACACTCTGATTACAGCATTAAATATACTTACGCATGATGTTGATTGACATGCTATTCGATTCTCGATTACCGGTAATCCGGATGGATCGATCAACCACCGATATGCGCTCAGATCGATCCAGGTTGTTTCATGATAATAAAAAACAACCCATCAGACTTTGTTCCCACCCAAGGGTAATATTATAAAGTTTTGTGTGCAGCAACTTGTGAAGCTTTTTGGTTGAGAATACTTCTTCACGATGTTGGAGAGGAATGATAGGAACCTACGATGATCAGATGCCATAATCAAAGTTCAATCAATAAGAACTGATTTTCACGCAAGGACAAAGCATGTTGAAGCTCAGTATCATTTTGTTAGAGAAAAGTTGCAGTCAAATGAAATAACTCTTGTGTATTGTAATACTAGTGAAAATGTTGCTGATATTTTCACTAAGCCTTTTGGAAAGATTAAGTTTGAGCTGTTTAGGGGAATGTTAGGTGTAGAAGTCAATCCATTCTCCATTAAGGGGGAGACTTGGAAATAATGAAGTAAGCGCCAGTTGTAAGCACCAGTTATAAGCTTTAGTTGTGAGAGTCAGTTGTAGGCGTGTTAAGAGTCAGTTCATAGTTGAGAGTCTAGTTGTCTTTGATTTGCATGTAACTGACTCGGTAGAGTCTTTTCCTATATAAGGATGTAATCATAACCTCACCGTGTTGTTTGTTTCACATATTTTAAGTCAAAAAACATTAGCTGAGTCAAGCAACTGAAAATGAATTTTGGATGGAGTGAACACAATCATACAAAACTCTGTCCCTCGATCAGCTCTGCACAGTGACAGCTAAACGTAGTATTTCATTGTTAAAAAGCCGTCTTGACGTTATTTGTTTGAAACCGTAATATCACATATTTACTTTTGGCTTGTATAGAACTTGCAAGTGCAGAGAAGCGTACTCGTCTAACAAAAAAGAGTAGTCAAATCACTTATTAATGGGAGTTAGGGAACAATAGAATGGAAAATTATTTCTATTATATGGAACTTATGAAACGATTGAACGGAAAATTCCCTTTATTATGCCTTTTTACCATTGGCATTCAATACTTCAACAGTTTTACATATTGTTAAAACTGTACATGAAATTATGGGTTAAATATTTTTTTTAATTTTTTTTTTATGAAAATCGTCACGGTACCCAAGAAAGATAATGAGAGGAGCAAATGTAGACAGTAAGCAGTGCTGCTGATAAGGAGCGGAGCAAATGTAGATAGTAAGCAGTGCTGCTGATAAGGAGAGGAGCATATGAATCCAAGGGTAGGGACTGAAGCTTAACAAATGAATATATTCTGTGTTTTATCTTGTCATTATAAGACAAGACATGTATATATTTGAAATGTTTTTGCCATGAAAAGATACCATATAAATTATGTTGGGTTCCCAACATCTTTTTAATACAACCTGTGACAATTTTTATTTAAAAAGTACGTAAAGTCGTGGAAATATAATTATCTGAGTGTCATACAGGGTATAGATTTATTCTCAACAAAATTTGGTGTTAGTGTGATAATGATTAGTAAGAGCTTTTACTATCTAAGTTGAAACCACTTTTCAAACTTTAAAATTGTTTTTAATTAATTAAGGAAATAGATTATTTTAGGTGAAATGGTTTTGTTAAATCAAAATGATAAATTAACTAAAATTGAAAAACTGTAACCAATAATAACTATCCTGATTATAAATTAATAAATCAAATAAAATAAATTTTACAATCAACTAAATAAAATAAATAAGAAAAACGTAAATCTTACATTATTAATGACCCTATATAATTGTTGAGTGACGAAGCAAATGAGTCAGCAAATAAATGAGAGCAGGGAAAGTTTAGAGGTCTAAATTGGGTAAAAGACAAGAGATTCCCAAGCTTTTAGAGGAACATGAGTGGAGTTTGTCCGGTCTATAACAGTTTTCACTTCTGGCAACCTCCCTAGACAGAACTATATTTTTGCGCAGATGTATTAACTCTTCCAGTTTTCACTTCTGGCAACCTCCTTAGACAGAACTATATTTTTGCGCAGATGTATTAACTCTTCATAATTTCTCCGTTGAATCGAGGTAAGACATGTGAACCGTTAGAGAGAGAGAGGGATTATAAAGCGCCGTATGGTGAAAATGCACACCCAACATTAATTGGAATTCGAATTCAAATCATACTTCTAAATTCCTCATCTTTTGTTCACTTGGTTGCATGGAAGATCAAGAATACTTTATTAGGATTTGGCACCTTTACCTAAAGCATAGTCAAACTTTTACTTTAGTGTAACTCTTGTTTAAGAATGTATATTTAGTTTTATTTAGTTTTATTTAAGTATGCATTATGAACATGACTTTCCAAGAAAATTTCGAAACAAAAATGAAGAAACAAACATAAATAGTGTGGACGACACAAATCCTTTCTAATACCCGACTAAGTCTTTGTTATTGTGAAACAATTGCATATCAGCTTGGTTTAAAACATGGTAGAGTCATACAACTCAGGTCACCTCAGTAAGACAATCAAGAACAAATTTGTCCCACCAAGACACTCTATTGGAACTGTCTTCGCAACCACCTGCAATGCACCTCAAAGTGCCCACAATCATAGACTTATTGTCCCTTTGCTTTAGTAGACTTTCACCAAGCTAACACAAATTTCGGTTCTACCTCACACATGCCTCCAAAGACCTACATTTTCAGACTTCCACAAAACCTCTCAAAGAGTCCAACTCTCAACTACTTGTCTTCCATCTTGGAAACTCTCCGACTTTCCACCAAATCTCATTCCAAAATGCTCTATATCCCTTTGGTTTTGTGCCCTTGCTTTTATATGGACTAGAGTCACTTGTGCAAAACGTCATGTCTCTTTGGTGCATCGTGCCCCTTCACAAACCCACACTGAATTGATTGTTGCGCTTCTCCATGGACCTAATGTAACCATCCAAAGCCCACACACCCATCAATTGTTAGTCTCTTAGACTAACGGAACCCATCCTTAGGTGCATGTCCCTTGCCTTGTGCACTCTTCATGTGGATCGCCCTGACTCCTCATGAGTGTGGCGATGGCATCATCCAATCTCTCTGGTGTTCCTATCTTTCCAAGGACAAAAGAGTCCACTCTTTGGGCATGCTCCCAAGTCGCCACACCTTTTTACAAACACGACCCAAGTTTGTGTCAATTGTTCTAAGGAAATTAAAATTTGTTCCCCCTTGGTGTCGTGCATCTCCATTGCGTACCAAAGGTGCTCCTTCACACACCAAAACGTCTTCGTTCTCCCAACCTATCACTTATTCCTTTCGCTCTCTGTTTTTTCCATCACTAAACCTGCGCAAGGAATGTGTGCACTCTGTGAGGGTCATGGGAGACCATATATGCTCCCCCACTCCAGTTTTTTTTCATCCCTAGAAACATTCGTCGATCACCATGCCATACCTTCCCATCTCTAGATCTCATCGCCACTCAATGATTGTGTCTTTCTCAACCGTTGTCATCAAGAAAACTCTCCTCAGGATGTTCTGCTATGTGCCCCATGTGTTAGAAACTCTTGACCGTTGATGGATTTGATACTTCAACCTTGTCATTTTTATGTCATGTACATTGGATCCTCTCAAGATCCAAATTGTTTGGGTGATCAATCCAACTATCACGTTCGTCTCTAGAGAATTAATGTCTCCATATCCAACAAACTATTTTATGCTTACCTCATCATCATCGTGTATAACTCCTCTTGGTCTTGCCAAGTCGCCTGCTATTGTCTCAACTTGTTCATTTCACTTAAATGAACCCCTTTGGTTCTAAACAAGGTCTTTCCCCTTTCCTTAGTTTGGAAATTCACGTACACAACTCATATGTCATTTCACAACTTCCCTGCTTGATTATTTCCATGACACCTCCAATAGGAATCACCATTCATTATTTTTTTTCCCAGTAGAACGTTTTCGTCTTCTTTGTTTAGCAGGAAGAATGTACCCAATAACTCTCACCAAGGATATTTACATACATAGTGTCTGACTTATGTTTTGTGCATAAGTATCACCTGACCAAATAAATTTCATTATGTGTGCATCCCAACTCCTCAAGTCATTTTGCAGTAAGTTGGAAGTCGTATATCCCCATGGCCTTCCTACAAAATTCCACAATAATTGTTGGATGCCGATCTTCATCTTATACCATTTTCACATCGTCTCCAAATCTTGTATAGCAGGTGTCTCTAGTCACCGTCTTGGCTCAAATCTTGGAGTTTATGAGGTGGGTAATTATGCTGCCTAATCTCCCACAACATCCATAATCTTTTGATGATGACTATTCACTTGGTGATGTTCATCCCGCTCCATGGGAAGTGAATATTTCAACTCTCTCTTACAATCATGTTCATGGTTCTGCAGGTTCTTCCATCAACCAACCTTCCCCATGGTTGTCTTCACTGAAGTCTTGATCATTGTTTGTTGTTTCTCTTCTTGTCCCAAACCACTTAGAGATGTTGTGGTATGGATGACTTATGGTTGTTGTGTCACATTTAAAGGCCCATTAGTGCTCCCAATGACTCATTCTATCAACTTGATCACATAGATCCTAGGCATCATACTAAGCTTCCTCTTGATCGCCAAGGGTGCTCTTGTTATTCTGGTCTCATCCAAGAACCATGGATGATTTTAAGGATGGAAATTTATTTTAAAATATAGAAACCTTGGAAAATCTTACTAATCCTTCATATCCCAACTATAAAATGTTTGACGATATTTTTGTGAAAATATTCAAATTTCTAAGGATTTTATATAGTTTGTATAAAATTTTGGCAATTTTTAAGGTAAAATAATTTTATCCTTTAGAATTTGGGTGAAATTTTTTTAGAATAGAGAATCTTGTTTTATGGGAAAACCATCGAAAACTAGCCCATCAGTGAAATTTAGCCCCTAAAATCGTCCCTGTCAAGAATACTAAGCGTCTTTCGTGAATGAGTGGAAAAGCATTGGCAAGTATTGGGAAGTCCAAGCCAAAGTTCATCGCATGATATCCCAATGGAGATACCAACATATCCATGTTGCAAAACCACTCCGCAACTCTCAATGCTGTTGAACGAACAATTCTCGTTACCAACATCATTGTTGACTTCAACACTTTACATGTTCTAGTGTCACTCTCAAGTTTTCAATAAAGAGAATTCACAACTTTTTAACTCACAAAACTATGTGTTTCCCATTGTCAATGAAAGCTACCATATTCATCCCAATTACCCTTGTGTCCATAAAGGAGAGACCTTAAACTCCTTCACTTTGCGAAAAATTTCCTTGACCTCTTATCTTGAACCCCTCCATGCACTGAACCAATGTTTTCATGACTTCGATCATGCATTCCATTAGTTTCTTCACTTGAACCATCTCTCCCAAGGGTTTTGAATCTTCCGCTATTAGTATGGGTCGAGCTTCCTCCTAAACCAACAAAGACAACTTTCCTTATATTGGAAAGTTCCTCATAAAATGATTTTTTGAATAGAGGTAACACTCAATCATTCTACCTTTCCACACAAGTTGTTTGGGATGATCCTTTTTTTTGCGCTACCTTCATGTTGGATGATCTTCACCTTAAGTGCTCCTAATGCAATTGGTGGAAAAGTCTCAGTCCTCCTTGTGGAGGCCTTCAACCCATTGATATCAAACTCTATCTGCAAGTCATATTCATACATCATCTCCAAAGCGTCTTGGAGTTTCTCAAATTATTGAGTTACATTGTCTCTCTTGACCTTCCAAGCTTTGTCACTTGCACCATGGATTTTTCTACTTAACCCTCGTCACTTGGCCTATCCAAGATTTATGTGCAACTCCGTTGCACTATCCCAAGGCTGCAATAATTTTTTTGGTCATTTACATATCCAAATTCTTTATTCCCCCTCACAAACTTCACCCTTAGTCTGCATATGTGCATATGGATCTAGTCAAACCACCTGCAACGTTATATCCCACCTTATCGAACCATTCACCAATTTTGGTGCCCAACTTCTTATTAGTTCAACTCTATTGTTGCTTTTGTGATTGGTTCTGTGATAATCCTTCATTCACATGCCTTTCCCAAGTGATGAGGTTTCCCTTAGAGCTCTCCTCTTATAGCTCAAGGAGTACGTCTAGGTTTGCCCACAGGCTCTAGTACTGTTTGCATCACCATGAAAGTTCTTACATGTAGCACCATGACAATTCTTACTTGGTTTCTTGACAAACCTAGATTAATTCATCCCAAATACACCTCTTCACTTAGAGCATATCCATACTATGCTCTATGCTACCAACGAGTCACACTCCTACTCTAGTGCAACTCTTTCTTACGTAGACAATTGTTAACACAATTTACTAGTTAGTCTTATTTAAACATGCATCCATGAACATGAGATTCCAATATAAAAACAACAGAACAAAAATAAAGACAAACACAAAAACAGTGTGAGAAACACAAACCATTCCTAACACTTGGTTAAGTCTTTGTTATTGTAAAACTGTTACATAAAGAGCACTACCAACTGAGTTTACAACATGGAAAATTCAAACAACTAGCGTCACCTCACCAACACACTCAAGAACATATTTGTCCCACCAAGACTCTCTACTACAACGGTCTCTGCAACTACTTGTGGTGCACCCTGGAAGTGCCCACAACCAGAGACTTGTTGTCCCTTCATTTTTGCATACATTCACCAAACTAACACATATTTTAGTTATGCCTCACATATGCCTCCACATAGCTACATTTTCAAACTTCCTCAAAACCTCCCAAAGTGTCCAACTCTTGTCTACTTGTCTTCCATATTGACAAGTCTACCTCAGTTAGTTGCTTCAGATTTACCTCTAAATTTCTTTCCAAAATAATCTATCTTCCTTTTGGTTGTGCACGCTTGCTTTTATATGGACTCCAAAAATCACTTGTGCTAAACTTCATATTTCTTTGATGCATCATGCTCCTTCATGAACCCACACTCAATGACCATTGAACATCATGAACCCACACTCAATGACCATTGAACATTGAGTCATGAAGTAAACCCATCCAAAGGCCACACACTCATCAATTACAAATATTATTTCAACTTTACTTAAAAAAAAAACTTTTCAATATAAAATATAAAACATTGTTGCTTAAATTCAATCGAATCATATGCTTTTACTTTTAAAATTTATTAATAAGTAATAAATTCATTTTATTTTCTTACTTATCCAACATGGATGGCTATAGATATTTACGTCGATTTACTTTTACAACACGAATGGCTATATAGCTTTACGACAATTTAAATGATTAAGTAATTTGAATTTTAAATGAATTATATATATATATATATATAATTTCCAAAAAAAACATTTGTGTGTATTCTTTACTACACACGAGATGCAAATATTGTTTTCTGATTTACTTTGTACTTTTTCCGGATGAAAATTATCACATTATATTAGAAAATATAATTTGTTACATAGCCAAGTCCAAAGAAAGTAAACAAAATGTAAATTGGATCAAACAAGGAGAATCTTCTCTCAAGATAATACAAAAAGAAACTTAGCTATAACTATCCTAAGAGTCAAAAAATGACTCAAGACCAAAGGAAAATCTTGCTGAGAGTTGAAGAAGATCACAAAAGCAGGACTGTCTAGAAACAGAAAAGGGAAGGAGATTTAAAAAAAAAAATGGATATGATGTGTAGGGCCTGCCCTCTCTCCATCCCACTGGTAGTAAGTGAGTCTTCCTCTTGTCGATGTTAATGCCTCCTTAGATGCTAGATCAACTTCTACATTGAAATCTCTATAGATGTGTTGGAAGTTAATATCTTGGAAAGTTGATACCAACGTCTGGATTTTGCTTTTACAACCCTCGATATTGGTTTCTTTAAGATTGCCTTTATGATTCATCCACTCAATAATTGTTTTTGAGTCTCCCAAAATCTGAACTTCTACATTGAAATCTCTATAGATGTGTTGGAAGTTAATATCTTGGAAAGTTGATACCAACGTCTGGATTTTGCTTTTACAACCCTCGATATTGGTTTCTTTAAGATTGCCTTTATGATTCATCCACTCAATAATTGTTTTTGAGTCTCCCAAAATCTGAACAAGCTTAATTTCCAGGATCCTTGCAATGGTGAGAAAAGCCCACGTGCCCACTAATTCTGCTTTAGTGTTTGAACCTTCACTACAGTTAAATATCCAATTAATAATTGGACCTTCAATCAATTTTAATGTACCCCCTGCCCCACACCTTGAACCCCCCACAATTGACACCTTGTCAAAGAAAGCCATTGAATATCCAATTAAACAAATAACTAGACTCACTCGCAAAACCTGTGAATATTTGACGGTGTGAAATTTAGTAAGAGCGCCAAGTGTCCTGTGCACCACAGCCCATCCTGAGAGAGATTTCCCTTCGAAAAGTGTCTTGTTGTGTTCATTCCCAATAAACCAAGTCAGTAGTATTGGAAGCTTCTTTGAAGTCGCCTTGCATAACAACCATGAATCCATGCATTCATTGATGGTGTTGCCACTCCAGGAATAGGATGAATTGAGGAAGTGGGAGCATATAGCCCAAACAGACTTAATGAATTTGCAGTGAATGAATAAGTGGTTAATATCCTCCTCGAATTCTCTGCAGAGAATGCAAAAGCCCGGGCCATTCCATCCTTTTTTCTGCAGGACGTCCCACGAGAGTATCTTGTTTTCTGCTGCTTGCCAGAAGAAAAGAATGATTTTTAGTTGCAATTTCCATTTCCAGACTTTGACCCTTCAACCAAACCAGTTCGGTAATCCGTGGGTAGTTTGAATGGCATTATAGAAATTTTTAACAAACATGTTGTCCGATGCATATCCTCTGGTCAGATCAGTACATCCTTGGACTCATTCTGTGAGAAATTCCTGCCCCACTCAGCGCGTGTGTGAAGAAATCCCATTCTTTACCAAGATCGCTCAAAATTTCCAGCTCCGAGCTACAACGCCACACCTCAGCAAGGGTAACTGGATCTCTCCTCAGAGAAACGTGAGTGAGACTAGTGATCTGTTTCTGATTAAGTCAGTAAAGTAGTTCTTCAGAAAGAAAAGAGGCCTCCCCAATGCCAAGAATAATGTCGCATCCAACAAAGATTTGATGACCATTTCTGGGACACCAATTGAGCCAATATATGATGGAGGGTAGCGCATAGATGAGGCATGACCAGATCTTTGAGGATGAATTGCTAAGATGAGAGCATCTTCTGATCCAATTTATCATTCAGATGTTCTTTAGATACTTAACCTGAATAATCTGCTGCCAGATGCTAGGTTGAGTTAAGACTCTCCATAGGGTAATGGAAGTAAGTGAAAGATTGAAATGAGAGAGATTACACAATTCCTACTGACCATTTTTTTTGGCCTCGAGAGGACCTCCCAGCTATAGAGGTGGAAACGATGAGAATCTAATTGACCTTTCCAGAGAAATTGGAACATCAAAGTTCTGAGTTTATTTAAGACTGTACGAGGTAATGCTTCCAATGTCATCCAGTAAACTGTTTGTGCTTCCAAAATAATTTTAACCAGAATATATCTGCCTCCAAGAGAAAGTTATATGTTGTACCAAGCTTTTATTTTGTTTGTGAATTTATCTATTAGCCAATCCCAATCAGCAGAGCGATGGATACCAGTCTGAAGGTAATAGCCTAGATAGTGGAACCCAAGTGAAAGAGCGCTAAATTTGTAACGCAAGAGTGTTTTATAATGGGTGAGATCTTCCTTTGAGAAGCTTTCAAATTGAACAGTAGATTTATTTGTATTGACCAGGAGACCCGAGGCTTTCCAAAATAGATTTATAATACTGTAAATCGCCTTACATTCCATCAAATCTGCCTTGGATAGTATAAGAACATCATCTACAAAGAAGATGTGAAGGATTTTTGTCACTATGGAAATTGCGATTCCTGTGATAAGCCCTTCCTCAAAACTGTGTTTTAATAATCTGGTGAGACCTTCCATTACGAGGATGAAGAGTAGGGGGATAATGGACAATCCTGTTGGACAACCTTGCCACTTCTGAAAAAATCACTAACCTCCTCATTGATGAGAACAACAAATGAAGAGGTCGAAACACAAGACATTATCCAATTTGTCATGTGGATCCCCATTCCTATTTTTAAAAGGATCAATCTAAGAAATTCCGAGTCAACACAATCGATGGCTTTCCTTAAGTCTAATTTAAGAACAAGAGCTTTAAATTTTTTTTCTTGATATTATGGAGGCTTTCGTAAGCTGTGCCAATAACATCTTGAATATGCCTGTCTATTTGGAAAGAAATTGTTTGATGCGGTTGGCTATGATTTTTGATATAACCTTGTAGCATAAGTTGCAAAGTGAAATGGAACGAAAATCATCAAAGGATAATGGTTTGTTCGCCTTAGGAATCAGTGTCAAAAATGTGCAATTAAGTCCTCCCAAAATCGAGAGTGAAATGGGACGAAAATCATCAAAGCATAATGGTTTGTTCGCCTTAGGAATTAGTGTCAAAAAGGTGGAATTAAGTTTTCCCAAAATCAAGCCTAATCTTCTTGTATCTTCCACCATCGCTAAGAAATCCTGCCCAACTAGATAAAAAAAGTATATGAAGAACTCGGATGTCCAACCTTCTGGGCCCAGGCTCTTTTCTTTTTTGAAGTGAAACAGAACTGTTTTTAGCTCCTCCATAGTAACCGACCTGTAAAGTAGCCTTGCTTCTGCATCTTCAATCATTTCAGGATAATGATCAATCAGTTTACACTGATCCTCTACGTTTGTTCTAGTCGATGCTTTGTAAAATGATTTAAAATGGTGGACCGCTGCTGATTTCACAGCATCATTATTATTGACCGGTTCACCATTTTCTCCATTGATCTCCCATATATGCTTTCTGACCCTGTTATGATTTGCAAATTTATGGAAAAAGGTAGTGTTATTATCTCCACTAGCCAGCCATAAGGCCTCTTGTCTTAGAATGCTATTTCTATCTGCTTTCAACTGCTTGAGCGCTGACTCTGCTTCTTGATTAGTTGGGTCTCTTACCGTGAGAATTATGAACTCTTTAGTATCTGTTTCTATTTTAATTATCTTTGCTTTATTGAAATTCATCTTCTCTGTATGCCAACGTTTGGTAAGTTTTTTTAAGTCCTGAAGTTTCCAGATTAATTGTCTTTGGGGGTTCTGTTCAGTGAGAAAGACGGGATCATGCCACACCTTAAAAACAATTTTTTTTAAATCACAGTCTTCTAACCAATGGGCATTGAACTTCAAGGGATAATGTTTAATGTCTATCGGCAGTTCCAGCTGCACGGTCCGAAATGTAAGGGAATTCTACCCAGGACCTGTAGAAACCTATCTCATTTATAAGATCCCCTGCAACCAAAAACCTGTCAAGACGCCTTGAGACTGCTTGCTGTCCACTGCGGCCATTCCTCCAGGTAGGTACCAGTTTCGATGGTTTTATATTAACCAGATTTTTTGTTAAGAACAGATCTCGGAAATAATCGTCAATTCTAACACGTGTTCCCCGGATGATTTACTTTCTACTTACCACCTTTTCACATGAAATATTGTTTTTCAAAACCTAAATTGAATTATATGTTTTAAGTTTTTAATAAGTGGGGCGGTTATTTTATTTTCATCTTTTTCCAACGTGAATGGTAGTTTTAGGCAAATCACCGACTGAACACATCGTGTATAAAAATTTCAGCCAATCCATCAATTGAATACAAGATGTATTCTCATGTAGTGCCACAAGTAGAGGGAAATAATATTCTATGTAATACGATCAATGATAGAATAGACTTCATATGCAAGTGACTTATATTTTTAAATAAATTTAGACTTTCTCCATTTTTTAAGATTAATTTGGATTTTGTTTAAATTAAATTTAACTATTGAAGCATTTAAAAAATAAATAAATTTAAACTCAGTCTTCATAAATTTGCTAGTAATAACCTTTGTGTTGGTGATTTTTTCAATTGTTATTAATCAGCATATTGATTGCTACGCATTTTTTCAATTGTTATTAATCAGCATATTGATTGCCATGAGAATTTGTTGTTGTCCTTTCATAAGTCGCTTTGTCAAAGAACAGCTTGTTAAAACAATCAACAACTATCGTCATTGATGAAGACTTCGTATCAGGAGCTAATCCTTGAGCAAATGCAAAATACACCTTTGTTGACACCCTTTTCCTTGATATCTGGTGGCTCACTGGCAATCTAAGTAGGAAATGCAATCTTCTAGCATTGCCTTGTAGTTATCTCCTGCGGCCCAATTTCGTTCAGCAAATTTTAACGAGGGTTTTTAGAGAAAATGCTCATTTTACATAAACCTATAAAGTTTCGCCAAGGCCATCAAATAGAACAAAGAATTTATCGGACCCCATAAGAAAACGTAAATGTTGAATTTATGTATATTCTTCTTTTAACTTTTTTTACAGTCAGTATTTCTTTGTGATGTTTTTATTGGGTATTCAATTATAATAAGAAGGTTTGCTTGCATTGAAATTTACTGTAAGAAAATTTGCAAAATTATCAAATTATCTAATTTTTCATATAATAGAGATATGGATAAATGTTATATAATATAGATATGGATAAATGTTAATCTTAGCTTATTTTATTGTCTTTAATAATAATTCTTATATATTTAATCCAGTGATTCTTAAATTTAAAAACTAAATAGTCAAAAAAATCTAAAAATATTAAAAAGTTCTAATAAATTATTTTTTTCTTATTAGACTATCCTAAATGTAAAATTCTTCTAAAATTTCAACCATATTGAATATTTTCATGGTATATTTTCTTCCCGCTCAGTGATCCATATACACTTCACATACAACTGTTGCTGCTGTGTATTCAATTGAATAACAACGTTAATAATCATTTCCAAATAAGATGTAACGAATGCTCTGTGGATTCAGAAAACTTGCCTCGACGTCTAACTGCTTTCGGATATCAAATCAATAATTTTGCAGTTGTACATATTGTAACTCTGTTTTTTAATGAGACTGTACAGGAAACTATGCGTTACGCGTTTTCGGTGAAAAGGACTTCCCAGTGAACAATGTTGCTGATACGAAAGAGGAATAGTGAACAATGTTGCTGATACGAAAGAGGAGAAAATGAAAATAGTAAGCAGTGTTGCTGATAAGGAGAGTAGCAGATGAATTGAAGGCTAAGGAGGGAAGCTTAACAAATCAATATATTCTGTGTTTTATCTTGTCATTATAAGACACGACATGTATATATTTGAAATTTTTTGTATGAATTGTTTTGGGTGCTTTCCACATCCTTTTAATAACATAAGGTGTTAATTTGTATTTAAAAATTGCATAAAGTCATAGCCATATAATTATTTGAGTACTATTGAGATTCAACATATTTTGTTAATTTTTATTTAAAAATGGAAAATTCATGGCCATATAACTATTTGAGTGCCATACTGACCATTGAATGGAAGAGCATTAGCTTTTGCATTATTCATTACCATATATGGCTGAGTGAGGAAGAAAAATGATTCCACCAAATAAACAAGAACAAGGAAAGCCAAGAGGTTAAAAATGGGTAAGAGACAAGAGGTTCTTAAGCTTTTAGAGAAACAGGAATTCAGACATATTTAATGAGAGAAACCTAATGAGAGAAATCTAATAATGAGAGAAATCTAATAGTTAATATTTTAGGTAAATAATAAATTTATATAATTCCTACACATAACTCTAGTGGTGCACTGTTTTGTTCCGAACTTAAAGTAGAAATTCCGTAACAATAAATAAATGAACTAGAGTTGATTTGTTATATTTCCACTTCTATATAGTGAGAAAAGAAAAAAATACATGAAGACATTCACTCTCTACACTAAAAACTATGGCAACTTAGCCCAAAGGGGTTGTATCTAATGGTTGGTGGAAAGTCACTAGTATTTTACCATTGGGCAATGTTGTGGGATCTCTGTCACTTACAATGATTCATTATTCACATTACACAATGAGCAGTATCCAAGTAAGAATTTAATCTTCCTTAGCCAACCAAGCAAAAATATTGACCTTTAGCTAAATTTTCCACTTCCATAAATTTTGTTTCCATGAATCCACTTTCATTATTCCTTTCGCCTAGATGATACTAAAGTAGATATTCTTTTCTGTGGGAAAACCAGAATGGTCACCTCCTAACCACAAGAGTGAGTCCTTTTTTTCATGGATTAATACACCCGAGGCTAAGAGAGCACTTCTATACTCATTCCATTCTTGCGTTAAGTCTCTTGTTAAGTTCAGTTCACTAGTGCTGAGCCAAGAAGAGAGTAAATCAAGATCGTCAAACTGCTAATAAACCTGTGCTAGAGAGGAAATATTTTGATCCTTTAGAGTCTCCAACAGAGAGTTTGAAAGGTAAGAACAGTCCCTCAAGCCCAAAATTATGTCCTTACCCAAGTGTATATAATTACCATCTCCAAGAAGCCAACTCAAGCCATGTAGAATCAAGAATAAAACATTTAAAATTCCTAACCAGATTCGAGACAAACCAAAATTTTTAAAAGTCTTACTTCTGAGCCAATTAACGACTGAAGTCTGAGCAAAATATTTGTCCAGGATAACTCAGTGCCAGATTCCTTCCCCCATAAGAACTCTCCAAAAAGTGCTAGGTGCTAGGGACTTACTAAAATAAAAAATATTACAGATTCCCCATCCCCCAAAGGAAAGAAGGAGAGATAATCTTTCCCATTTACAAATATGCATCGCATGGGGGACACCATTTCTTTTCCAAAGGAAATTAAACATACGGTTTCTAAGGATTTTCATAACCGATCCTCGGACAACCACTAGTGACATCCAATATATGGGTTGAATGGAAAGCAAAACTTTCAAGAGTGTTAGACGCCCACCTAAAGAGATCCACCTATAACACCAATTATTTATCTTCACTTCCACTTTTTTAATCAACCAGAACCAATCCTCCAAGTGTGAAGCTCCAACTTTCAGATAAAATCCAAGATATTTAAAACCCTGTTCTAACCCAAGAAAATCATAAGGAAAGAGGGCTCTAAAAAGTAGCAGCTCCTGTTCTGTCAGCCCCGGTTGATGGAACGTAGACTTTGATATATTTATCAAGAGCCCTGAAGTCAAACTAAAAAGTTTGAGAACTTTATCTATTTGCCACCATTCTTGTAATGTAGCACCTGTCATTATAATAACATAATCCACAAAGATAATATGAAGAATTTTAATAGACTTTGATACTTGAATACCTGTCAATAGACCTTCTCTTTGTTTTTCTTTGAGTAATAAACTCAGATTTTCCATCACCGTGATAAAAAAGAGCAAAGAAAGGGGGCATCCTTGCCTCAGGCCCCGAGAACTTTTGAAAAAGTCCATTGCTTCACCATTAATCAAAACAACATAAGAAGAAGAAACCACACAACTCATTATCCAACTTGTCATTTTAACATCCAGTCCAATTTGTAAGAGAAGAATGCGCAAGAGATCCTAGTTTACACAATCATAAGCTTTATGAAGATCCAACTTTAAGAGAAAAGACTTTGACTTTTTCTTGTTAATGCTATGGATACATTCGTGAACTGTGCCAATCTCATCTTGTATTTTTCTTTCCGACAGAAAAACCATTTGTTCTTCCGATAGAAATCTGGAAAGAAAAGGTTTAATGCGATTCTCTATAATCTTTTATATAATCTTATAACTAAGATTACACAAGGAGATCAGCCGAAAATTGCCAAAAAGATGAGGCTTGTTTACTTTTGGGATTAAGGTAAGGAAGGTAGAATTTAAAGCGCCTAGAATAAAACCCAAAAGTCCAGACTCTTCAACCATATCCAAAAGATCATCTCCCACCAGATCAAAGAAGTGTTTGAAAAATTCCACATTTCAACCATCAGGGCCAAGGATCTTTTCTACTTTTAAACTAGAAATAATAATTTTCATCTCGTCTTTATCCACAGGTTTATAAAGATACTCTAAATCTGAACCAAAAATTATATTCGGAAAAAGGGTAGCCACCTTTACTTGATCATGTTGATTAATATCCATCTACTTATTATAAAAATCTTTAAAATAATTAGCAGCTTCTTGTTTAATATTTTCCTCGCCCTGTGGACAGTACCCTCCTCATCCTAAGTTCCCAGATGAACTTATGATTTCTCCTATCGCTTGCAAAGTTATGAAAGAATTTAGTATTTAGGTCCCCGCTCTGTATCCAGATGGAACGACTGCACTGACACCATTTTTCCTCAATGTCCTTTAAAATTATATTTCTTTCCTCTTCTAAATCTTTTAATGGGATATCTTATAAATCCTGACAAAGACCCTCTAAGAAATTATGAAATCTATAAGAGATTTCTTGTTCCAGACTAGAAAGCCTAACAATTTTGAGACTGTTATGAAACTTGAGCCATATTTTTGTACTCTTCTTTAGGTCTTTTAATTTCCAAACCATCCTCTTTTGCTTACAGGATTCCTGAAGATACAAGGGATCATTCCAAAGTTTGTGAACTAAGGTAATAAAATCTCTTTCTGACTCCCAAACTGGATTAAAATTGAAAGGAATTGCTTTATACATAGGCGGTACCTCCATTTGAAGAAGGATAGGCATATGATTAGAGATAAAAGGAAACTCAACCCAAGATCTAAAAATACCACTAGATAACACTAAATCTTCAGAAAGAAGAAAATGCTCCAGTCTCTTTGCAATGAAGGCTTCACCCACTCCGTCATTCCTCCACGTAGGAACTATCTTCCGAGGCTAGATATCAATAAGATTATTAATACTGAAAAGATTTGTGAAGAAAGTATGCAATGTACCATGACTTGTGCGGCTTCCCCAGCTTTCTCCAGCATTAAGAGTCAAATTCAGAGCTCCGACTAAAACGAGATTTTTCAAAGAGAGAAGGCCTGAGTTCTCTACATTTTCCCCAAAAGACTTATGCTTAGAGCATAGCCTGTGAGTATTAAGAAAGTTGTTCAATATTTTAGAAGCCAGACAGTAACCTGTCAGTAGAATACCACCATAAATTAGATAAGGTGCCAAATTAAATAAAGAAGGATCTCAAGCAGCAAGTAACCCTCCGGAGGTTCCAGCTAAATTGACCTCACAGACAAGCCACTTTGGTCTCAACAGTTGAAAGAATCATCTCTCCTTGTCAGCATTAACTAAAGTCTCCTGAAGAAAAAAATTATTTGGATGAGTTCTATCCAAAACACTACGAACCGAGGCCAATTTTAGGACGCCTCCAGTCCCTTTTAGATTTAGTGAGAGAACTAACATCGCTTATTTCTTGCCAAGGCCTTCAATTCTCTAAGGTCCTGACCATCAGTAGGAAGAGTAGGAGCCGGAACAACTTTTAGTTCAGAATTGGACTTTTTCCTGGCACCGCGAGTTTTAAGAGGGGAGAGCTCAATTCCCAGCCCTTGTGACCAGAAAAATTCCTTCCCCCCTTTAGTAACCGATACACTGGAAGTACTGGCTTGTCCACATTCAACACCCAGGTCAATGGGTTTTTTCCCAAGGAAAGTAGGTAAAGCGACCGAAGGTTCAGTTCCACGTAGGAAGCAGATAAACGAATCTAGAACAACAAAAAGTGTGGAATCATCCTCCTCAGGTTCCCTATATCCAGTTGGTGAGAGGTGAGAGGCTTGCAAAGGTTGGGTAAGTTCCTGACTATAACATGTCTCATGAGAGGAGGAAGGTTCGGAAGAAGGAAAAACATCAGTGAGAGGATCTTCCTTGGCAAAAAAATGGTAGGTGGAGACTCCTTTTCCAGAGGAGAAGAAAGCAAAAGGTTGGAAGGAGACAAAGTGACTAATCTCCTAGACTAAGAAGAAATCCGTGGAGCTTCCAAAACCTCTACCGAAGGAGCACTCAGCTTAATGATAGATTTTTTTATCCAAGTAGAGGAACTTAAAGAGTGACGCTCCAAAATAGACAGAGAATTGAAAAAAGTAGGACAAAACAACTACAACTTACCAAGAGTAGAGTCGGCCGGCTCCAAAAAATGTTTACAAATTCTATCAGCTCCACCTCCTTCCACTCCATACAAGCCTATGCCCAAAGAATGGTCTGGAGGATAAGAGGGACTATCTTGTTCTTCAGAAAACTCCTCTTCTTCCTTTAAAGCTTTGAAGTCTCTTCGCAGATGGGACACACTTCTACAAAAACTGCAGCTAAAGGGAAGCCTGAGGTAATATAACTTTTTTTTATGACATCATCCATGTCATTCCACCTCCAAAATATCCAGCAAGCCCTGGTGTACATCCATTTCCACCAGAACTTTTGCTACTTTTCTTTGTGCCGATTCCAAATTCTGCAAATCCACCATAATAAAGCTACCTAAACTGTTCCCGATAGCTGTTAATGCGCCTTCATTCTATATATATAGAGGTAGGCCTGTGAGCATTACCCATATGTGTCATACCAAGAAATACTCAGTTTCCGGACTGAAAGCGAGTCGCCACCTTTTGAGTAGAAAACTACTCTTACCATTTAACCATTTCCTACTTAACAAAAGATCTGCATTCTCGGGTGACGCACAAATAATTCCAACCCATCCTTTTGTTAGAAAAATAATCTCTGAGAGGTACCTTATAACTGGTACCCAAATCCTTTCTAACCAAACCATAAAATTTTCCACAAAAATATTTTTGTATACCATTCTTCCAACGAGACAACAAACCACCATTATGCATGAATCTTTTAGGCCTACATCATCTCCCAAAACTAACCTTTTCACTTGACTCTTCACCGACCATTGTTTATGATGTTTATGAGCTAACAAATGCTTAGGAGCATTTGAACGAATGCGAGAAATGCCAATCTAAACAAGGGACCCATAGGTTATCTTATTCTTTCGAGCTTTTATACTGTAAGACAGATCTATAAGCGGAGGAAGGAAGGAGTTTAAGGAAGGTTCAACTAAAGGAGAAGAGATTTCATAAGACTGGTTAATCGTTACCTGGTTTCTAAAAGGAGAAGACACACTAGACAAAAGCTTTGTAAAACCAGTCGACACTATGTGAGAAGGATTAGTGGGAAAATCCTTACAAAACTCCTCCAAGGGTTCATTTAAGAGAACATTTAAATCCTTATTAAATGCTTCCAACCACTGACTATCCATCTAACCGCCACTTGGAGAGCACTAGCCCCCACACAGAGATCAAGGGTCAGGAAACGTTCAAAACTAAGGGACAGATCAACCGGAGATAAAACTCACCTGACAAGAACACACGAAGAAGTCCACTTGTTCCGCAATAATACTTGGATCGAGGCAAAAGGACGAGGTTGTATTAACTACTCCATCCCCAAAGTTCTGTTTCCCATAAAGGAAAATATAGCAGGGGTTAGATAAAAGACTTAACCCATAAAAAAAATCGCTAAAAAAATAGTAGGATCAGAAAAGTTAAGAGGCTAGGGTTTATACTAACTAGTCCAATAAAACTAAGAGGGTAATCCAAGGAACCCATGCATGGAAGGTGAGGAATCCATCTAGCAAGGTTCAAGATTTGAAAAACCGTGGTTCTTGTTTCCCTCCATTTCTCCCTGGTCAAGTTGATGCTTGATGCATGGAAGGTGAGGAATCCATCTAGCAAGGTGAGGAACATGACCAGTCATACTTTATCAAAGAACAATCTTGAGCACATATTTATGCAATAGCAATTGATATATTAAGATTTTAATGTAAATGTTTAACTTCTTTATATGCTTCTTTTCATTTTTAACAATTTAATTATTTTTAAGTGCTATTTTTATTTTGTATATATAATCATTATATTAAGATTTGACTGTATTGGACTTTATTATAAGAAAATTTTGCAATAGCATGTAAATTTTATTTTTAACAATTTCATTATTTTTAAGTGTTATTTTTATTTTGTATATATAATCATTGTATTAAGATTTGATTGTATTGGATTTTATTATAAGAAAATTTTGCAATAGCATGTAAATTTTATTTTTAACAGTTGGGCTATTTTTATTTTGTATATATAATCATTGTATTAAGATTTGATTGTATTGGACTTTATTATAAGAAAATTTTGAAAAAACATCTAAATTTTATTTCTAACAATTTCAGTATTTTTAAGTGCTATTTTTATTTTGTATATATAATCATTGTATTAAGATTTGATTGTATTGGACTTTATTATAAGAAAATTTTGCAATAGCCTGTAAATTTGATGTAAAATAAGATCAGCCTTGATTATTTTTACAAAATATATTTTATATATTTAATTTGTTGACTCATAAACTTAAAAAACAAATAAATATAAACTAATATATCCATAAATATAAATTAATAGTAAAATTTTCCAAAATTATTTTTTCAAATATTTGAGGACTACAATTCTTCTAAAATTTATAAAATGCATAATTTGATATTTCCAAAATATTACTTGGATATTAAAACCGTGTTGAATTTTCTTGTTATGTACCTTCTCAAATGTATCGGATCATATTCAAATCCTATACTCATGGAAAAAGAGTACACAAATGACTTATTAATGGAATTTAGGGAACAAGACAATGTAAAGTTCTTTCTATTATGCCCTTTTACCGTCAGAATTCAATACTTTTGCACTTGTACATATTGTTACTGTGGTTTTAGTTGAAACTGTATAGGAAACTATGAGTTACACGTTTTGGATGTAAATGACTCTCCTCACCGCTGGTAAGCAGAGGAGGGTACTTTTGCACTTGTACATATTGTTACTGTGGTTTTAGTTGAAACTGTATAGGAAACTATGAGTTACACGTTTTGGATGTATAAGACAAGACATACCTTAGATTGTGAATTTTTATACAATCATAAAGTCTGAAAGCACTTTATTATGAATTGTCTTTATATAATGATGAGATGTTGTCATTCTCTATGGATGAGTAGTTATGTCGTAGATTGTGAGTCTTATACATTTACAAAGAAGTATACGACCACCTTATTATGAGTTGTTATGTTTATGTACTGATGACACCACCTTATCTAATAAATCTAATAATGAGGTGGTGTCTTTATCCATTGATGAGTTGTCATGTGTGAGATTCTGAGTCATTATAAGGTCACAAAATGTAAGACCACCTTATTATGAGTTTTTATCCTTATCTAATGATTAGACTACCTTATCTAATGATGAGGTATTGTCATTATCCACTAATAATATTTAAATCTAGAAGTGGACAAATTTATGTACTATAATAAATACAATTGTTGAGAATGGTTTAACATCTTTTCCCCAGATTCTTGTCTTGTCTTGCTTGTTCTTTATTTCTTAACATGGTATCCCAACTCTTATGGTCTTAAATACATAATGGTAGTTTTCATTGGAAAGTGAGGAGTTGTCACTCCTTCATGGATGAGTAGTCATCCAAATGTTGAGAATGGTTTAACATCTTTTCCCCAAATTCTTGTCTTGTCTTGCTTGTTCTTTATTTCTTAACATGGTCTCACAACTTTTATGGTCTTAAATACATAATGGTAGTTTTCATTGGAAGGTGAGGAGTTGTCACTCCTTCATGGATGAGTAGTCATCCAAATGTTGAGAATGGTTTAACATCTTATCCCCAAATTCTTGTCTTGTCTTGCTTGTTCTTTATTTCTTAACATGGTCTCACAACTCTTATGGTATTAAATACATAATGACAGTTTTCATTGGAAGGTGAGGAGTTGTCACTCCTTCATGGATGAGTAGTCATCCATGAGAGAAGAACCATACTGTTTACACCAACAAAGTTGCACATCTATGTTTATTTGAAAACACAATGGTAAAAAAGTTCATTATTATCTTGATTTGTATTGTTATATTTAAATGGTAGTAATCCATGAAATTAATGAGTAAATAGTGAAGACATATTTGTGATCTTAATACATTTATCTTATGAATAACATACATATAGTATCAATCTAGAAATATTTATAGTTCCAACCCTGAATACTTTTTCACCAAAGAACTATTCAATTGATCATCTACAACAAGAAATAGATAATAACCTCCATCATCAACCAAAGCTAAGAACCTCTATACCCAACATTATTTTTTCACCAAAGAACTCTTCAATTGGTCATCTACAACAAGAAATAGATAGTAACCTCCATCATCAACCAAAGATAAGAACCTCTACACCCAACATTAATGTTGAAAAGTTCTAGTGACTCATGTTTTACATGACTTTTCAATTTAGAGTATGATTCCATCCCATGACTAATTAACCAATTATGATTTATATTTTTTGCTAATTATATATTAACTTATCTATGACTTTTCATTTGTATTAATTCATTTTTGACACATGTAACATTTTCAATTTGTTTTTAAATTAATTTTAGCTGAGATGCTTCAATCAATTGATTGTTTATATTAATTTGAAATTTTGTTATTCATAAAAGATATCTTAAAAATAATTTCAACATTTTTTTTTATTATTCTTTTAAATAAATAAATAAATGTATTAATTTTTACATATACATGTGATACTAGTTATAACTTGATTATAGTTATAGTTATAATTATTTGAGTAGAATACACAGTTTCAATTTTTAGGTTTTGCATTATTCATGACCATGTATGGTTGGTGAAGGACAAAGCAAATTGACTCCACTCAATAAATGATAACAAGGAAAACCGAGGTAATAATTTGGTAAAAGATAAGAGGTTCTTAAACCAAGAACATGATTGAACTTTGTTTGATCTATAAAAGTGAAAACTTTTTGTAGGTGCTTAGAATTTTTGTTAATAAAAATAGGCATCTTATCATTATGGTGATAATGCAAGTCCAAAATTTATATTTAGGTTATAACTATTAAAATAATAAACTAGCTTTATTATTTTATATTTTAAAAAAATAACTCAAATTAAAATTCCAAAACCTAAAAATTGAAACTAGCTTTATTATTTGAGTTATCAAACTAGCTTTATTATTTGAAAATAATAAAGCTAGTTTGATAACTCAAATATAAATTTGAGTTTTATTTATATTTAGGTTATAACTATTAAAATAATAAAGCTAGTTTCAATTTTTAGGTTTTGGAATTTTAATTTGAGTTATTTTTTTAAATTAAAAGATTTATATTCATTTTGACTAGTTAATAATTTATTAATATTTAAATCTTATCATTATGACGATAATGCAAGTCCAAAATTAATTGGAATTTTAATTTGAGTTATTTTTTTAAAATTAAAAGATTTATATTCATTTTCACTAGTTAATAATTTATTAATATTTAAGGTGAAATAATAAATTTAATTTTTCTAACTTGTATAAAAATTTAAAATAAAAACAAGTTAGTTATCAAACTAGCTTTATTATTTTCAAATATATTTTATAAATTTCAATTTTTTACTTAAAATATTATCTTCTAGGTTCACGTGATAAAGTTTTTTCTTTTTATTTTTATGACGACTTAATTTTTGCTTATTTTTTGGCATAATATGTTTACTACAATTTATTCAACAAGTGGTGCACCATTTTATCTTCTTCCTTTTATGCAAGTTTTATAACCATTTCATCTTTTTTTCTTGCAACTAGAATGATTCATATAGCTTCAAACAATTCATTTGTTTTAATCAATCCACTAGTTCAATACAAGTCGTATCTTCCAATTCTACCACAAATAGAGGGGGTTAACATTGTATACAATATGATTAATGATGATGGTGTAGAGTTCTTGGCATTCTTAGTATATCTATGATTGAAAGTATACTACATTTATAAACTTTGTTATTCACCACCTTGTTTATGTATATTTATGGTTGAAAATATACATCATTAATGATTTTATGTATATTTATAATTGAAAATATATACCACTTATAAATTGTGTTATTCACTGCTTTGTTAGGCTCTCAATGTATTTTGCAAGGTACAATTATAGTGATGATCCATATTGTATTGTATTGAGCAAATGCATAACTATAACAGTGTTTCCTATAATAGAAGTCAAATTGTATTGTGCAACTTTACATATTAAAGATGTTGACTTTCCAAATTATTATATATAATGAGAGATATGTAACAAGTAAAAGATGTTGTTATTCACAACTTTGTATGTATGAAAAAATAGAAAGAAATATAAATTAATTACCACATATTTATACAAAAGGGGCGTCTTTCAGTATCATTGTTTTCTTTATGCATAAACAAAAGGCACCTTTCAGTAACATTTTTTTCCTTGAAATCTGAAATCTAGTGACCCATTGGCATATTATCTACCAAATGCAATCTTCTCCCATTGCTTATGGTTTATGTCCTGCAGTCCAATTTGTTTTGGCAAATTCCAATGATGGTTTTTAAAAAAAAAGCATTTCTTTAGACAACATCCTCAAGTTGAACAAAAAAACTTATCAAACACAAGAAGATAAAGTAAATATTAGATTGTTAAATTTAAGTTTATATTTTTTTCCTACTGCTGAGCATATATTTTATTTTTTTAATCCATGTTTAGTAACATACTCAAATAATCTTATTCACTTAAAAAAATAAAAATGAAAAAAATGAAAAAACCTGAAAACTGTAAAACTATTAAATAATAATAATTTTAAAGTCAAAATTATTTTATAATTTAAAATAAAATATACATATATATATTTTATAGTATTTAATTTTTTTCATGCAATTTCCCCTCTTGAATTGAATTCAAGTCGAATTGGGATACTAATCTCTCGCTGCATGTATTCAACAGATAAGAACTTTAATATCAATGCACGAAATACAATGTAACCAATGCGTCGTCATTCATAAAGCTTGCCCCATTCAGTGACACCGACCTGCTTTCTGATATCAAATCAATAAGATGTACGTGCCATTAGCGCGAGATGTTTTACAAAGAAAATACCCTTTTCAATTAAGAGTCTCGAGAAAGGGAAGTTGAATCAAAATTGAGGCTACACAGCTTCCAGAGAACTAATGGATGAGCTTTTTGTGAAAATGATTCCGTTGGGATCGGATGCAAGAATCTGCAGAGCTAAATTTGATTGAATTTATCAGATATGTTCTCGATAGTCATGGATCGAATATTTATTCCCTTGCAAGAGTAGAGCAATTGAAAATGAATTTTGGATCGAGTGAACCCAGTCATCAGCTCTGCACAGTGACAGCTAAACGTAGTATTTCATTGGAAAAAAGCAGTCTTGACGTTATTTATTTGAAACAGTAACATCACATATTTACTTTTGGTTTGTATAGAACTTGCATGTGCAGAGAAGCGTACTCGTCTAACAAAGAAGAGTAGTCAAATCACTTATTAACGGGAGTTAGGGAAAAAAAGAATGGAAAATTATTTCTATTATATGGAACTTATGAAACGATTGAAAGAACAATTCTCTTTATTATGCCTTTTTACCGTTGGCATATTGTTACTGTGTTTTTTAAGTTGAAACTGTACATGAAATTATGGGTGACGTTTTTTTTTTATTATTATTATTATGAAAATCGTCACGGTACCAAAGAAAGATACTGAGAGGAGCAAATGTAGATAGTAAGCAGTGCTGCTGATAAGGAGAGGAGCATATGAATCCAAGGGTAGGGACTGAAGCTTAACAAATGAATATATTCTGTGTTTTATCTTGTCATTATAAGACAATACATGTATATATTTGAAATATTTTTGCCCGGAAAAGATATCATATGAATTATGTTGGGTTTCCGACATCTTTTTAATACAATCTGTGACAATTTTTATTTAAAAAATACATAAAGTCGTGGAAATATAATTATCTGAGTGTCATACAGGGTATCGATTTCTTTTCAGCAAAATTTGGTGTTTTGGTGTTATAAATTCATGGTGTGATAGTGACTAGTAAGAGCTCTTATTATATAAGCTAAAACCACTTTTTAAACTTTAAAAAAATATAAAACTGTTTTTAATTGATTAAGGAAATAGATTATTTTAGGTTTAATGGTTTTGTTAAATTAGAATGATAAATTAACTGAAATTGAAAAACTGTAATCAATATTAACTATCCTTATTATAAATTAATAAATCAAATAAATTAAATTTTACAATCAACTAAATAAAAAAATAGTAAATCTTACATTATTAATGACCCTATATAACTGTTGAGTGACGAAGCAAATGAGTCAGCAAATAAATGAGAGCAGGGAAAGTTTAGAGGTCAAAATTGGGTAAAAGACAAGAGGTTCCCAAGCTTTTAGAGGAACATGAATGGAGTTTGTCCGGTCTATAACAGTTTTCACTTCTGGCAACCTCCCTAGACAGAACTATATTTTTGCGCAGATGTCTTAACTCTTCATAATTTCTCCGTTGAATCGAGGTAAGACATGTGAACCGTGAGAGAGAGAGGGATTATAAAGCGCCGTATGGTGAAAATGCACACCCAACATTAATTGGAATTCGAATTCAAATCATACTTTTAAATTCCTCATCTTTTGTTCACTTGGTTGCATAGAAGATCAAGAATACTTTATTAGGATTTGGCACCTTTACCTAGAGCATAGTCAAACTTCTACTTTAGTGTAACTCTTGCTTAAGCATGTATATTTAGTTTTATATAGTTTTATTTAAGTATGCATCATGAACATGACCTTCCAAGAAAATAATTGTGGAACAAAAACAAAGAAACAAACATAAATAGTGTGGACGACACAAACCCTTCCTAACACTTGACTAAGTCTTTGCTATTGTGAAACAATTGCATAAAAAACACTATCGGCTTGGTTTAAAACATGGTAGAGTCATATAACTCGCGTCACCTCAGTAAGACAATCAAGAAAAAAATTGTCCCACCAAGACACTATGTCGCAACTATCTTCGCAACCACCTTCAATGCACCTAAAAGTTCCCACAATTGTAGACTTGTTGTCCCTTTGTTTGAGTAGACTTTCACCAAGCTAACACAAATTTCGGTTCTATCTCAACATGCCTCCAAAGACATACGTTTTCAGACTTTTCCAAAACCTCTCAAAGAGTCCAACTCTCAGCTACTTGTCTTCCATCTTGGAAACTCTCCGACTTTCCTCCAAATCGCGTTCCAAAATGCTCTATATCCCTTTGGTTTTGTGCCCTTTCTTTTATATGGACTCGAGTCACTTGTGCAAAACATCATGTCTCTTCAGTGCATCGTACCCCTTCACAAACCCACACTCAATTGATTGTTGCACTTCTCCATGGACCTAATGTGCCCATCCAAAGCCCACACACCCATCAATTGTTAGTCTCTTAGACTAATGGAACCCATCCTTAGGTGCACGTCCCTTGCCTTGTGCATTCTTCATGTGGATCGTCCTGACTCCTCGTGAGTGTGCCGATGGGGTCATCCAACCTCTTTGGTGTTCCTATCTTTCCAAGGACAAAAGAGTCCACTCCTTGGGCATGCTCCCAAGTCGCCATGCCTTTTTACAAACACGACCCAGGTTTCTGTCAATTATTCTAAGGAAATTAAAATGCGTTCCCCCTTGGTGTTGTGCATCTCTATTACGTACCAAAGGTGCTCCTTCACACACCAAAACGTCTTTGTTCTCCCAACCTATCACTTATTCCTTGTGCTCTCTGTCTGTTCCATCGCTAAACCTACGCAAGGAATGTGTGCACTCTCTGAGGGTCATGGGAGACCATATATCCTCCCCCCACTCCAATTTTTTTTCATCCCCAGATTCAACATTTGTCAGTCTCCATGGCATCCCTTCCCATCTCTGGATATCGTCACCACTCAATGATTGTTTTTTTCTCAATCGTTGTCATTAAGAAAACTCTCCTTGGGATGTTCTGCTAAGTGCCCCATGTGTTGGAAACTCTTGACCGTTGATGGATTTGATACTTCAACCTTGTTGTTTTTATGTCATGTACATTGGATCCTTTCAAGATCCAAATTGTTTGGGTGATCAATCCAACTATCACGCTCGTCTCTAGAGAATTAATGTCTGCATATCCAACAAACTGTTTTATGATTACCTCATCATCATCCTGTACAACTCCTCTTGGTCTTGTTGAGTTGCCTGCTACTGTCTCAACCTGTTCATTTCACTTAAATGAACCCCTTTGGTTCTAGACAAAATCTTTCTCCTTTCCTTAGTTTGGAAATTCACCTACACAACTCATCTGTCGTTTCACAACTTCCTTGCTTGATTATTTCCATGACACCTCCAATAGGAATCACCATTCGTCCTTTTCTTTCTCGGTAGAACGTTTTCATCTTCCTTGTTTAGCAGGAAGAATGTACCCAATAACTCTCACCAAGGATATTTACATAGATAGTATTTAACTTATGTTTTGTGCGTAAGTATCACCTGACCAAATAAAATTCATTCGGTGTGCATCCCAACTCCTCAACTCATTTCGAAGTAAGTTGGAAGTTGTATATCCCCATGGCCTTCCTACAAAATTTCACAATTATTGTTGGATGTTGGTCTTCATCTTATAACATTTCCACATCGTCTCCAAATATGGTATAGCAGGTGTGTCTAGTCACCATCTTGGCTCAAATATTGGAGTTTCTATGGTGGGTATTTATGCTGCCTAATCTCCCATAACATCCATAATCTATTGCTGATGACTATTCACTTGGTGATGTTCATCCTGCTCCATGGGAAGTGAAGATTCCAACTCTCTCTTACAATCATGTTCATGGTTCTGCAGGTTCTTCCATCAACCAACCTTTCCCATGGTTGTCTTCATTGAAGTTTTGATCATCATTTGTTGTTTCTCTTCTTGTCCCAAACCACTTATAGATGTTGTGGTATGGATGACTTATGGTTGTGGTGTCACATTTAAAGGCCCATTAGTGCTCCCAATGACTCATTCTATCAACTTGATCACACAGATCCTAGGCATCATCGTGAGCTTCCTTTTCGTCGCCAAGGGTGCTCTTGGTATTCTGGTATCATCCAAGAATTAGGGATGATTTTAAGGATGGAAATTTATTTTAAAATATAGAAACCTTGGAAAATCTTAGTTATCCTTCATATGCCAATTATAAAATCTTTGACGATATTTTTGTGAAAATATTCAAATTTCTAAGGATTTTATATAGTTTGTATAAAATTTTGGTGATTTTTAAGGTTAAATGATTTTATCCTTTAGAATTTGGGCGAATCTTTTTTAGAACAGAGAATCTTGCTTTTTGGGAAAACCATGGAAAAGTAGCCCATGAGCGAAATTTAGCCCCTAAAATCATCCCTACCAAGAATACTAAGCGTCTTTCGTGAATGAGTGGAAAAACATTGGCAAGTCTTGGGAAGTCCAAGCCGAAGTTCATTGCATGATATTCCAATGGAGATACCAAAATATCCATGTCGCAAAACCACTCCTCAACTCTCAATGGTGTTGAACGAACAATTCTCGTTACCGACATCATTGTTGACTTCAACACTTTACATGTTCTAGTGTCACTCTCAAGTTTTCAATGAAGAGACTTCACATCTTTTTCACTCACAAAACTATGTGTTTCCCCAATGTCAACGAAAGCTACCATCTTCATCCCAATTACCCTTGTGTCCATAAAGGAGAGACCTTCAACTTCTTCACTTTGCGAAAAGTTTCCTTGACCTCTTGTCTTGAACCCCTCCATGCATTCCACCAATGTTTTCATGACTTCTCTCATGTATTCCATTAGTTTATGCACTTGAAACATCTCTCCCAAGGGTTTTGAATCTTCCGCTATTAGTATGGGTCGAGCCTCCTCCTCAACCAATAAAGCCAACTTTCCTTATATTGGAAATTTCCTCATAAAATGATTTTTTGAATAGAGGTAACACTCAATCATTCTACCTTTGCACACAAGTTGTTTGGGATGATCCTTTTTTTTCCACTACCTTCATGTTGGATGATCTCCACCTTAAGTTCTCCCAATGCAATTAGTGGAAAAGTATCAGTCCTCCTTGTGAAGGCCTTCAACCCGTTGATCTCAAACTCTATCTGCAAGTCATATTCATACATCCTCTCCAAAGCCCCTTGGAGTTTCTTGAATTATTGAGTTACATTGTCTCTCTTGACCTTCCAAGCTTTGTCACTTGCACCATCCATTTTTCTACTTAACCCTCGTCAATTGGCCTATCCAAGATTTCTATGCAACTTCGTTGCACTATCCCAAGGCTGCAATACTTTTTTTGGTCATTTACACATCCAAATTATTTATTCCCCCTCACAAACTTTAGCCTTAGCTTGCATATGTACATATGGGTCTAGTCAAATCACTTGCAACGTTATATCCCACCTTATTGAACCATTCACCAATTTTGGTGCCCAACTTCTTATTAGTTCGACTCTATTGTTGCTTCTGTGATTGGTTTTGCGATATTCCTTCGTTCACCTGCCTTTCCCAAGTGATGAGGTTTCCCTTAGAGATCTCCTCTTATCTTGCTTAACGAGTGTGTCTAGGTTTGCCCACAAGCTCCGGTATTGTTTGCAACACCATGAAGGTTCTTACATGTAGCACCATGACAATTCTTACTTGGTTGCTTGACACACAAAGATTAATTCATCCTGAATACGCCTCTTCACTTAGAGCATACCCATACTATGCTCTATGCTACCGATGAGTCACACTCCTACTCTAGTGCAACTCTTTCTTACATAGACAATTGTTAACACAAATTACTAGTTAGTCTTATTTAAACATGCATCCATGAACATGAGATTCCAATATAAAAACAACAGAACAAAAATGAAGACAAACACAAAAATAGTGTGAGAAACACAAACCATGCCTAACACTTGGCTAAGTCTTTGTTATTATAAAACTGTTACATAAAGAGCACTACCAACTCAGTTTACAACATGGAAAATTCAAACAACTCGCCTCACCTCACCAACACACTCAAGAACAGATTTTTCCCACCAAGACTCTCTATTGCAATGGTCTCTGCAACTACTTGTGGTGCACTTTGGAGATGCCCACAACCACAGACTTGTTATCCCTTCGTTTTCGCATACTTTCACCAAATTAACACATATTTTAGTTATGCCTCACATATGCCTCCACATAGCTGCATTTTCAAACTTCCTCAAAATCTCCCAAAGTGTCCAACTCTTGTCTACTTGTCTTCCATATTAACAAGTCTACCTCAGTTAGTTGCTTCAGGTTTGCCTCTAAATTTCTTTTCAAAATGATCTATCTGCCTTTTAGTTGTGCACGCTTACTTTTATATGGACTCCAAGAATCACTTATACTAAACTTCATGTTTCTTTGATGCATCATGCTCCTTCATGAACCCACACTCAATGACCATCAAGTCACGAAGTAAGCCCATCCAAAGGCAACACACTCGTCAATTACAAATATTATTTCNACTTTACTTTAAAAAAAAAACTTTTCAATATAAAATATGAAACATTGTTTCTTAAATTCAATCCAATCATATGCTTTTACTTTTAAAATTTATTAATAAGTAATAAATTCATTTTATTTTCTTTCTTAGCCAACATGGATGGCTATAGATCTTTACGTCGATTTACTTTTACAACACGAATGGCTATATAGCTTTACGACAATTTAAATGATTAAGTAATTTCAATTTTAAATGAATTATATATATATAATTTTCCAAAAAAAACATGTTTGTGTATTCTTTACAACACACGAGATGTAAATATTGTTTTCTGATTTACTTTGTATTTTTTCTAGATGAAAATTATCACATTATATTAGAAAATATAATCTGTTACATAGCGAGGTCCAAAGAAAGTAAACAAAATGTAAATTGAATCAAATAGGGAGAATCTCCTCTCAAGATAATACAAAAAGAAATTCAACTATAACTGTCCTAAGAGTCAAAAAATGACTCAAGATCAAAGGGAGATCTTGCTGAGAGTTGAAGAAGATCATTAGAAAATGGGGTTGGCCCAAAATAAAAACAAAAGCAGGATTGTCTAGAAACGGAAAAGGGAAGGAGATTTAAAAAAAAAAAATGGATATGATGTGTAGGGCCTGCCCTCTCTCCATCCCACTGATAGTAAGTGAGTCTTCATCTCGTCAATGTTAATGCTTACATAGATAATAGATCAACTTCTACATTGAATTTTCTATAGATGTGTTGGAAGTTAATATCTTGGAAAGTTGATACCAACGTCTGGATTATGCTTTTCCAACCCTCGATATTGGTTGCTTGAAAATTTTCTTTATGATTCATCCACTCAATAATTGTTTTTGAGTCTCCCAAAATCTGAACAAGCTTAATTTCCAGGATCCTTGCAATGGTGAGAAAAACCCACATGCCCACTAATTCTACTTTAGTATTTGAACCTTAGCCACAGTTAAATATCCAATTAATAATTGGATCTTCAATCAATTTTAATGTACCCCTGCCCCACACCTCGAACCCCCACAATTGAGGCTGCATCAAAGAAAGCTAGTGAATATCCAATTAAACGAATAACTGGACTCACTCACAAAACCTATGAATATTTGTCTGTGTGAAATTTAGTAAGAGCACCAAGTGTCATGTGCGCCACAACTCATCCTAAGAGAGACTTCCCTTCGAAAAGTGTCGTGTTGTGTTCATTCCAAGTAAACCAACTCAGTAGTATTGGAAGCTTCTTTGAATCCGCCTTGCATAACAACCACGAATGCATGCATTTATTGATGGTGTTGTCTCTCCAGGAACAGGAAGAATTGAGGAAGTGGGAGCATATCGCCCAAACAGACTTAATAAATTTGTAGTGTATGAATAAGTGGTTAATATCCTCCTCGAATTCTCTGCAGAGAATGAAAAGGTCCGTGCCATTCCATCCTTTTTTCTGCAGGACGTCCCATGAGAGTATCTTGTTTCTGCTGCTGGCCAGAAGAAAAGAATGATTTTTAGTTGCAATTTCCATTTCCAGACTTTGACCCTCCAACCAAACCAGTTTGGCAATCCGTGGGTAGTTCGAATGGCATTATAGAAATTTTTAACAGTCATGTTTCCCGATGCATCTCCTCCGGTCCATATCAGTACATCCTTGGACTCATTCTGGAAATCAATTCCCTCCCCACTCAGTGCTTGTGTGAATAAATCCCATTCTTTACCAAGATCGCCCGAAACTTCCAGCTCCGAGCTGCTAAGCCACACCTCAGCAAGGGTAAGTGGATCTCTCCTCGGAGAAGCATGAGTGAGAGTAGTGATCTGTTTCTGATTAAGTCAGTAAAGTAGTTCTTCAGAAAGAAAAAAGGCATCCTCAATGCCAAGAATCATGTCGCGTCCAACAAAGATTTGCTGACCATTTCCGGGACACCAACTGAGCCAATGTATGATGGAGGGTAGCGTACGGGTGAGGCACGGCCAGATCTTTGAGGTTGAATTGCTAAGATGAGAGCGTCTTCTGATCCAATTTATCATTGAGACGTTCTTTAGATACTTATACCAAATAATCTGCTTCCAGATGCTAGGTTGAGTTAAGACTCTCCACAGGGTAATGGCAGTCAATGCAAGATTGAAATGACAGATATTACGCAATCCCCACTCACCGTTTTTTTTTTTACCTCGAGAGGACCTCCCAGTTATAGAGGTGGAAATGATGAAAATCTAACTGACCTTTCTAGATAAATTGGAACATCAAAGTTCTGATTTTATTTAAGACTCTACGAGGTAATGCTTCCAATGTCATCCAGTAAACTATTTGTGCTTCCAAAACAATTTTAACCAGAATATATCTGCCTCCAAGAGAAATCTGTATGTTGTACCAAGCCTTTATTTCGTTTGTGAATTTATCTATCAGCCAATCCCAATCAACAGAGAGATGGATACCAATCTTAATGTAATATCCTAGATAGTGGAACCCGAGTGAGAGAGCACTAAATTTGTAAGGAAAGAGTTTTTTATAATGCATCAAATCTTTTTCTTAGATGCTTTCAAAATTAACAGTAGATTTATTTGTATTGACCAGGAGACCTGAGGCTTTGCAAAATCGATTTATAATACTATAAATCACCTTCCATTCCATTAGATCCGCCTTGGATAGTATAATAACATCGTCTACAAAGAAGATGTGAAGGATTTTTGTCACTCTGGATATTTTGATTCCTGTGATAAGCCCTTCCTCAAAATTGTGTTTTAATAATCTGTTGAGACCTTCCATTACAAGGAGGAAAAGTAGGGGGATAATGGACAACCCTTTCGGACAACCCTGCCATTTCTGAAAAAGTCATTAACCTCCTCATTGATGAGAACAACAAATGAAGAGGTCGAAACACAAGACATTATCCAATTTGTCATGTGAATCCCCAATCCTATTTTTAGAAGGATCAATCTAAGAAACTCTCAGTCAACACAATCGATGGCTTTCCTTAAGTCTAATTTAGGAACGATAGATTTCAATTTTTTTTTCTTGATACTATGGAGGCTTTCATAAGTTGAGCCAATAACATCCGGAAAGAAATGGTTTGATGCAGTTGGCATATAACCTTGTAGCATAAGTTGCAAAGTGAAATGGGACGAAAATCATCAAAGGATAATGGTTTGTTCGCCTTAGGAATCAGTGTCTAAAAGGTGGAATTAAGTCTTTCCAAAATCAAGAGTGATATGGGACGAAAATCATCAAAGGATAATGGTTTGTTCACCTTAGAAATCAGTGTCAAAAAGGTGGAATTAAGTCCTCCCAAATCGAGTCTAATCTTCTTGTATCTTCCACCATCGCTAAGAGATCCTGCATAAAATAAGTATATGAAAAACTCGGATGTCCAACCGTCTAGGCCCGGGCTCTTTTCTTTTTTGAAGTGAAACACAACTGTTTTTAGCTCCTCCATAGTAACCGGCCTGTAAAGTAGCCTTACTTCTACATCTTCAATCATTTCAGGATAATGATCAATCAGTTTACACTGATCCTCTACGTTTGTTCTAGTCGATGCTTTGCAAAATGATTTAAAATGGTGGACTGCTGCTGATTTCACAGCATCATTATTATTGACCGGTTCACCATTTTCTCCATTGATCTCCCATATATGCTTTCTGACCCTGTTATGATTTGCGAATTTATGGAAAAAGGTAGTGTTGTTATCTCCACTAGCTAGCCATAATGCCTCTTGTCTTAGAATGCTATTTCTATCTGCTTCCAACTGCCTGAGCGCTGACTCTGCTTCTTGATTAGTTGGGTCTCTTACCGTGAGAGTTATGAACTCTTTAATATCTGTTTCTATTTTAATTATCTTTGCTTTATTGAAATTCATCTTCTCTGTATACCAACGTTTGGTAAGTTTTTTTAATTCCTGAAGTTTCCAGATTAATCGTCTTTGGGGGTTCTGTTCAGTGAGAAAGACCGGATCATGCCACACCTTAAAAACATTTTTTTTTAAATCACAGTCTTCTAACCAATGGGCATTGAACTTCAAGGGATAATGTTTAATGTCCATCGGCAGTTCCAGCTGCACGGTCCGAAATGTAAGGGAATTCTACCAGTTTCGATGGTTTTATATCAACCAGATTTTTTGTTAAGAACAGATCTATGAAATAATCCTCAATTCTAACACATGTTCCCCGGATGATTTACTTTCTACTTTCCACCTTTTCACATGAAATATTGTTTTTCAAAAGCTAAATTGAATTATATTTTTTAATACTTTTGCTAGACTTTATCAATCAAATCGCTGAGGGAAGGAGGTCTCTTGTCCCACAAACAAGGGGGTCTCATACACTGAATTTGGTGTACTGGCTTGGCCTTGACCTTAAAAATAGATTATTATTATTATTAATAATAAGTGACCAGATTTTTTTAATTTCATCTTTTTCCAACGTGAATGGTAGTTGTAGAACGTGAATGGTAGTTGTAGGCAAATCACTCACTGAACAGATGTTGTATAAAAATTTCAGCCTATCCATTAATTGAATACAAGATGTATTCTCATGTACTGCCACAAGTAGAGGGAAATAATATTCTATGTAATACGATCAATAATAGAATAGACTTCATATGCAAGTGACTTATATTTCTAAATAAATTTAGACTTTCTCCATTTTTTAAGATTAATTTGGATTTTGTTTAAATTAAATTTAACTATTAAAGCATTTAAAAAATAAATAAATTTAAACTCTGTCTTCATAAATTTGCTAGTAATAACCTTTGTGTTGGTGATTTTTTCAATTGTTATTAATCACCATATTGATTGCTACGCATTTTTTCAATTGTTATTCATGAGCATATTGATTGCCATGAGAATTTGTTGTTGTCCTTTCATAAGTCGCTTTGTCAAAGAACAGCTTGACAAAACAATCAACAACTATCGTCATTGATGAAGACTTTACCTTTGTTGACACCCTTTTCCTTGAAATCTGGTGGCTCAATGGCAATCTAAGTAGGAAATGCAATCTTCTAGCATTGCCTTGTAGTTATCTCCTGCGGACCAATTTGGTTCAGCAAATTTTAACGAGGGTTTTTAGAGAAAATGGTCATTTTACATAAACCTATAAAGTTTCGCCAAGGCCATCAAATAGAACAAAGAATTTATCGGACCCCACAAGAAAACGTAAATGTTCAATTTATGTATAGTCTTCTTTTAACCTTTTTTTACAGTCAGTATATTTTTGTGATGTTTTTATTGGGTATTCAATTATAATAAGAAGGTTTGCTTGTATTGAAATTTACTGTAAGAAAATTTGCAAAATTATCAAATTATCTAGTTTTTCATATAATAGAGATATGGATAAATGTTATATACTATAAATAGGGATAGATGTTAATCTTAGCTTATTTTATTGTCTTTAATAATAATTCTTATATATTTAATCCAGTGATTCTTAAATTTAAAAACCAAGTAGTCAAAAAAATCTAAAAATATTAAAAAGTTCTAATAATTTTTATTTTTTTTCTTATTAGACTATCCTGTAAAATTCTTCTAAAATTTCAACCATATTGAATATTTTCATGGTATATTTTCTTCCCGCTCAGTGATCCATATACACTTCACATACAACTGTTGTTGCTATGTATTCAATTGAATAACAACGTTAATAATCAATTCCAAATAAGACGTAACAAATGCTCTGTGGATTCAGAAAACTTGCCTCGACGTCTAACTGCTTTCGGATATCAAATCAATACTTTTGCAGTTGTACATATTGTAACTCTGTTTTTTAATGACACTGTACAGGAAACTATGCGTTACGCGTTTTCGGTGAAAAGGACTTCCCAGTACGAAAGAGGAATAGTGAACAATGTTGCTGATACGAAAGAGGAGAAAATGAAAATAGTAAGCAGTGTTGCTGATAAGGAGAGTAGCAGATGAATTGAAGGCTAAGGAGGGGAGCTTAACAAATCAATATATTCTGTGTTTTATCTTGTCATTATAAGACACGACATGTATATATTTGAAATTTTTTGTATGAATTGTTTTGGGTGCTTTCCACATCCTTTTAATAACATAAGGTGTTAATTTGTATTTAAAAATTGCATAAAGTCATAGCCATATAATTATTTGAGTACTATTGAGATTCAACATATTTTGTTAATTTTTATTTTAAAATGGAAAATTCATGGCCATATAACTATTTGAGTGCCATACTGACAATTGAATGGAAGAACATTAGCTTTTGCATTATTCATTACCATATATGTATGGCTGAGTGAGAAAGAAAAATGATTCCACCTAATAGACTAGAACAAGGAAAGCCAAGAGGTTAAAAATGGGTAAGAGACAAGAGGTTCTTAAGCTTTTAGAAAAACAGGAATTCAGACATATTTAATGAGAGAAATCTAATAGTTAATATTTTGGGTAAATAATAAATTTATATAATTCCTACACATAACTAAGTGGTGCACTGTTTTGTTCTGAACTTAAAGTAAAAATTCTCCAACAATAAACAAATCAACTCGAGTTGACTTGTTATATTTCCACTTCTATTTAGTGAGAAAAGAAAAAAATACATGGAGACATTCATTCTCTACATTTAAAACTATGGAAACTTAGTCCAAAGAGGTTGGATCTAATGGTGGAAAGCCACCAATTTTTTATCATTGGGCAATGTTGGTGGCACCTTGAGGTAGTGGTGGTAGTGTGCTTGCACCCAAACATACTATATTAAGCTGTATAAGTGGATCAAAGCTCAGTCACATGTCCCTCTTAAGAACACGAGGTTTTCTTCAACTAACTGAAACTATTATGGAGTCTAAAATTAACACTTTTCAAAAATAGCTACGGTTGTAATTATATTCTAACACTCCCCCTTAATTACTACCGCTAAATGCCACCTAAATTATGTCTATGAAACTCAATCACATCTTTTGCCAATGGATTTGTAAATATGTGAGCCAATTGGTCTTTTGATCTACACGATCCTAAGTAAATTTCTCCATTGTTTACAAGATCTGTAATAAAATGATATCTAGTATCAAAAAACTTTATTTTATGATGGAAAACATTGTTCTTGGATAGAGATATTGTTGAGTTGTTGTGACAATACACTTGAGTTGGTTCTTCTTGTCCTTGGAGAAGATCACCCAATACTCTGCGTAACCAAATTGCTTGACAAGTTATTGTTATGGCTACTGCATACTCATCTTCTGCTCATGAAATCATCACAATGGGATGGTTCTTGGATTCCCATGAAACCACAATATCCTGAAGTACTCTTCTTGTCATCCAGTGTTGGAATGTAATATGTCATATATCATGGAATTATTTTTCCAACTTGTCAATGTGAATATTTTGGAGATTGCGTGAACATGGAAATCAAAGCAACAACATACATATGTCCTCGTCGCATAGAGTTGGATCTACATTGGATCCCACATCCTCTTTGCTAATATTTCTCCCTATTGTGATTGAATTCGAGTTGGTGTTGTCTTACAATTCATCATTTTGACCCTCATCAACACATTTACCCCTCGGAATCTTGAGGTAAACTTGTCGAAGAGGATAGAGAGACAAAGATAGAGAGAGAGAATGAGAGAAAGGGAGGGGGATGAGAGAGATGGGTAGGGAGATAGAGAGGTAGAGATAGAGAGACTCAGAGTGTAATATCCAAAAATTTTAGAAAAATAAATTCCAAGTTCAATCTAGAAATAAATTTTCATTTTTCTGATTTGGAAATAAATTTCCATTTATGGAAAATCCGAATTTAGAATTTTGGATTATGTAATTAATTATTTGATGAATGTTCGGAAAACATTTGACTTTCTCAACTATACTCTTTTGTTGGACACATGTATCAGACAAAAATTTTAATAAATTAAATGTTGGAAGACAAATGGAACAAAAAGGTTAAAAATAGTTGACTATGATTCCATGAGTGGGGAACAGGTTTGAGTTAACTTAGAGCTAATTTTTACAAGTGGTAGAGGCTGAGTTCTGCCACTAGTAGTTCCTAAAATTCAGGGTATTGTAAAGCTGTGAATTTCCCCAAGGAGAGAAGGAAATGAAAAGTCCTAGGCACAAGATAAATGAAACATATGTGAGAGGTAGGATGCGGCTAAGTATGTTGAGAGGGAAAACTATATTTTGTTGTTAGGAGCACCTCTGGTGTAAGGAATTTTTTTTTCTCATATGTTGAAGGTGACAATGGCTAAGGACTACTACTTAGTTCTCCCTTATGGAATCATGGTTAGGCTAGGGGGTGATAAGGCAAGTAATTGTGGTTGTTCTGTTCTATAGTTGGGTGGAAACTGATTATTCCATTTGTTTCCCAACATCAATATTCAGATAGCTATATATTTCATTGTTGATGTTATATTTATGGTTGTTAGCGGATTAGGAATATTTTTTTCTTTAATACATGTAAGTGAAATATGTTTAAGTGCAGTGCATATCCATGTTAGATTATGACTTTCCACATTGTAATGATACTAGTAGTATTCTTTATTTGAAGTATTAATGTTATATATATGTATGCATATATAAATAAATGGAAAAAATTGTTTTTATGTGCTTATTGGCCATTATAAATCTGTATCATGATTTTTGTTCAAATCTATACTTAATCAAGTACTTAAAATAGGAAACAAAATCATATTATGTTCTTATTCTTCTATGTTGAAGATATCTGGAAATAATAAAAGTCCCAAACACATTTTTATATGTATCCATTACATAGAAATATAGCTGATATAGTAGACCTAATAATGTTTTACTAATAAAATAAACTATTATAGTCAATAGATAATAAAAGGCCCAAACACATTTTTATATGTATCTATTACACAAAAATATAGTTTATATAGTAGACCTAATAATGTTTTACTAATAAAAGAAACTATTACAGTCAATAGTTCATTGACCAAACAATACAATTGGGACACCATGGACCCAAGAACTCCACAACCCAATTTTTTTTTAACATAGCTTTAAAGGAGTCTACACAAAAACTGTTTGTAACTGAAGAAAATGCACGCATGGATCGGTGAAGGTAGAACATGGAACTCAAATACCTTTTGGTGGTAGGAATATTCCTTCATCAAATGCATTGTTATGCCCAACCTGCAAGAGAAATAAAGTGAGGGTATTAGCATCTTTACTAGTAGTCAAGGATTTAGTTAATGAAATAAATAAAATAAGTTAAAACACAACTTATCCTGGATGTTGACGAATATTGGATTGTCCTCATTTCCTTGCGAAGTAGTCAATCCACGATTTGGAGGAGCAGGAGTTGATGTGTACCCATATGATGGCTTCCCTTGCAAAGAAAAAGGGAACCATCATTAATTTAATTATCTATGCATAAAATTTTCAATTATCAATTGAAAGAAAGAAGAAAAGACTTTTAATACAAAACTTTGTTGTTTCAGTATCCATGTGCATGTTCTCAAAAATTTTAAGAATCTAAAATATAGATAATAGATATATAGAGGGGAATCACACAATTGTAACCATTAAGGAAACTTACAAGAAAATATTTAATAAAGTAGCGATAATAAGTTACTTTACTCGTTACGGAGGCGAGAATGATAAATATTATCAACAAATTACAGAACATTCATCAAGGGTATGATTTGAAGGTACTTTATCAAAATCAAGTTTAGATAGACCAAAGAGAATGGAAGGAATTCGTGGTCATGAAGTTGGAAACCAAGTCTAGATTCAACAATTAAAAGAAAACATAGTTACCTTTTTTATATAGAGGAAAATCACGATAGTGATTCCCACTTTACTAAGATGGAAAACTAAATATGGCATGTGAAATACCAGTAACGATTATTGTCGATTTATCTTTGATTGACCTAATTTTTTTATAGCTGAGAGGAATATCTCTATTAGATAAAATAAGTATAAAGAACAAATATTACAAAGAAAATCATTAACCTTTAAGAGTAATACTCACTCCACGGGTTCTCAATTTAAGAAAATCATTAATTAGTAAACACATAAAGAAAGAGGTCAAATAAGAATTTAACCTTACAAGGAACTATATTAAATGTTTTAATACAAGAAGCTTCATGGACTACAACTAGGTCCGGGATTGGCAGAAATCCCAACACCTTAACTTCATTCAGTATCGACCTTCACTAAGGTCTCGTATTTATTGTGTCTCCTTACACAACAAACTCACACAAAGGCCATGGGTCTATTTACCCTGTGTAGCCTGAAAACCCGCGTGAATAAAGATTACAAAGAGTAGTTATGTTACAAAGAGCTTTCCCCATAGAGAAGCACGATGCATAGACAGAGAATTCTCTTCACAGAAAGCAAGTATTGTAAATATATATTATCCCACAGAGAGTATGCTATGTTATTTACACAAAGTAAAATATTCTTCAAAGAGTATTCAATGCATAGAGAGAGGAGATAACACACAAGGAGTACATTATATTTAAATATACATAGTTTTCTTTTCGCAGAGAGCACAAGTTGCATGGACATAGAGGGTATTTCAAAGAGAGTACTAGGTTTATTTATTCAAAGAAAATTATTCCATAGAGAGCATATATTACACTATACAACGAATGTTTACAAAGGGATTTGTACAAGAAACTAAATTTCACAAGAAAGTGTTCGCATAGAGAACAACCGCAAAGGAAAAATACCTAAACCACAGAAGAATCCTTTTAAAACTGTCATATAGGGGGTAATAGAGTAATTATCGTGACTGTGGAGATACTTCACAGAGTTGAATACTATCTCCAGAGTCAAATTCCTTAACGGATCCGAGTGCTATCACGAGTCGCGAAGCGTAAATAGTGAAATGACCAAGAGAAATGAGACTCAATAGAATAGTTACGAAGGGAGTAATGTCACCTCAAGTCACTCGATGGTGGGGAGGAGTTTTAGGTACACCACCCCAATCCTGGACATGTGATTTATCTGAAGTTTCGAGCCCACAGTGGGAGCTTCACTACAGTGGAATCCCTAGGGGGTACTAGGTTGGTTAGTCTTCCATTAATGGACTCACCCTAGACTAAATTTGAATACCAAACATCATCCTAGTTCCAAACATAACTGGCGTCCACATATTTTCGTTATCAAAATCACTTGATTGATGGTGTAGACAAGTAACCAAAGGTCGGATTGATATTAACAATGCATTGGTATAACCTCTTGCATAATCTATATTACATATCGTGTGTTACTTTCACATTTACTATGGAGAATGTTTATTAGGGTGGATTATTGTACCCTAGTGTGTGGACTATGGACTAGAATGGTTAAGTTTCCTAGTCTCCTAGGGTCATAACTTTATAGTCATAGTTCTTACATAAAGTCTCGACATATGTAATATAGATTGTATACATAAACTAGCTTATAATAATTGGATGGGGCATTGTTATGACATTAATGGGTATGATTCTTATGGGTTCAATGAAACTTAACATGTTATGCATTAGAACTTTATATTGGACCTAAATAGTCCTAGTACCTTGTTAATAATGTAATCATAATTAAGACTTTAATGCAATGGAAAGAACGATAGAATTTGAGTTAATCAAATGAGATGGCTATGGATTTATTTAATGGATAGTAACAATAAGTTGTTATTTTTAAAATAAACATTATATTGGACGATTAGTTTACTAGAGCCAAAATTTTATGTGCATCAACAATGACTTATATTTACAAGGAAATAATTTGTTTGTCACGAACAAATTTCGGTAATTTGATAGATGTCGATTCCGTGATCAAAAAAAAATTATTTAGTGAAATTTGGGGTACGTTACATATGGTTTCAGAGATGTTGGTTACATTTCTTGGACCTCAGGTAAACATAATTTTATTTATTTTTTCTGTTTTGATGTAAAAATCTAACAAATATATTTACTATTAGAAACATATTTTTTTTTTATTTTCTGTTGTGATAATGTCAACACAAAATGAAGAAGGAAACAGACCCGAGGGTAATCAAAATCAAGAGTTTCCTAGAGACCCAAAACATAACAATGAAGTAAGTTCAACTACCCAGGCTTTGGAAACAATGCAGAACTTTATCGTGGAATTACAAGTGTTTAAATCAGTTAATGAAAAGAGGAAGAAAACACAAGATATATGAAACGCTCCTATGCAACATAGTAACAAAAAGGAGACAAAAATTTAATGAAAGAGAAGAATAGGTCAGCAAAAAGTCCTCCAAAATCTCTAGTCATGAAACAAAGAAAGAAGAAAGTTCTTCCAAAGACACACACATGGAAGAAAACAAAGTGTCTACATGAAGAAAGAGAAAACAAGTAGACCACCTAGAAGATCAATTCAAGAAAATAAAACCTTCCACCTTTGATGGAGAATCAAATACTAGTGAGGAGGTTGAAGCATGGTTACTATATAAATAAATACTTCCAGATTTATAACTACTCTAGTAATATGAAAGTCAGAATGTCGATCTACAATTTAAAAGTAAAGGAGAGTATTTGGTGGCAAGAACTGAAATTCGCAAAAGGACTGAAGGAAAAATGAATGGAATGGTTAGAGTTCAAGAAGTACTTCAAGAAGCAATATTTATCAGAAAAATATTACGAAATAAAAACTAAGGAATTTTATGAGCTGCGACTAGCACAAATGGCTATGAAAGATCTAATGAATAAATTCCTAGAGTTGTTGAGATTTGTACTGTACTTCAAGGAATATTAGGGAAAGATACAAAGGGTTCTTAAGTTGTCTACCCCAATTATTGAAGGATAGAATTGAATTTGATAATCCTAAGTCTTGAAATGAAGTGTTTAAAAAAGATCGAATGTTCTATGATCAATAGAAACAAAAACTTGAAATCCTCAAAGCATGGAACGACAAGAAACATGATAAAGAAAATCAACGTAAGAAAGGATTCCAACCAATGCCTTTCTGCAACATGGTAAAGGGTGTTCCAAGGAATAATTTCCACATGAACGCACAACACACTCAATGGGGAAATAAAATAGATAACCTGGGATTTAAGAAAGTAGGGGACAACACTAGAGAACCATTAAAATGTTGGGAGTGTGGAGAACCCCACTTGCAGAGGAATTTTCTATGCTTGAATCTAGCAGGAAGAAGTGCATTCCACAACCTTCAACAAGCTTCGATAGTGGGAGATGTTGGTAGAAGCATGCATATAACTCATGCAGTTGTGGATGGAAGGCATGGTGATCATCAATCCATTATCGTGGAGGTTGAAGGTAAAATTCATGATAACAATATCTCCATATTAATTGACCCAGGAGCTAGTTTCAGTGATATTACTCTAGCTTTAGTAGAAGAAAACAAGTTAAAAAGGGGAAAACATGATAAACCATGGTTAGTACAACTAGAAACTAGGACAAAAAGGAAGGTAACGAATTTTATTTATGATTGTGAACTAAGTATAGATGGTGAAAATACAGAATTAAATATGAACTTATTACCTTTTGGGTCTTATGATATAATCATCGGAATGGACTAGTTATAAAAACATCAAGTGATATTAAATTGTTACGAAAATTCGTTTGTGTATAAGGATGAAAACAACATAGTCAAAATAGTACAAGGAATTAGGAAACCAACTTATGTTAGGAAATATCAACAATGTAGTTCAAGAAGTGTATTAATAAAGGTTTCAAGGTATATTATGTTCAAGTAACTAATCTCTTAGAAAAAGAAAACAAACTTGGTTTAGAAGACTTTGCAGTCCTACATGGATTCATAGATGTTTTTGTAGAAGAAATATCAGAACTACCTCCTAGGAGAGAGATGGATTTCTCTATCGATCTACTACCTAGATCTTCCCTGGTTTCCAAGGAACCTTATAGAATGCGAATCCATAAATTATCAGAACTGGAAATTCAACTACAAGAGTTATTAGACAATGAGTATATCAGACCAAGTCTTTCACCTTGGGGGGCACCAATTTTGTTTGTTAATAAGAAAGATGGGACTTTGAGACCATGTATTGATTACCGTCAACTGAATAAAATGACGATTAAGAATAAGTATCCTTTACCTAGAATTAATGATCTCTTAAACCAGGTTAGAGGAAAAAATTATTCTCTAAGCTACATTTGAGGTATGCTTATCAGCAAGTCAAGATAAAGGACTAAGATGTAAATAAAACATTTTTTAAAACATGTTATGGACACTATGAATTTGTAGTGATTCTATTTCGACTTACTAATGCACCATCAACTTTTATGTGCTTGATGAATAGTTTATTCAACCAATATCTAAATAAATTCATGCTCGTTTTTATTGATGATATTCTAGTTTACTAAAAAATAGAAGAATAACATGAAAAACATATGAAAATAGTATTGCGGACTTAAAGAGAACATAAGTTGTATGCTAAGTTTGATAAGTGTGACTTCTATCAAAGAAATATATAGTATTTAGGACACGTAATATCCAAAGATGGTATTGTAGTTAACCTAGAAAGGATAAAAGCCATTATGGAATGACATATCCCTAAGGATGTAGCAGACATAAGATCATTTATGGTAATTATCGATTATTACTAGAGGTTTATCGAAGGATTTTTCAGAATCGCGTATCCGATTACATCACTATAGAAAAATTCAATTAAATTTATTTGGTCACAAAAGTGTGAGGGCAACTTTGATAAACTAAAAAGACTGCTAACTACAACACGTATCTTAAAGGTAGCGGATCCCGATAAAGAATTTATAGTTTGTGTGGATGTAAGAAAAGAGGGATTAGGAGGTGTGCTAACATAATATGGACACGTCACCTCTTACAAATCACATAAATTGAAAGAACATGAACGAAATTATGTGACTCGCGATTTAAAATTAGCAGTCATAATTCATGCATTAAAAATGTGGCGGATTTATTTAATGGGAAGAAAATTCATGTTATTAACCGACAAGAGTGGTGTAAAGTACTTTTTCAGTCAACCAGATCTCAATGCAAGACAAGTGATATGGTTGGCCTTCTTAAGTGAGCTCAATTTTGAAGTGTGACACATCAAGGGTAAATAAAACAAAGTGGTAGATGCATTAAGTCGAAGGATTAGTGGGCTTTATAAAATAATTATCAGCAAGGAAAAAAATGATATTGAACAAAGGATAAAATCTGCAAGCAGTAATGACGAACATTACATCCAAACAGTTGAAAAACAGATTATATGTACCTACCTCGACTAAATTAAAGATTCCCATTCTTCATGAGCTTCAAAAAAATCCGTATTTTGGTCATCCAAGATACTAGAAAACGATAGCAGCCTTATGGAAATAGTTTTATTGGCCTAACATGAAAAATGAAACAACTAAATATTTCTCTAAATGTTTAGATTGTCAATGTAACATACTCGAAAATAAATCATTTTTAAGTTTGAAAAATACTTAGGAATTTATTTTTGTTTTTCATAAATTTGAAATTGGAAAATTATTGCCATTTATGGCAATTCCGAATTCCGAATTTAGTTAATTGTAAATTATGATTTATGATTGTTGGACAAAGATTTGATCTGACCCAACTCACTCTTTGACTATGACACTTGTAAGAAACAAATATTTGTATATTTATTGTTGATGGACAAATGGAACATCCAAGTTAAAATCAATTGACCATGACTCCATGAGTGGGGAACAAGTTGGAACTACCTCAAGGCTGAATGTTACAAGTGGAAAATCAAGAATTTGGCGATAGGCATCCCCTAAAAATAAAGGATTTGGAAAGCTCCGAAAATTCCCAAGGGGAAAACACCTAGGCACAATTTCTTTTGGGTATATAGCATATGGGAGGAGGTAGGACGCTCCCTAGTATGCTAGGGAAAGAATTATTTCTTGTTGTTATGAACACTGTTTTTTGAGTGTGAGGCAAGGAGAAGTTGTTGAAACTAAAGGACTATTGCCGATGAGGAGTTTTGGAGTTCTCCCTCATGGATTCATGGTTAGGCTAGGGAGTGAACAAGACAAGTAAATTGGTTGTTTTGTTCTAAGGTTGGGAGGAACATGGTTGTTCCATTTGTTGTTCGAAAATTGTTCAGATATGTCTATCTATTGCCTCTCTGGTTAAATATTATTGAATTATTGGCTTCTAGAATGCATCTGTTTAAATATGAATGAATTGTTTTCTTTGTTAAATTCTGATGTGATGAGATGAAATGTAGGATAAACCCTTACAGTTTAATTGTAAACGTTGAGAAAAACTTTTTAGGTATCTTGGCTGGAATGAAATTTATTTATGGAAGCATATTAGGAGATACAATCATGTTAAATAGAATATTATTTTGAATACTGTGCTAGAAATCCCTACCAGATATTCGACTCATATACATCTAGATATCCAGTTTGCATGCAAACTGTACACTATGCAAACACTAAAGGAAATTTTGAAAGTAAATATGAGATTTAAATATACATACATATGTACAGTCATACCTCTGTAGATCATATTTTAATTCTAGACGAATTGTTCTATTGATTTATTACTGTGGGAATGAAGTATAATATAGTATAATTCTTACGGTTTTATTGTACTTCTTGAATAAAAAAATTCTGGAAGTAAACTTGAAATTTTAGATTTATGCATACATATATTGTTATAGGCTAAATAAAAAGGTTGTAATAAATATCTATGATGACGAGGATGTGTAAATGACATTCAATACTAGGAATGATTACATACAATAGGAAGTAACTATGGATACAATTATATAGATATATATATATAACTGACTATACCAAAATTTCAGACTCTTTTAAATACCTATTGTCTGCATTCCACCAAATGCCATTAATATATAGGAAAACAAACAATTCAGATAGTCACAAACAAAGTTCCGGAATAAAATAATGGAGTAGAAAAACTAAATGAAGTGAAGGATATACATTTTGGAACCATATAATTTGATATGCATAGACCTACTTTGATAATAGTCGAAATGTCATAGCTATATTAATAAATAAAGGAATCATTCGAATTTCTCTATAAAGTTCAAAGTAGACCCAGAAGGGGGTACATAATAGAATTACTCTTCATGGGTAGGTATTTCTACCCATTCGAGAATTTTATGTAAAACATATATATTATACTCAAAACAAAGAATTGACTGATTGAGTTTCCATCTAAGTCGACTATACAATTATGAGAAATGGTATAGTCATCTTCATTACATCCTATTCATTACTATTACACAACAACAAGGTTTGGTCCTTATGTCCTTCCTTTAAAGCTAAAGATATAGAGATAAAGAATTGACCATCTTTATGAACGTGAACAGTTTTTCCCATGATGATAACATTCTAGAATAGAATAATATCATTCCTTAGAAACCTAGGGCACTTTCCTAAAAGCAGTAAAATGAAACCCGAATACCTTTTCATGTGCATGGAATGGTACTGAATCTTGAATTTTGAAGGGTCAAAGTCCCTGCAAGGAAAACATAAATTCATCATTAGTAATTAAGCAACATAAGTTAAACAAGTGTAACTTTCAACAGAATGATTTAAGAAAGTAAATTTTTTACATAGTTTCATTTAACTTGTGATTTGGGAACACTGATGTCCTCTTACCATTTGGGTTTTGGTTGAGAAAATGCCCCAGGCCGAAGGGGAAGGTGGAGAAAGAACTTCCTAATGGGTACCCTCACAGCAATAGGGGTCCCATCATTAGATTGGTTACCATTTTGTCTAAATCAAACCTTTCAGGAAATAAACAAATAAACAACAATAACACAACAAGAATTTGTTAATCCAAACTACAAGGGTTCACGTGGTATGTGTATGTCGAATGTATGAATCAAGTCAAAGTATCAATTTAAATATTGCATGCTGAATAAAATGCATTGCTCAACACTTTAAACACATAGTTAATTTCTATATGGAAAATACATTTATCAAAGTCTAAACAATGATTTACCATCTGTGCTGAAGAGAATGTATTGCTAGAAATTTTAAATATAGAGTTAATATTTATGTCGAATACCAGGCTTCGAATGGTATTTTTCACACACAGACAATGATATTAACAGAATGAAAGACGTTAACCCCAAATTTAATTACAAACTCAAATAATTGCATGCTGCAGGGTGCTTTATAATGAATTATTCAGTGCGCAAAACCCCAGTGTATATATATAGATATATACTGAATCAAAAATACCATAATCTTTTAAAAGAAATTATAGTCGTAAGAGTCAACTAGTGGTTTGAGAGAACCTATAGAATGGTGGACTCCCAAGAAAAAATCAGTATAACCATAACCAATGGAGACAAAGAAACGTTATAATATCTTATCAAAAAGAAATTGCTTTCACCCAAACAAAGTATAACATGCAACACACAGTGTGGTTTTTACACTGCTAAGCCACCTTTCTGGACAAGAACTTTTGCGCAGTCTCCCAGAGACCCAACACCGGGTCACAGTGTAGAAAGAGAGGGGAAACCCATAAAAGAGAGTAAAGCGAAGACGAAAAACCCTATGAGTAAAAATGTATATAAGTTAACCCTCATAAAATGCCTTTGAAATATCGTTGAAGTCAGAAACAGGAAGGCAGAACACTGAGAATTTTCAGAAAGGTTTTAGAACAAAAAAATAGAGAAGTTTCCTTATGTGGTTCGAGGAGGGCGACTAGTTATCATTTCATTTATTCGTTCTTATTTTCTCCAGGAAAAACCTTCTCCACAACATATACACCTTATCGACTCTCCACAGTCATATTTGGAGAAGTTATGTAGAGTGACAAAGCCGAAAGGAGGGAACAAATCCTAATTAGAGCCTTCCCGAAGGGAAGTGAGAAAATATTTAATGACCTGTATCTTGCCATGTGACTTTTGGGAGGTGGCCTACTCTGCATGGACACGAAGGCCAGATGACAGGCCTTGGAAGGGACCATGTGCATACCACCATTAAGTGATTGGACATAGGATTCAATGCGACCCTCATAATACCACTTTTGTTTCTCCTACAAAGTTAATGCAAAGGAGGACAATGTTTCAAAACCTTACATTCATAACTAGTGAGGTTAAGATCTCATCTCACATACATTATAACGATCGTTCAATTATCATTACAAAACTCGTAAAGGAGGGATGTTACCGTTGGATCCCAACGATATTTGACCAACTTCGTTAATGCTAATATAGACCAGGAACTAAACTCGTATGATCATTCATAAGTGGCCAAACTAAGACGAAACCTAAAGTCGCATCCAGAGTAAAGGTTGTGACTTGACCTTTGTTATGGGAACAAAATTGAATGATGGAACCCTTATTTCGTGTGACCTAGTATATGTTTCTATATGCATTCATGCTATCAAGTAAGGAATGTGACAGTTGTTGAGACCTTGGAAATTACACAACTGAAATAGTCATACCCTAGAAATGAGAATTATGGAAGGCCTTGTTAATATAAACTGCAGTACATAAAGGTACTTAATTATATTAGTAGGTTATATATATATATATATATATATATAGGTATATATTTATATATAAGTGCTATATAGGTATATATTTATATATAAGTGCTAGTATATTTTTGGAATAAGTAATGACATTTGGAATAATGTTACCACCTCCTTCCATGTTAGAAATTTCAAGGAATGCGAGAGGCTAAGATTGGTAAGGCCATTCCTATTTATACATATGACTACTATAAACATGAGTGGCTTCAAGAATAAAATCATCATAACTATAGCAAGGTAGGGAAACATAAGCTCTTCCAGAGTTGAATAGAAAATGACATCTTCCCTTTTAACATGTCCTTACATCTTTTGAAATTGTTTTTCGTAAAGAAGGAGAGTTAATGTCCCTGGTAAAAATTATTTTTTTTATTCGGTAAATTTTGGGATCATTACATATGGTATCAGATCTAGGCTTACAAAACTTGGACCTTAAAAAGGGCCAAAATATTTACTTAAGCACATAATTTTTGCTTATGAAAAAACTAACAAAACAATTACTGTTACAAATAGAAAATAATTTGTTTATGTTGTGATCATGGAAGCCTAGAATGAAGAAGAAATCAGACTCAAGGAGAATACTGAGAAAAGGCATCCTGAATAAAAGAGGAAGAACAATGACATAAGTTCACGTACTGAAGTTCTGAAAACTATGAGAAATCTCATTGTGGAACTGCAAGTTTTCAAAGCAGACTACGAGAAACTGAAAAAGGCACAACAGGAATAGCAGGAAATAAATGAAGTTCTTCTACGAATCATAGTGACAAAGAAGATACCAAAGGACGATAACTAGGAAGAGGAGGTCAGTAAAAGGGCCTCCAAGAATTATGGTCTTGAAGAAAAAAAATAAGACAACTCTTCCGAACATACACCTTCAGCAGAAGATAAAACAAAAACAAGAAAAAAAAAGAAACATGTGGACCATCTTGAGGGAGAGTTTAAGAAAATCAAATTGTTTACTTTTGACGGTAAATCCATAACAGGGGAGAAAGTTGAGGCATGGTTATTAGAAATAAAGAATTATTTCTAGATATACAACTTTTCTAGCAATATGAAGGTTAGAATGGCCATATACAATCTGAAAGGAAAACCTAGCATATGGTGGCAGGACCTGAAGTTGGCCAAGGGCCTAAAGGAGAAGTACATGGAATGGTCATATTTTAAGAAATACTTTAAGAAACAATACCTATATGAAAGTTACTATGAAAGAAAAACCAAAGAATTTTATGAGCTACGACTCAGTCAAATGGCTATGGTTGATCTGATAAACAAATTCCTGGAATTATTAAGGCTCATGCCTTATATCCGGGAGGAAAAAGTAAAATTCTAGTGGTTCCTGACTTGTTTACCACATTCCTATAAGGAAAGAATCAAATTCGATAATCGTGATTCCTTGAGTTAATTTTTTCAGGAAAGCCCAAATGTGTTATGACCAATACAAACATTGGTCGAAATTTTCCACGGCTTGGAAATAAAAGAAACAAGACCAAATAAACCAGAGGAATAAGGGTATCATCGAACTCCTTTCTAGAATGCAACAAAGAGTTTTCCAAGGAAATATTTTCACTCCAACAACCAGAACACCCAAGGAGGTGGTAAACCAGTAAATATGGGAACAAAGAAGTTTGGGGACAACCCCCATGAACCGTTAAAATGTTGGGAATGTGGAGAACCTCACCTAAGGAGGAACTGTCCACATTTGAGTTCAACCGCTAGGACTATGATTCACAACCTACAGGAATCCTCTATAGTGGGAGATGTGGGCATAAGCTTACATCGGATCAATGTAGCCATTGATGGCCGACAATACTCGTGTTTTTATTTTAATTGATCTGGGAGCTAGGTTAAGTTATATCACTCGTGGTGTAGTGGATTCAAACAAACTTAAAAGAACAAAACATGCAAAATCCTTGCTAGTAGAACTTGCAACAGGGAGAAAAATAAAAGTATCTAATTTTATTTCTGATTGTGAGTTCAGTTTAGGCAGTCAAAACACAAAGACAGATCTGAAAATTCTACCATTAGGGTCTTATGACATAATTATTGGAATGGATTGTCTAGAAATACATAAAGCAGCTTTAGACTGCTATGAAAAATCACTCAAGTATAAAGACAAAAATGACGATGTTAGAACAGTACAAGGTATACAAATAACAGTCTCAATTAGGTAGATTTTAGCTATGCAATTTAAGAAGTGCATGAGAAAGGGTTGTCATATTTATGGCATCCAAGTGAAAAATCTATTGGAAAAAGAAAATAAACATATCTTGGAGGATTTTGTCATCTTGCATGATTTCATAGATGTGCTTCTTGATGAGATACCGGAATTAACCCCAAGGAGAGAAATAGACTTTTCTATCGACCTACTGCCTAGTTCATCCCATGTATCTAAAGAACCCTGCTGAATGAGTTTACCAGAATTAATAGAAATAAGATTCAACTACATGAATTATTGGAAAAAGAATATATCATACCAAGTGTTTCACCATGGGGAGCACCAGTCCTTTTTGTTAAAAAGAAAGAAAAAACTCTAAGATTATGCATCGATTACAGACAATTAAACAAAATGACTATTAAAAACAAGTACCCCTTACCTAGGATCAATGATATGTTCGCTCAAGTGGGTGGGGAAAAGATTTTTTCTAAATTGGAATTAAGATTTGGTTATCACCAAGTTAGAATAAAATATGAGGACATAAGTGAAACAACATTCAGAATGAGATATGGACATTACAAATTTGTTGTTACACGGTTTGGACTCACTAACGTGTGAACCACATTTACTTGTTTAATGAATAGTATTTTCATTCAGTACTTAGAAAATTTTGTTTTGGTATTTATTGAAGATATCCTAGTATATTCTAAAACAAAATAAGAACACGAAGAACACCTAAGGATAGTTCTGCAAACTTTAAGAAAACAAAAATTGTATGCCAAATTCGATAAGTGCAACTTTTATCAGAAGTAAATATAGTACCTAGGACATGTAATATCTAGAGAAGGTATTGCAGTTGATCCTAAGAAAATAAGAGCCATCATGGAATGGCCAATCCCTAAGGACGTATCGGACATCCGGTCATTCATGGGAATCACCGGATATTACCGCAGATTTATAGAGGGGTTTTCCAAGATTGCATACCCTATCACATCATTACAAAACAAGGGAAGCAAGTTTAACTAGTCAGAGAAATGTCAGGACAGTTTTAATAAGTTAAAGGAATTGTTAAAAAATGTACCCATTTTAAAGGTAACAAACCCAAGCAAGGACTTCACAGTCTGTGTGGATATGAATTAAGAAGGACTGGGTGGTGTCCTAACTCAAGAAGGGCACGTTATTTGTTATGATTCCCTAAAACTAAAGGATCACGAATGAAACTAAGTCACTCATGACTTAGAGTTGGAAGCTATAATACACACCTTAAAAATGTGGCAGCACTATATAATGGGCAAGAAATTTATGTTATTGACTGATAACAACAATGGGAAATTTTTGTTTATTCAACCAAACCTTAACGCAAGGAAAGGAAGATGGCTGGCCTTCATGAGAGAATTTGAATTCAAGGTAAGACATATCAAGGGTAAGGAAAACAAGGTGGTTGATGCCTTAAGAAGAAGAGTTCATGGGTTGTTTGAAATAAACATTAGCAGGGAAGAGAGTGATCTTGAGAAGAGGATAAAGGCTATATGTAATAATGATGAAAATTACACTAAAATAGTGGCAGAATTACAAAATAATATAGAAAATTCAGACAAAAAGAAACTGAGTCTGGCTAGAAATGGTCTACTACGATTTAAAAATAGAATATACATACCAGATTCAGCAGAATTAAAGTTAACGGTTTTGGACGAAGTACACAAAAAACCATATTCTCGTCATCCGAGATAGCAGAAAACAATAACAACACTAAGGAAGTTATCTTACTGGCCTAATATGAAGGGAGAAATAGAAGACTACTTAGCTAAGTGTCAATATTTTCAGCAGGTGAAAGCCAAACACCCGCATCCAGTCGACCTGTTGCATCCCTTACCCATATCGGAATGGAAATGGGAGACTGTATCATTGGACTTTATTACAGGTTTTCCTAGAACCCAAAAACAAAATGATTCAATTATGGTGATAATCTATAAGCTTAGTAAGTCTACACACTTTATTCCTATAAATTCTACTTTTAAAGATATTAACATCATTGAAATATTCATGAAATAAATTTTTAGACTGCATGTTATTTCTAAAATGGTCATTTCGGATAGAGACGTAAAATTTTGCATCTTCTTTTTGGAAAGAAATGTTTGCAGGGTTAAATACTAACTTGAATTTCGTCACAAGTTACCATCCACAAACAGATGGGCAAACCGAACGGAAAAAACAAATAGTGGAATATATGTTATGCATCTACATAAGGACAAAACCAAGCAAGTGGGAAGACTACCTGCAGTTGGTGGAATTTGAATACAACAATGGTGACCAAACATCGGCTAAAATGAGCCCCTTCGAGGTACTGTATGAAAGAAAGTGTATGAATCTGATTAACTGGGATAACCCAGTTGACATACTCATGGTAGGACCATAAATGCTCCATGAAATGGAGAGTACGGTAAGAAAAGTACAACAGAATTTAAAAGAGGCTCGAGATGGACATAAAAGTTATGCAGACTTGAAAAGAAGACACCTAAAATTTCAAGTGGCAGACCACATCTATTTAAAAGTCAAGGCCTGATTTTTTTTACTAAAACTAGGGAACTGTGCCAATTTGGCACCCAGGTTTTGTGTTCCTTTAGATATCTTAGCTCGAATTGGACCCGTAGCATACCAACTTGCACTTCCTGCCAATCTAAAAATTCATAATGTATTTCATGTTTCTTTGTTAAATAATTATATTCATGACCCTACTCATATGATTGATTGGAACTTGGTATAGGTGGATCCAGAAGGAAAGTTCCAAGAGGAACCTCTACTCATTCTCGACAAGAGAGAAATAACACTTTGGAACATAGCCATTGTCCAGGCAAAAGTCCAATGGAAGCACTTTAGTCCTCAGGAGGCCACTTGGGAGTTGGAGGGAGATTTGCAGAAATATCATCCAATCCTGTTCTGATAAAGGGACGAACACTAAGGACAATGTTTTATTGAAGGGAGAAAGGATGTAACATCCCCAAAAATAAATCATTTTTAAGCCTGAAAAATACTTAGGAATTTATTTCTGTTTTTGATAAATTCAAAATTGGAAAATTATTGCCATTTATGGCAATTCTGAATTTCGAATTTAGGTAATTGTAAATTATTCTTTATGACTGTTGGGAAAAGATCTAATTTGACCCAACTGATTCTTTGACTAAGACACTTGTAATAAACAAATATTTTTATATTTATTGCTGATGGACAAATGGAACAGCCAGGTTAAAATCAATTGATCATGACTCCATGAGTGGGGAACATGTTGGAACTACCTTAGGGATGAATGTTACAAGTGGAAAATCAAGAATTTGGCCATAGGTAGCCCCTGAAAAATAGGGATTTGGAAATATGTGAAAATTCCCAAGAGGAAAAGACGTAGGCACAATTGCTTTTGGATATATAGCATATGGGAGGAGGCAGGACGCTACCTAGTATGTTGGGGAAATAATTATTTCTTGTTGCTATGAACATCACTTTCTAAGTGTGAGGCGAGGAGAAGTTCTTGAAATTGAAGGACTATTGTTGCGGAGGATTTCTAAAGTTCACCCTCATGGATTCATGGTCAAGCTAGGGGGTGAACAGGACAAGTAAATTGGTTGATTTGTTATAAGGTTGGGAGGAACTTGGCTGTTCCATTTGTTGTTGGAAAATTGTTCAGATATTTCTATCTACTCCTTCTGTGGTTAAATATTATTGAATTATTGGCTGCTACAATGCATCTATTTAAATCTGGATGAATTGTTCTGTTTGTTAAATTCTGATGGAATGAGATGAAATGTAGGATAAACCCTTACAGTTTAATTGTAAACGTTGAGAAAAAAATTCTAGGTATCTTTGCTAAAATGGAATTTATTTATGGAAGTATATTAGGAGAAACATATGTGTTAAAGAGAATATTATTTTGAATACTGTGGTAGACATCACTACTAGATATGCGACTCATATACATCTAGATATTCAATTTGCATGTGAACTGTAGACAATACAAACACTAAAGGAAATTTTGAAAGTAAATCTGAGGTTTAAATATACATATATATGTACAGACATATCTTTGTAGGTCATCTTTTGATTCTGGATGAATTGTTCTATTGATTTATTACTGTGAGAATGAAGTAAAATGTAGTATAATTCTTATGGTTTTATTGTACTCCTTGAATAAAAAAATTCTGGAAGTAAACTTGAAAGCTTAGATTTATACATACATATATTGTTATAGGCTAAATAAATGGGTTGTGATAAATAACTATGATGATCAGACTGTGTAAATGGAATTCAAGACTAGGAATGATTACATACAATAGGAAGTAACTATGGATACAATTATCTATATCTATATCTATATCTATATATATATATATATATATATGTATGTATGTATGTATGTATGTATGTATGTATGCATATATGTATGTATGTACCAAAATTTCAGACTCTTTTAAATACCTATTGTGTGCATTCCACCAGATACCATTAATATAAAGGAAAATGAACAGTTTAGACAGTCACAAATGAAGTTTTGAAATAAAATAATATAGTAGAAAAAATAAATGAAGTGAAGGATATACATTCTGGAAACATATAATTTGATATGCATAGACCTACTTCGGTAATAGTCAAAATGGCATAGCTATATGAATAAATAAAGAAATCATTCGAATTTCTCTATAAATTTCAAAGTAGACCCAGAAGGGGGTAGATAATAGAATTACTCTTCACGGGTATGTATTGCTACCCATTCCATAATTCTATGTAAAACATATCTATTATACCGAAAACAAAGAATTGACTGATTGAGTTTCCATATAAGTTGACTATACAGTTATGAGAAATGGTATAGTCCTATTCATTACATCCTATTCAATACTATTACACAAGAACAAGGTTTGGTCCTTATGTCCTTACTTTAAAGATTAAGATACATAGATAAAGAATCGGCCATCTTTATGAACCTAAACAATTTCGCCCACAATGATAACATTCTAGAATAGAATTGTATCATTCCTTAGAAACCCAGGGCACTCTCTTAAGAAAAGTAAAATGAAACTCGAATACCTTTTCCTGCGCATGGAATGGTTCTGAATATGGATTTTTGAAGGGTCGAAGTCCCTGCAAGGAAAACTTAAATTCATCATTAGTAATTAACCAACATAAGTTAAATGAGTGTAACTTTTAATAGAATGATTTAGGAAAGGAAATGTTTTACGGAGTTTAAATTAACTTGTGATTTTGGAACACTGATGTCCTTTTCCCATTCGTGTTTTGGTTGAGCAGATGCCCCAAGACGAAGGGGAAGGTGGACCAAGAACTTCCTGATGGGTACCCTCGCAGCAACAGGGGTCCCATCATTAGATTGGTTATCATTTTGTCTAAATCAAACCTTTCAGGAAATAAACAAATAAACAACAATAACACCACAAGAATTTGTGAATCTGAATTGCAAGGGTTCGCGTGGTATGGGTATGCCGAATGTATGAATCAAGTCATAGTATCAATTTAAATATTACATGCTAAAGAGAATGCATTTCTCAACACTTTAAACATGGAGCTAAATGCTATATGCAAATTACATTTATCAAAGTCTAAACAATGATTTACTATTTGTGATGAAGAGAATGCATTGCTTTAATTTTGAAGTATGGAGTTAATATTTATGTCAAATACCATGCTTCGAATGGTATTTTTCACACACTGAAAAATGATATTAATAGAATGAAAGAAGTTAACCCAAAATTTAATTACAGACTCAAATAATTTCATATCGCAAGGTGCTTCTTAACAAATTTTTTAGTGCACAAAACCCCATTATATATATATAGATATATACCGAAAAATACAATAATATTTTAAAAGAATTTACAGTCGTAAGAGTGAACTAGTGGTTTGAAAGAACCTAAATAATGTTGGACTCCCAAGTAAAACTCAGTATAACCATACCCAACAGAGACAAAGAAATGTTATAATATTTTATCGAAATAATTTTCTTTCACCCGAACATAGTATAACATGCAACACATAGTGTGGGTTTTACCCTGCTAAGCCAAATTTATGGACTAGAACTCCCGCGCAGTCTCCCAGAGACCCAAAACTAGGTCACTGAACATAAAGATAGGGGAAACCCATAAAAGGGAGTAGAGGGACGACGACAAACCCTATGAGTAAACACACACACACACACACACACACACATATATATATATATATGTGTGTGTGTGTTTGTGTGTGTGTGTTAACCCTAATAAAATTTCTTTGCAAGATTGTTGAAGTCAGAAACAAGAAGGCAGAACACCGAGAATTTTCTGAAAATTTTTAGAACAAATTGTTGGACACACCTACAACACTTAGAGGGGGGGTGAATGCGTGTGTATCTCTTTTTCCCAAAACTTCCCTCTTGCACAAAAACTCATCAATTATCATTCAACATTTATTCATTAACCATTTTTGTCATTTATAACCAGTCATATGTGAGCACATATCAACAACATATATCATAAATATATTATCCACAAGTCATCATCACAATGAACACAAAGAACACAACATGTATGTACAATTTTCTTTTTATTACGGACTACAATCCTTGGGATTTATCAACAACAACTGAATAGCGTACAACTCTACAAGAGCACCAACTCTATATGCAAGACTCATCTTACATTCTCAGCACCAACTAAGATGAGGCAACAATCCTCAATAAGTATCAATATGTCAACAGGTACGTGACCTGTCAGTAGTGCAGCCCGTGTGTGAACGCGCTCTGGCTCACTACAGCCCACGTGTGCACATGGCCAATGTATAATGCNATCACTTTCTCTTCTATCTTCCACTATCCAAACTGACCCGCAGCCAGTCACAACACATCCAAGCTCTTCAATAGCTTTCTCATGCTCCACAACAAATCAATATGAATGTTATCTCAATCATGTATAAATAACTAGTATACCATAGCAATCATATCACTACTGAATCACAAGAGTGCTTCTCACTCCATCAACTAAATCAACCAAACTAAGAAACATCATATAATCCATACCAAGAATTCCCTAAGAATTCACAACACATCAAACAATAATATCCATCAAGACAATAATGTAACCATACTAGTGTCTCAGTGATAGATCTGAGGCCATAGAATGCAGACCTGAAACTTGTGTGATCATCCAAGAGCTTGGCACCAACTCAAACACAAATCTTCATGATTTTATCCACTCCACTCTCCCTGTACATATTCATCCTATGTGTACATTCACCCTATACATAGGCATCCTGCGTGTACATGCACCCTATACACAGACAACTTGCGTGGACATCAGAAAATAGGGTTTTTTGTGAATCTGAGACTTTTGTCGTCAAGATCTCTGACATTTCCGAAACTTTGATGCATCCATGAGATCCTCCTCTCACTCTCTTCTTTAGAATAGATCTTCAATTATCCTCACAAGAATCTCTCCATCAATACTCCACAAGATATTCACAAGAAGCTCTCCATTGATCCAGAAAAGGGATTCTTACCAAATGTACATTTTACAAGAGATCCTAGCTTCTTATTTATAATTTCATCTTCTAGGTCACTTAACCCATTTTAGGTTACTTAACCCATTTCTAGGTTACTTAACCTATTTTCCTTATTTTAGGGTTAACCACTTTCCATGAATAGAAAGTTCTTCAATACTTTATCATTTAAATATTCCTTCTTGATTTTGTCACTTCATTTTATCATTTAAATAAT
>SNQJ01S0011001.1:94589-107134 GCA_010110895.2 Picea sitchensis
CTTTCCTTCCCTTTGAGATGAAAACTTTGACTTGTCCTTCAACGGAACATATCCACTGATGGTTTCCTTCCAAATAGCTACTCCCATTGTCTTCAAATACACTCTCATCTCTATTCTCCAAGTAGAATATTTTTCCTTATCAAGGATTGGAACTTCATCATCCATTTGTGTGTCTATGGATCTCCTTCAAGCTTGTTAATGCTTGTAGTGAAGGCCTGCTCTGATACCAATTGTTTGACACACCTACCACACTTAGAGGGGTGGTGAATGAGTGTGGATCTCTTTTTCCCAAAACTTCCCTCTTGCACAAAAAATCATCAATTAGCATTCAACATTTATTCATTACCCATTGCTGTCATTTATAACCAGTCAGATGTGAGCACATATCAACAACATATATCAGAAATATATTATCAACAAGTCATCATCACAATGAACTCAAAGAACACAAGATGTACATACAATTTTCTTTTTATTATGGACTACAATCCTTGGGGTTTATCAACAACAATTGAATAGAGTACAAATCTACAAGAGCACTAACTCTATATGCAAGACTCAACTTACATTCTCAGCACCAACTAAGATGAGGAAACAATCCTCAACAGATATCAATCTTTCAACAGGTACGCAACCTGCCAGTAGTGCAGCCCGCGTGTGAACATGCTCTGGCTCACTACAGCCTACGTGTGCACGCGACTAGTGTATAATGCAACAAGTGTATTCTTCTTAGCAACTAGGGTTTTGTTTTTCTTCACATGCTCCGATCCTCTGCAACCTGCAATCACTTTCTCTTCTATCTTCCACTGTCCAAACTGACCCACAGCCAGTCACAACACATCCAAGCTCTCCAATGGCTTACTCATGCTCCACAACAAATCAATATGACTGTTATCTCAATCATGTATAAATAAATAGTATACCATAGCAATGATATCACTACTAAATCATAAGAGTGTTTCTCACTCCATCAACTAAATCAACCAAACTGAGCTACATCATATAAGCCATACCAAGAATGCCCTAAGAATTCATAACAAATCAAACAATAGTATCCATCAAGACAATAACGTAACCATACCAGTGTCTCAGTGATAGATATGAGGCCATAGAATGGATACCTAGAACTTGCCTCATCATCCAAGAGCTTGGCACCATCTCAAACATAAATATTCATGATTTTATCCACTCCATGCTCCCTATACACAGTTAACCCGCATGTACACTGACCCTATACACAGCCAGTCTGCATGTACATGCACCCTATACACAGACAACCCACGTGGACATCAGAAAATAGGGTTTTCTGTGAATCCAAGACTTTTTCCGTCAATATCTTCGACATTGTCGAAACTTTGATGCGTCCATGAGATCCTCCTCTCGCTCTCTTCCTCAGAATATATCTTCAATCATGCTCAAGAGATCCACACCAATAGGATTCTCTCACAAGAAACTCTCCATCAATACTCCACAAGATATTCATAAGAATCTCTCCATTGTTCCACAAAAGGGATTCTTAATGTGACATCCCCCAAAAATAATTTATTTTTTTTGTGCTGGAAATTTATTTCCGTTTTTGGCAAATTTGAATCTGGAATTTGTTTGCCATTTATGGAAATTCTGAATTAATAAATCAGCTGACCATGAATCCATAAATAGCATATGCGAGGAGGCAAGATGTTGCTAAGTATGCTGGGGAAACATTTTGAGCTCTCTTGTTGTTATGAACACTGCGGATTGAGTGTGAGGCAAGAGGAGCCTGTCGAAACGGAATTGCCTTGCTATTATGAGCATTGTTGAGTAAGTGTGAGGCAAGAGGATAATTGTTGGAATTTGAAGGACATTGTTGAGGAGGAGTTTCCAAGTTCTCTCTCATGGATTCATGGTCAGGATAGGGGGTGAATCGGGCAAGTAGATTTGGCTGCCTTGTTCTACGGTTGGGAGGAACGTGGATGTTCCCTTTGTCTTCCCACGGATTGGATTCAGATATGTTAAGTTTCCTCTCTCTATTATGAATTTATATGTCTTTTGATGTTATGTATCTATTGAATCTGAACTGGAATAGGTTACATTCTCTATTTGTATGACCCTTTTTGCATCTGATGTATTGTATCTAATTAAATCGGATCTGTACGATTTCTTCCCACTTTATGTGTGAATGTTTTCATTCGATGCTATGTATCTAACAATATGCTCTAACAATATGCAAATAATATATTAGATGTGTATAGAATGAAAAATTCGGCAGTAAAAGAATTTTGGAAACCCCTCTTATTTTTCTTGTTTTTCTTTTCAGAATGGGCTATCCTTTCCTTAGTCCAGGTCTATGACGAATTTAGAGATTTTTCCCTTACAGAATACCTTTATCCTATTGTATCCTTCTGTGCATGTAAAATTCTTAGGTCTTTATGCTTTTGGAATTCGGGGATTGTTGTGTTTTTTTATTTGACATTTGAAACCCCAAAACCCTGAAACATGAAATCTCGAAGTGTTGATTCCACACCCTTTCACCTTTCGGAATTCAGGAACTTTTGTGTGCTATGGTTCGACATTTGAAATATCGAAATCCTGAATCCCGAAATCCCAAAATGTTTGTTCCATGATCTTTTATTTTCGGAATTCGGGGATTGTTGTGTTTTGTTATTTGACATTTGAAAACCCGAAACCCCAAAATCTGAAATCCCGAAGTGTTGATTCCACACCCTTTCACCTTTCTAAATTTAGGAATTGTTGTGTGTTGTGGTTCAACATTTGGAATCCCGAAATCCTGAAATGTTAGTTCCACGATCTTTGCTTTTCAGAATTAGGGGATTGTTGTGTTATGTTATTTGACATTTGAAACCCCGAAACCCCAAACCCCAAAATCTTGAAATGTTAGTGCTTTTATTTTTGCAATTCAGGAATTATGGTATGTTGGATGTTTGGCTATGAAAACCGCAAAATCTCGAACATCGAAATCCCGAAATGCGGGTCTCACCTTTCCATTCTCTCATTTTAGAAATTTGTGTATGTCAAGGTTTGGACACCTAAACTCGCAAAGTTTCGAATCCTAAAATCCCTAAGTGCGAGACCCACCTTCCCTTTTTACTCATTTCAGAGGTTTGAATATGTGGTTGTTTGGGCACTTGCACTCACGAAATCTTGAACTCCGATTTCCCGACGTACTAATCACCTTTCTCTTTTTTTTTGGAGTTGTAGTGTGTTGATGTTTGACTTTTCTATTCATGAAAACATGAACCCCGAAATCCCGAAGTACTCGACATCTTGTCGCAATTTTGGGAAATGTTGTGTGTTGTTGTTCGACTCTTGTATTCGTGAAGCCCCGAATCCCAACACCCCGAAATGTTGGCCCACAGTCGTTTCATATTTTAAATTTCGGCAAACCACAAGGTCCTTTATTTTGTTCGGCACTTGTGATCACCAAAACCCGATTGACCTCTGTTTCTTCACAAAGTTGTAGGAACTTAGAAGAAACTTATTATTATGGGAACAACCCTATTAATATAATGAATGGACTGGTAAAAGAGCGTTGGGTAGTATTCATCCCAGATAGAGGTACAAAAGTAATAGATCGCTTTACAAGTCGATTGTATTACGAACATAGGGTAATTTTTCTGTGTAGAGTTTTGGTCATAAAAACCCCAAAGTTGTTGTATTGTTAAGACTATGGTAGTGTTATATGTATTAATAGATAAGAGAGTAATTTACAAATTTCAGGATTTTAATTAAACATTGAAGTGGTGAGTAAATACTCATTATATCATCATTTAGAAAACTTAAGTTGAATGGTAAGGATAGTTGATGATAGTAAGGACTCTAAACAAACCGTCAGACTCAAGTCTTCTAATAGAAAGCTTACTTGCTTGAGATCTTGAAACTTTTTCAAGGATAAATGTACAAATATTTTTTTTTTATGATGATTTTTGAGGTTCATTACATATGGTATCAGAGCCAAAGTTACAACACTGGGCCTGAACAGGGCCACATTAATTGCTTAGTATATATTCTGAATTATGAAAAAACTAATAAATATTGTGGATTACAAACATAACGATTTTTTGTTTTGTGTTGAATAATGGTAGCCCAAGAAGGTGCATAAATCAGGGTGGAAGAGTATCTACAACAAGGACCTCGTAGAGATCCAAGACAGAACAGGGATGGAAGGTCACCCACAGAGGTGTTGGAAATAATGAGAAACCTTATAGTTGAACTATAGGTTTTCAACGCCGACAATGAAAAATTGAAGAAGGCACAACATGAACATCAAGAGATAAATTAAGTCCTGTTGTGTAGTATAGTAACAAAGAAAATCCCAAAATATGATAACCCTAAAGAAGAGGTCAGCAAAAGGCCCTCCAAGAACTCTGGTGAGAAAAAAGAAAAAGGAGACAGTTCGTCTAAAGGGACACCTTCATTTGAAGACAAAACCCTACCAGACAAAAAAAGAAAACAAACAGACCACCTTGAAGGAGAATTTAAAAAGATTAAACCAGCTACTTTTGATGGAAAATCTAGGACAGGAGAAGAAGTTGAGGCATGGTTGTTGGACATAAAAAAATACTTCCAAATCTACAATTATTCCAGTAACATGAAATTCAGAATGGCCATCTACAATCTGAAGGGGAAGGCCAGCATTTGGTGGTAGGACCTAAAACTGGCCAAGGGCCTAAAGGAGAAACAACTGGAATCGTCTGACTTTAAGAAATATTTTAAGAAACAATACCTTTCGTAAAGCTATTATGAAAGGAAGACGAAAGAATTCTATGAGTTACGACTCGAACAAATGGCGATGGAGGACCTTATAAATAAATTTTTGGAACTACTAAGGTTCGTACCATACATCCAGGAGGATAAGGTAAAAATCCAACGATTCTTGAGTTGTTTACCACAGTCCTATAGGAAAAGAATTGAGTTTGACAACCCCAAATCCTTGAGTGAGGCATTCAAGAAAACATGAATGTGCTATGACTAGTATAAATAGCGGGTAGAGTTTCCCAAGACCTGGAAGGATAAGAAGCAATGTGGAATAAACTAGTAGAAGAAGGGATACCAACTAGCTCCTTATCAGAATGCAACAAAAATCTTCCCAAGGAAGGATCTTCACTCCAAGCATCTGAATACGCAAGGTAGCGGTAAACCTGGGAACGAAGAGGTTTGGGGACAACTCCTGTGAACCATTAAAGTGTTGGGAGTGTAGAGAGCCTCATCTAAGGAGGAACTGTCCACGTTTAATTGCAACAAACAAAAATGTTGTTCATAATTTGCAGGAAGCCTCGACAGTGGGCAACATGGGCAAAAGTTTGCATCGGATAAATGCACCCATAGATGGTCAACAAGATGACCACCAATCCTCGGTGGTAGAGATAAAAGGTAAAATCCATGACACTCAATGATGTGAATTTTATGAGTAGAAAAAAATGACTACAGATTATTACCAAATGATTAACACAGAATAACAAAGATACAGTAAAATTGGTTTTCTATTCAATAAGGAAATAAGTTGAAACCATAAAATGCAGCGGAAAACAAGCTTGTTGGAATGGTGGCAGCTTATCTTTGAGAAGAGATGTGAAAGTTGCGCTCATTTGCAAGAAGATGATTACCATGAGGCTCTCAAGGCATTTTTACAATAAAAACGAGTTTCAAAAACCCTAAACATCGAAAAACCTAACCTTAGGAGATGAAGCGCCAAAAGTCATGTGGGCCCCGTTTGGGTAAGTCAATACATCAACTTCTGAGGGTCGTAACTTTTGCATACGATCTTCGTTTTAGGCGTAAGATAGCCCATTGGAAAGATTTATCCGAGGACTACAACAGTTGCACAAAATTTCACTGCAACATACCCCAAAAAACGTCGTTTGGGGCCTCAAAACGGCTCTTGAAGTTCAGGACCCGAAAAACTCCTAAAAATAGTAAATTATCAAAATTGCTAGAAAGTTGTTTTGAGCCAGCTGGGAAAGGTGGGTGGCCACCGATATCCACTTGGATCAATCCTCCATCCTTAGGAAATAATGGTCTCCATTTCATTGAGTTCCCGCATTAGATGAGGAAATTTGTGCTGAATTTGGCCCCGGGTGAGCCACTTGCCTTGGTGCAGGAGCTGCCTTGCTTTGACGACTCGATAAAGATGGATCGTTTGTTGTTGAGTACCCTTGATCTGTGTGTCCAAAATCTGATCACTGAATGCCTATTGTATGCAGTCGGGGTTGATCTCTATTGGTGTCAGTTGTTCTGCTATGTTTGAGGTGTCCAATAATGGTGGGAAATAAGGCCGAAGGAGGTCCACGTTGAACACTAGTTGCAGGCCAAGGAAAGGAGGAATGCTGAGAACAAAATCATTATCTCCCACAACCTTGGTGATGGTGTACGACCCATATCAGAGTGGTCGAAGTTTCTGATGGGGTCCTGTAAGGCATTCTTTCTGCAAGTGAAACCAAACTTTGTCGCCCACCTAAAACTTATGTGGAATTTGATGTTGATCATGGCGTTGCTTGTACTTTTCATTAGACTTCTGTAGGATATCCTGAATCTGTTGGAAGATGTGTTGGATCCTCTCAATGAATCGGGTGGCTTTTTCAACCTCAGTTGGAGTAGGAGAGGATTCGTTCGAGGTGACTCCAAGGGGAAGTGCAACATCTATGGGACCCAGTGGTTGGAATCCCAACCCCACTTGAAAGGGGTTGTGGTCGGTTGAGCTATATGGGGCTTGGTTGTAGCTATGTTGGACATAGGGAAGACTCTCATCCAATGTGCGAGGGTTCTTGGAATTATACATGCGCAGGATATGCACGATCATTCGATTTACGACCTCTGTTTGGCCATCTGTCTCGGGGTGGAAGGCCATGGATTTGGTGAGATTGGTGTCCAACAGTGACCAGAGGCTCAACCATAATGTTCTAAGAAATCGACTGTCCCAATTTGAGACAATGGTTTGTCGGATTCCAAAATGTACGCAGACTCGTTCAAAGAAGAGATTGGTAGTGGATTCTGCTATGATGCTCTTCTTGCAAGCAACTAGAATCGCCATCTTAGAAAAGTGATTGACAACCAAAAAAACACAGTCATTTCCCCGCTTGGTGGACGGGAGGCCCGACAGGTAGTCCATTGAGATGGATTCCCATGGTCTGTCAGAAGTAGGAAAAGGGGTGTACATGCCCTGTTTCTTAGTGGTTGGTTTGGCAATAGCACAAGCAGTGCAAGACATGATATACTTGTTGACCTCCTCTCGAATTTTCGACCAGTAGAAATGTTTTTTGTAGCATCACCACTATCTTTTCGACGCTGAAGTGTCCTTCCACCCGATTGTAGTGGGTTTCCCATATCAACTTCACTCGCTCACTTGGGGGAACACATATATGGCCCAGACGACACAACAACCCATCCTGAAGATGGAAATTATTGACAACTGCCTTTGCACCCAACATTTGGTAGGTGGTGGAAAAGTCTAGGTCAGTCTCATAGAGTTGGGGCCATCCAAAGGTCTCATGGCCGTAGGAGTCTATCACTATGGTTATTTCCATGACTGGTGGTCTGCTGAGGCAATCATTGACACAATTGGTGCTTCCTATTTTATACTTGATGTTGAGGTGGAATTGCTTCAAGTATGTGGACCACTTTTGATGGCAGTAATTTTGCAATTTTCCTTGTCTCTGCATGAACTATAGTGGCTTATGATCAGTCTGGATGATTGTCTCCCTCCCAAGAATGTAATGTCTCCATTGGAGGCAGGCTTTCACAATGGAGTACATTTCATTGTCGTAAGTAGGGTACTTACAGACAACATATGATAGTGTCGCATTATGATAGGCCACAAGGTGGTCGTGCTTCATGAGAACGGCATCCACATCATAGTCTGAAATAGCAGTCTCAATCTCAAAGGGCTGTTGAAGGTCTGGTAGTGAAAGTACTAGGGATGTGTAACAACCCTCCTAGTTAAGGACAACTACTCTGTCAACTGGTGCAATTTTTTTTTTTTTGTTTGTGTTCGTTATCGTGTGTGCGCGCATGTGGAAGTACAACCCCCTCGACTCTACGTCGCCACTCGAACCAGCATGATGCAAGTAAGATGAACATAATCAAGACAACCCGACATATCACAGTGACAACAAGAAATAAACGCCCCTGGACATAAGGCGTGCGACTAGCAACGGTAAGCAGAAAGACACCAGGGGTTAGGCACGGTACTGTCACAGAATGAAAGAATCCAACAGTAGAGTCGCAGTAGTGGAACTGTGCCTTTAAACAGCCCGAGACTACTGATACGGCTCAGAGCGTGTCGCAAAAGTGGAACTGTGCCTTTAAACAGCCCGAGACTCTTGATACGGCACTGGATTCCTTCCACCGGATTTACACATAGACATACATACTAAGCTACAAGAGGTATCTATATCCCGCTAGACACGAACCTACTACGCAATACAATACCACCAGGTACTACAAAATCAGGGACAGTCATGACCTCTACAGGAGACGCAAGTCAGGAGGACTCAATCGACCAAACACCATTGGGACCCGACGACATCAATCAAGACCAATTGTTCCAATACTTATTATTAACCGGCAAGGACCTTATCCTAAGGTACAACCAATAATTTCAAATTAAGACAAGAATATCATTGCGATCTAAGCATCGTCACGAATGTTCATTTAACAAATTTTTGCATTGCCACTTAAGCATCCTTATTAACATTGCCATTATACAATTACTCAACATCGCAATTCAACCCACATTACATTTCAATTAATAATATTACTGTTGCAATTAAACAATTCATTATCATTGCAGTTCTACCAACATTAATATTCAATTAATGATATTACTAATTCATTTAAACTAATACTTATCATTGCGATTCTACCAATATTAACTTTCAATTAATAACATTACTAATGCATTAATCTAGTACTCCTCCTGCAATTTTAACAGCATTAACATTCAATTTATAAAATCACCATTGCATTTAATCTATTACTCTTCATTGCCATTCTATCAACATGAAAATTCAATTAATAATGTTACAATGGCATTCAAACTATTACTCCTCATTGCAATTCTACCACATTAACCTTCTATTTATAATATCACCATTGCAATTAAACTATTACTCCTCATTGCCATTCTATCAACATGAAAATTCAATTAATAATATTACTATGGCATTTACACTATTACTCCTCATTGCAATTCTACCAACGTTAACTTTTAATTGATAATATTACTATCACCTTTAAATTATTACCTACCTTTGCAAATCTACCAACATGAACATGCAATTAATAATAGTCTATTGCATTAAACTAATTCTCATCATTGCGTTTCTACTAGTATTAAAGTTTCCGTTAGAAGATTCAATTAAAGGATATTAAATTTGCAACAATAATGCCAACGAATTTAAACCCGAATTGTCCCAAGACCTAGACTGACATTCCATTAAACGATTAAACTAAAGAATATTCATATTGCAACAACAATTAACCATAATTATGAGCATTGACTTTATCGTTACTGTAATTGGTTCTTTGCCTAACATCTTTAGAAATAATAAAGTATAAAGACAAATCCCCAAGCTTCCTTATCATAACTGGTTAGTCGCTGTCATAACCCTAATTTTAAATAACGAAGTTATCCTGGCAACTTCATAACAATAAGCAAAAACCAATTAAAATAACAGTGACCCTATTTAATAAGACAAGGTTGAAATAATCAAAAGTTTTTGGAAGGCGCAAAGGTAATAATGAGAATCAGCCCGCCATTTCATAGGCCAATTAAATGTTGTGGAATTCATTGAAGAAATGTATTACTGATATGCAGGCATCGTTGTGGTTGCAGCGATTATAATTAAGTCGGTAGGTAGAGGCACAGCTCCTTATTCAATGGATCCCAATTAGTAAGAACAATAAATAATTATTATATTAAATAAAAGCGTGCAATTTACAACCCTAGACTTTGGGATTGGTAGAACAACTTCTCATTCTAAATGAAATACAATTATTAATTGCAAATAACAGCCATTCAATAAAAATAGGAATGATCTACAGCTGAACCGTTTAATAGATAAAAGTTACGCATATAACTGTAAATCCTTTTTTATAACACTATAGACATCTCTATCTAATTATGCTCAAGAATTGTATTACATAAGATGACACGGCTGGATATAAAAATTAGGGGAAAGTGCTTGCGCTATTAACTGGGTAAATACACCATATGTCAAATGTAATGATGATGATCTTAATGGCTGAGATCGCAGGGGAGCCCTAGGGAGGAGAGCCCACGAGGGCCTCCACGTGGTCTGTGTAAAACGTGGCACCTCCCAACGTTTGGTCAAAACAATAAGAAATCAACCAGCTGGGCAGTGGAAGCAGGTCGCTGTCAGCATTACAAACTGTGAAAGGGGTAATTGAGGGTCGTGACTTTTACAACGAGCTGGAAGCGGCAATTAATAACCAGACAGGGCGGCTGTTTGGTTTATCCTGACAGGATCTATTCCTTCTTAAAAAGAATTAGTTTTGCAATTAAACACAGGAAGGAACGGAATGAAAATTGGGTTAAGTTCTGTTATCAAGGTTCGACGCATGAAATGTATGTACAGTACGCAAGATTTTAATTGCCCAAGCTACGATTTCAGGTATACAGCCTCATGATTTCACTGTTAGCATATTGCACCATCTAGACAATGGAGTCCTGCGTTATTTTAACTGAAGGATCGCATTTGCAAGAATTAAACAACTGTCAGAGGAGAATGACTATGGAATCACATAAACATCATTACCTGTTACGCTGATGACCTAACACTATGGGAGATGGGGGCGTACATCAATGCCTGCTTAATTACACATTAAAGTTGCTCGTTAAACGATAAAATTCTGGAACGGAGTGCAGGCTATTGGAAGCAAGTGGAATCGAACGTGAGACCCAACCTCTTCAATATCATGTCATGCGATAACGTGGGTTCCCTTTAGATGCAAGAGGAGGATCGGTGATCTGTTCTAAGAATGAACTGTTGAACTAGCTCGCGTGGACAAGATACATCTGTTAGTACGAAGGAAGTGCTAAACTCGCAGTCAACTGTTAAGAAGCGGCAGAGAGAGGTGTGAATCATTAAACAACAAGCCTTCCAACGAAGTATTTCGTCATGGAGATTGGGTGATAGGCCTGCGTTGGCACAGTAAGATAAATACTTTCCTACCCGACCATTCAAGGGAATAGACAAGATTGAAGCTCCTTGCTTGGGTTCGGTTATCACCAAAAGAATAGGGCCACTTCGGGTATTGAAATGAAGCTACTTGCATAAATATAAACTTCGGGCGTAGAAGAGAAGCCCTTTTCTGATACGTCAAAAAAAATGATTCTACGCCGTAAAGGAAGTGTGTGCCCAATCACTAACCAAGAGGTCGTGAGCAAAGACCACTAAACATCGAAAAGAAGCCCGAACTATATACCCAAATTTTTCAGAGAAGCGAACAACCGAACTTTTGATAAAGGTAGATCCGACCCATTTCCTCCCTATTTCTGTACATCTAGAAACGATTTACCGGTGCTGACACGAGCCCGCAACCCTACAGACTTCAACCTTATGATAGCTAGGAAATAAATTTATGATTGGGGAAACCCTCTGTAGAAGCTGCCCATTGTGGGTAGAACGTCCAATACAAGAGAAAAAGAAACCCTTTGAAAGTTTCCCACCGTATTCAACCCAGCAAATAAAACGCCCATGGAAACGACCATGGAACAACCCAAGGTAAGATGAGAAAACCTACAGACCAAGATCATGCCCACCGTGTACATAAAAATTGCCCAAGGCAAACGAAGAGTAACCCATGGTAAAATAACACGCCCTCAAAGGAAACGCAGGTCACAAGGAAAACACCCAGCCATGAATTAAACGGATGATAGTAAAATCGAAATAGCAGTGACCTTTGCCATGAAATGCCCATACCCTAGAATACCAGAAACTACAAGTTTACACCCATATCCATTGCAACTACAACTTTTAAACACGAATCACACTAGAACCATTGAAACTACAATTTTCACATTACCCATTAAAACTACAGTTCATGAACACATGCAACAAGATAGAAATGCCCATAGATTTACATACCTGTGTCCTTAACGCTGGCAGCGAATGATTCTTGTGCTCCTGCAGCTCCTTCTCCGGCTTGCCGACGGCAACGAACTCACCGGTACCTCCCAGGAAAACGCTAGGGGTACTCTTCTTCCCCCTCAGCCCCCCGAGCCGCAAAGGGGCCACACACAATCAGAGAGTAACTAGCTCCTTATCTCGCCTCCAAGGCTGAGCTACCACTCAAGTTTGCTGAGGATTCCCAACTCCTACCAGAAATCAGTCAGTCTCTATTCTCGCAGCATAACCCTACCAATCTGAGCAAAAGTCCCCTTCTTTCCCCCTCCTCCTTTCCTTTATTCAGACTCAAACCCTAATTCTTTTTTTTCTTAGGTTTTCCCCCCTTTTTCTCTTTTGACTTTCTTCTTTTTCTTTTTAGTTTATTTTGTTTATATATTTCATTTTTATTTTTCTTTTTCA
>SNQJ01S0011002.1:23615-72450 GCA_010110895.2 Picea sitchensis
AATTAAAAAATAAGAAAAAATCAATCTATAAACTAAAAAATTAAAAATACAAATATTATATAATATATTAATGAAAATATAAATTAAAAATACAAACAAACATATAATATGTTACTTAAAATATTATAATTAAAAAAATAAAGATTGTGTGTGGTGGGGGAGATGCCCGACATTGCCCCCTCGACACTCATGGCTTGTTTGGGCGCCTATGTGTCGAAGAGGCGATGCTCGCATCACCCCCCTCCCTCGTGGGCGTGGGTTGCATGCAGTCCATGCCCATGGGGGAGGGGGGGCGATGTTGGGCATTGCCCCCACAACACACAAACTTTAATTTTTTTTAATTATAATATTTTAATTAATATATTATATGTTTGGTTGTATTTTTAATATGTATTTTAATTAATATATTATATGTTGTTTCTATTTTTTTCAAGAAAATTTGTTTGAAAAACTGTTTGAAAAATCTAGTGTTATTATTCATTTTACAAACGAATAATAATTGTGGATTGTCCAAACAGTTCAGAAAACAACTCTCACCACAGAAATCTTATTAGTCAAAATTTGTTTTTTTTTTCTTTATTTCTAAAAGAAAATTGTTTTTTTTTCCTTTGAAAAAAGAATTTGTTTAGGGGTGTTTATTTTTCCAATTTAATTATTTTCTTAATGTAAATTATAAAATAAAATAAAATAAATTAGTAAATAATTTATCAAGTAATAACACTGTTAGATTTGTCTTGGAGGTGTAGATCAATTGACGATAAAGTGTATTGTTAAGGCACTCCTTGTGTCGTCGTTGGTTCGAACCTTGTAAAGCCTTGTGTACCATGTGTGGAAAACATGGGTATGCATGGAGGTTATAGTCATAGCGGTCAGAATCGACTTTGTTTCATGTGAGTACAAGCCCGCCCAGTTGTTGATTTCGTTAGATACAAATATATATATATATATATATAGTAGTCGGTTTTCAATTGTCATATTTGTGGTGGTGCTAGTGGTCAAGGCCACATTTCAATTAGGTCATAGTTTTAACTCTAAGAAAAAATTGGTGTTATTGGTAGCATCAATTTCGACTCAAGGGTTAATTTCAGGGTTCTATCCATAATATCAACAATGTCAAGGGCGCGATTTCAAAGAGGTTGCATTTTTAACCACCTCCCAAAAAAATGATGCTACCGGTAGCACCACTTTTTGATTTGGGGGTTGATTTTGGTGTTTTTTACCCAAACATATGATATTTTTCGGATAGAATTCTCATTTTGAGGTCATAGGTCTCGTTAAGTTGGTAACTATGTTCCTTGTGCTAAAAGTAGACACAACTCCTTTGTATAACTCTTCATCATTTTCCAAGTTTTCTTTGAGATATTCCCTGAAGTTTGTGATCCTCGAACCCAAAAAGAATGAGTTAGTTTCCAACTCCTAAGTTTCAAGAATTAAAGATATTCTTTTTTGGATGTTGTCACCAACATATTTCCTAATGGTAGCTAATAAAATTGACATTCCTTTCAATCTCGAGCTCAATTATGGTCTATTTTGCAGAGTCTTCAATGGTTGTATAGTGGTGATGGGATTGGAAAACAGAGGTGGTGGCATCAAGGAACTTTCTAATTCTCTTAATTTTTCCTTCAAAATTGCATTCTCATTTTTTATATATCCAATTGAAGACTTCAAGGCCTCCCCTGTGGCCTCACATAATTCCATGACTTTAGAGGGTGGAACCCCCTGGAAATCAAATTCTGATTTCCACTTCTCATGAATTTTCTTATTTTTGAATTTACTTTTTCAATGATTAATATATGTGAGTTTCTATTGAATACAGTACGATGTAGGGTAAGGGTTTCTTCTTCAAATATAATCGGCTCTTGGGTATCCAATTATCTTGCACCTTTTTTTCTCTCGAGTAGTCTATGTTCTTCACATGCAACCTATATCTCTTCAACATTCATGTCAAGTTCCATATATTTTGGACCAATTTCATTTTCAGGTACGTCTTCATCTTCCCCCTCTTTGTTTGTATCTCTTTTTATTTTACTAGCAATTGGCAGTGTGTGTAATTTATCAAGATTTCCCTTCGGAGGGTTTTGGTCTCCTCCATCATGAAAATTATCAATAGAAGACTTCTTTTGTTCTTGGATTGGATTTTTTGGTTTTCCTTTGGTTGAAACACATTTTTGGGAAATGTTATGGTATCGTGAACATCTTTCATTTGCAACTCATCCTTGTTGTTTATGATGGTCATTAGTACTGACCACTATATCAATATATCTTGGACTTTTTCAGCAGATAGCCCTTGAATGTTTTGAATGTCACCTTCTCCTTCTCAAAATAAAAATGTCATGTTGTATCCCTCTGATTTCATGTGGGTCATGAATAGTTGATTAGGGTCGAAAACCTTGATCTCATTACCTTGCTTGAGGTTAAATAAATAAAAATGAGTTGAAGTTTCATCTAAATCGGCAATACTTTTCATGGCAATTTCCTCAATATTCCATGGTAAAGGGATAAACTATTTTTTCCTTTTTTTCATTAAAAAGGTGATTCCAAAACTTGTATTGCTTACATACTTCATCTATGAACAATCTTTCAAAAACATAGTAGGGTAGAAATGAAGGTTTTTCATGTGATAAATAAAGTCTGATGATACTAAAATTATCCATAGCTTCGAAGCTTCCATTTCCAGCTAAGAAAAATGCAACCTCTAGTGATAACCTTTGTAACACCCTGTTTCCCCCAGTCTATGAAAATAACTATACTGGCCAAGAACTATGGCAGACTCAAAGATGTGAATGCGTGATTTTGAATGGACCTTAGTATAAAAGGTCGGCGAATGTAAATAATCTTATGAATATATGTTGCAGGACTGTTGGGAGGGGGATGTGCTGGAAAGAGACCATGATGGCTGATGAAAGGTGGTGGAAGGCACCTGGAATGGTGGCTGTTAACTTCCATAGAAACTAATATCGTATTTGGACTTCACATTTTAGAAGATCAAAGAGTGACTCGTTGGCCCCAAAATGAATTACTTGCCGAGGGTTGGTAGGTGAGGCTCCTCATGAGTTAATGGGGATGGGGGAGCAGCCACCATCCATGGAAACCTCGGTGACAAGTAGGGGGAAGTTAGGTACCTACATAACCTCTTTGGAAAAGGAAGGCAAAAGAGGTGTGGAAGGGAAGTGGGAGATGAAGAGGGGAGAAATCGAAGGACTCTGGAAAAATATACAGAAGTGATTGAATATTAGAAGAAGGAGAGTAACCTTCATTCTCGACTTACGATGTGAAACAGAGACTTCAGTTTCAAGCATCATGGTCTAAGATGGGGTGTAATTAGGTAAAATCCGTGGAATGTGAGCCTTTATGGTTTGGTGGAAATGGGCACCCCTCTCGATAATTGCATCAAAGCTGGTGTTTTCATTAAATGTTATATCTGGTATCTTGAAAATTAATATTTTTGACATGTATGATCTTGGTTTATGTATGTCTTGAGTTATGAATGGATTTTAATTATAAATTGTTTGTATGGTGTTTTGATCCGAAATGGTGGTTGTATGCTTATATTGGAAAAGACCCCCTATGGCTTACGTAAATATATATATATTGACGATTGAGTTTTCAAGTTTGTTCTCGGGTCCACCTATGGCTGAAATGTATATATATATATATATATATATATATATATATATATATATATATATATATATATATATATATATTGAAGAGAAATTCGGATTTTTCAGTCTGTTCTCGAGAAATTTATTTCCCTAATTGTCCCAAGTAATGCCCACGGATAGATCTCCCCACGGGGACACCCTTTTGAAAGTTTATCCAAGGATATGTTGGAGGATTTTATGGCATAATTCTAAAAAACTTTGCATGAGAGAGAATGGTCCTCCTAGACTTCGACATTTTGGATTTCATCACAGGGGTACCTAAGTGTGAGTTCCCTTGTACTCAAAATTCCTGAAATATCGACTTGCGAAAGTCACAGAAGAATGAAAACTGGCCCGGTTGGATGGTTTAGTGTGAATATGTTTTGGTGTTTCGACGTTTCAGCACACGGGTTACCTAAGTGTGATTTTCCTTGTACCCTTAAGTCTCAGGCTCCCAGAGCTTCATGAAGTCCCAAAATAGCCCGGCGTGTGGATAGGTTAGGACATTTTGGTGTTTCGACACCTGGGATATCTAAAGGCAAGTCCCTGGTAGACACCAATTCTGAATTCTTGACTTGTGAAATCCTGATATGGATTAGTGCATGTAGATTTGGTTTTTTCGGTGTTTTGGCACCCGGGGTCCCTAAGTGTGAGTTTCCTTGTATCCGCAAGTCTCGAAGCCAGTTCACTTAATCCATTCCTTCCATTTCCATCCATTCCATTTCCATCCATCCTTCCATTCCATCCATCCATTCCATTCCTTCCATTCCTTTCCATCCTTCCATCCATTCCATCCATCCATCCTTCCATTCCATTCCTCCATTCCTTCCATCCTCCATCCATCCGTCCATCCACCCTCCATTTCCATCCGTCCATCCATTCCTCCATTCCATCTTTCCTTCCGTCCTCCATCCATCCATTCCGTCCATCCGGCTCCTTCCATTCCATCCTCCTTGTCCGTCCATCCTCCTTCCATTTCCATTCCATTCCATTCCTCCGTCCATCCGTCCATTCCTTCCTTTCCTGTCCTTCCATTCCTTCCTCCATCCTCCTCCATCCATCCATCCTCCATTCCGTCTCCATCCTCCTCCATCCATCCACTCCCTTCCATCCATTCCTCCGTCCTCCTCCGTCCACTGTCCATTCCTCCATCCTCCTTCCTTCCATTCCATCCTCTTCATCCTCCATCCACTCCATCCATGTCCATGTCCATCCATCCATCCATTCCTCCATCATCCATTCCATTCCATTTATAGAGACATATTAAATTACTCAAGGAGATGGAGAAGAGAATGAATCATCTTAGACTTGTCTTGCCAAGTCTTTGAGAGAACATTAGCTCTATCCAAATTCAGCAAATGTGAATCCTTCTAGAAGCAAATAAATTACTTGTGTCATGTCCTATCAAGAAGGGGTAGCATTAGACCCTAATAAGATCGGGTCTATCACGGAATGGCCTACGAGGGGCCCGTTTGGGATATCCGAGATCCTTTATGGGATTAGTAGGATACTATAGGAGATTTATAATAGGATTTTCCAAGATTGTTTGTCCAATCCGCCTCCAGAAAAAAGGGGACAAAATTTACATAGACACAAAATGTGAAGAAAGATTTCAAACCATGAAACATATCGACCACTCATGTTGAGTCGTAGATCCGGCCAGAGCTTCCTCGTGTGCCTGCCGGTCACCTGTAGGAAGGGATCGAAGAGGGTCATATGCAAGGAGAAGTGTGAGTGCACTATGAATCCTGAAAATTGAATGAACACGAAGTCAACTATATGACCCATTGATCTAAATTTGCCATAGTGCACTCCTTGAAAATGGAGGCATTACCTCACGGGAAAATTTGTACTTATGAAAACCAGGACCAATGGATCGCGATATATGTTTGACCAACCAAAGCTCAATGCCGGACAAGCTAGGTGGATGGCCCTCCTACAGTGAATTTGATTTTGAAACCAAACACATTAAAGGAAAAGAAAATAAATTGGTCGATGCCCTTAGCGGAAGTATGAAAACAATTCACTGCTTGGTGGTGAGCACAGGAGATGGATGTTAAGGAAAGAGTCAAGAATGCACAAGGAATAGACACATTCTTCCAAACCGTGAACTCTTACTGCGGCAAGAACCCACGGGGGTAAAGTATGGAGACTACCATATGATGGAAGGAGGTCTTCTCACTGCAGAAGTAGATTGTACATTTTGGATTGTGATGACTTGAAGAGGTAATAAGCGAACTACCAAAGACCCTATTATGGTCATCGGGATACCAAAAATGATCCGACCACTAGGAAACAATTCTCTTGACCTGGGTTAAAGAAAGACATAGATGGGAGTACCTAGCCGAATGCATAGAATGCCAACGGGTAAAAGAAGAACAATGACACCCAGTGTACAGCCTCTACCCGATCACCGGAATGGAAATGGGAAACCATCTCCATGGATTTCATCACCGGATTACCAACCTCGACCAAAATAATGAAGTGCCATGGTAGTGGTGGATAAAATTGAGCAAGTTAGCTCATTTTATCCCCGTCAAGTAAACTTGTAAGGAAATAGACATCATGCCGTATTCATGAAGGATATATTTACAAAGCACGTGGTATCTTAGAAAGAGATCGTGTGCGACAGAGACACAAAATTTACCTTTAACTTTGGAAATCAATGATAGGCGGTTTGGAGACCAAGGATTACTATTTGCCTGACCTATCACCCTCAAACCGATGGATAGATGGAAAGAGTGAACCAAATACTAGAGCATGCTAAGAATGCATGTAATGCATCAACAGTGGGAGAGACTACGCCCTTTGAGGTGGATTTTACCACAACAGCAGTACCAAGAATCCTTAAAAATGAGTCCCTTGGAGGCCTTATATGGTAGTGCGTGCAAAATCTGTCGGTTAGGTAATCCTGTGAATAAAATTTCTTTTGGACCCGGCATGTTGAAAATGGAACAACAAGTGACTCAAAAAAAAAAAAAAAAAAAAAAAAAAAAAAAAAAAAAAAAAAAAAAAAAAAAAAAAAAAAAAAAAAAAAAAAAAAAAAAAAATGGGAGACCATGTATATTTCAAAGTTATGACCACGAAGAGTTCCCTTAAAATGGAACATTGCCAAGTTGTAGCACCTCGGTATTGTGGACCCTTTGAGGTTCTAGATGAAGTGGGACCTGTAGCCTATAGGGTAGCACTTCCTCCCGCAGTAAAAACACATAATGTTTTCAATGTTTTCGTTATTGAAGAAATATGTACAGATTCTAATCATATAATTGGCGGGTCTGTGATCCAGGTGGAATGGGAGGGAGAATTCCTACGGAACCTCAATGCATCTTGGAAAGAAAGGAAGCCCACTCTGGAGCAGAACCATTGCCGCGAGTTCAAAGGTGCAGTGGAGACATTTTAGCCTAGATGAGGCTACATGGGAAATGGGCGATGCCATGAAACAGAGTATACGAATTTGTTTACCTTTGTACATACATATCATATTGATAGATAGAACATCGAGGGCTATGTTCCTTTAAGGGGGAGGCAACTGTAACACCTTGACTCCCCGGTCACGTAAAAATATATGCTGGCCAAGAACTGTGGTAGACTCAAAGATGTGAATGTATGATTTTGAATGGACTTTTAGCATAAAAGATTGACGAATGTAAATATGTTATGAATATATGTTGCAAAATTATTTGGGAGGAGGATGTGTTGAAAAGAGACCACAATGGATGAAGAATTGGTGGAGGGCACCTTGAAAGAGTGGCGTTAACTTCCACCAAAACCAATCATGTTGGTCTTCAGCATGCGAAGATCAAGGCGTCTGGGTGTACCAGTGAATTACTCTCATAAGTTTGGTAGGTGAAAGAGGATCCCTCATGAGTTAATGAGGATGGAGTGAAGCTGCCCATCAAGTGGAAACCCTCAGGCGACCACGCCTTGAAATTTTAGGTGCCGCATGCAACCTAAGCTAGAAAGAAAAGGTGGGCAAGAGGAGTGTATGTGGAAGGAGTAAGCCGAGAGATGGAAAGAGGGGAGAAATCGAAAGGACTACGGAAAAATATACCGAGTGATTGATAAGCAGAGATAAGAAGAGTAACCTTCGTTCGACTTGACAAAAGCAGGGCCTTTCGGTTCCTGACGAGTCCTAAGCCAAAGGGGTGGCTAGTGGTAAATCCATTGAATCCTTGAGCCTACAGGTTGAAACGAGCACCCTCTGTGAGTTTCATCAAGCCGGGTGTTTTTAAATTAGAGTGTTATATCTTGTATCTTGAAAATTAATATTTTGACATGTATGCTCTTGGTTTATGCGTTATGAATGGTTTAGGTATAAGACTTTTGTATGGTGTTTGATCCGAAATGTTGGTTGTATGATTATATTTTAAAGACCCCATGAAAACTACGTAAATATATATATATATATATATATATATATATATATATATTTGAGAGATTCAGTTTTCAAGTGTGTTCTCGAGAAATTTATTCCCCTAATTGTCCCAAGTAATGCCCTAGATGAATCTCCCCACGAGGACACCCTTTTTGAAAGTTTATCAAGGATACGTTGGAGGATTTTATAGTGTAAGTCTTAAAAACCTGCACTAGAGAGAATGGTCCTCTTAGACTTCAACATTTTGGTATTTATTTTCGGGAGTAGTGGTGTGAGTTCCGCCTTACTCACAGTGCAAAACTCCCCAGGCTAAAGTGAGAGTCTCGGGAAATGGCCAGTGGTTGGATGGGTTAAGGAAATTTGGTGTTTTGGCACACAGGGTACCCTAAGTGTAGGTTTTCCTTGTGCCGTAAGTCCAGAAACCCGACTTCATGAGAAGTCAGAAATGTGGTTGGATGAGTTGGAACATTTTGGTATTTAAATCACAGGGGTCCCTAAGTGTGAGTTTCCTTGTACACGCAAGTCCCGAAACCCCAACTCGCGAAGTCCCAAAATAGCCCGATGTGGTTGGATGGGTTAGGACATTTTGGTGTTTATTTTGGGGTACCTAAGTGTAAGTTTCCTTGTACCCACAAGTTCCAAAACCCTGACTTCCTTGAGAAATACCGAAATGTTAGCGTGTAGCTAAGTCCCGAAAAGACAGAGTGTGGAGAAGTTAATATACTTTGGTATTTAGGCACCCGGGGTACCTAAGTGCGGGCCCCATGTATTCTCCAGTCTCAAAAATCGGGTTTGCGAATTCCAGAAATAGTGGAGCATGTTTAGAGTTTGGTGTTTAGAAGTTTTGGCTCACAGAAAACAGGATCACGAGACTTCTTGTCGTCGCATATCCCGAAATCTAGATGGAGGAAATCCCGAAACAACGAAGTATGTTTAGAGTTTGGTGTTTAGTTTAGGCTCAGGAAACCAGTGAGAGACTCTGTCGTCACATATCCCAAAATCCAGATGGAGGAAATCCCGAAACAGTGGATATGTTTAGAGTTTGGTGTTTAGAGTTTGACTCGAGAAACCAGTGTGAGACCTCTTGTAAGTATATCGAAATCTTGAGGAAACATCGAAATAGTGGAGCATGTTTAAATTTTGGTGTTACGGAGTTTTGACTCTAGGGGAAGCTCCCTAGGGTAGACCTTGATGTTCTCACCTAACTTGAAATCCTGAAAGGAGAAATGCAGAAATGGCTTAGCATGGATAATAATGGGTGTTTGATGTTTAGGCACCAGGATCCACCCTATGACAGGATTCTATTTTCCTTGATCCCAAAACAAGTGCGAAAATTGAAATAATATGAGTGTGAGCGAGAGATATGTATTTTGGTGTTTGACCTGAGATACCTATATTAAAGTTCTCTTGTACTAAAGCTAGACAGAAAAAACCCGGTTTGTGAATTCCCAAAATAGGCTAAGTAACATGTGTGTGTGTGTGTGTGTGTGTGTGTGTGTGTGTGTGTGTGTGTGTGTGTGTATTGTGTGTGTGTGTGTGTGTGTGTGTGTGTGTGTGTGTGTGTGTGTGTGTGCTGTGTGTGTGTGTGTGTGTGTGCGAGGTTTGGAGTTTGGCTCACAGGAAACCCAAGTCTTGAGACCTCCTTTCATTAGCACGTAGAAATCTGATGGAAGGAAGCAGGTAGAGTATAAACTTATTAAAACTGTTGTAAAATACCTATAAGCAGTTAGGTCCATTTGGGTTGACCCTTGAAGTCAATAGAAAGGTCGCTTGCCTCCACGACTTCTGTATGTGATACTTGAAGTACCCTCTCGATAGGGGGCGTAGGCATAGCCACTTGATCATATGAGAAACATATAAAAGGAAAGGAGGAATTATCTGCAGCTCCTTAGGATGTCGGGGCGTTGTTTACAGAAGAATAAACGAAATAAAGCCAAAAAATTGAGAATAAGGAAAGAAAGCCGAAAATTTTCTAGCCCCGTGGTGGGTGTGTTACAACCTTGATGTATTAGGTCCATAAATTAATATTTTGAAAGAAGAGACAAAAGCATTGTGTACCTCATAAAATTTGTATGCATCTTTTTGCTTCCATAGTGTAGGGTACCACACTTGTAGAGGGTCAATTTTACAGTTAACCTTATTGGCTAAGGGTAGGACCTTGAACACGTGACAGTAAGTCACAACAAAAATCAAATAAGAATACACGTAGAACCTTTTACTTTTGCGAAATCTTCCAAGTTTAAAGGATAATTTACTCCAAATAATCCTTGATCGGTCGAAAATGGCGTTCTCATGAATTGGAAAATGAAATATATGTAAAGCAATCTTGGGTACAGTAGCGGTGGACTCATGTATGGATATCCTGGAAAATAACCACATCATTTCTATGTAAGGATTCTTTAGGGAACATACCTGAATACTAGAAAAGTATTCAGGAAAATATTTCTCGATATTTAAATTAGCTCTATAAAAGTTTGGTTCCTCCTTTTTTTTGTCTTAAGAAAATCCTCAGCTTCAACACTCTTGAAAACCATGGTTGGTTCATGGAGTTTGGAAATTCTTTTAAAAACATAAGGGGCTAAAGAAATAGGTGATTCTCCTTGTAATTGAATTATTCTCCTTTCCTTATCAAACTTATCAGCACACCAAAAAATTGATTCCTTGAAGTCATATACCTCTGGCACACACCATACTGATGTGATTCCATATGTCCAAATATTATTCAAATTCTTCTCTGGAGGTGGTAATGCGGAATAGTACTTGTAATCCCGTGACCATTGAAATCTCTGATTTTCTTGTCCTAAAAGATTCATGGTGCCTGTGCAAAATTGTTTTTTCTTCGAGATGACATATTAGCTAAGTTGACAGACTTAGTAACAATTCTTCAAGCTTCTAGTATCAAAAAACACTTGTTTGTTTTAACATGTCCAAGAGCTCTTAATTCTAGGATTTAAATGATAACTCGCATTAACATTTAGGGAAGGTTTCCTTGAGAATCTCCTTATTAATAATTGTATTAACAACATACGAGTGGTAGTAATTTCTGGAAAGAGTGATTTAATGCATGTTGGGAAACATGAACGAGACATGGTGTAAATGTTTTTAGCGTTGCGGGATGATGGACTATCGGGAGGATGGATAAAAAGGATGACAGATGAGTGGGTCAAGTGGGATAGTGGATGATCGAGGTTGCGGGATGGTGGGGCGGCGGGGTAACAAGATGATTGGGATCACGGGATGGAAGGATTGCGGACAAGTGGGACAGCAGGGTGATGGAATGAAAGGAATGGTGCTCCACACCCGTAGATTAATGTCGTCTTTCAAGAAAATTTCTAAGTGTGAATAGTGCATAATGGAGGTTGTGGAAGTTAACTAGAGTGTTATGCGGGTCACGAAACTTAGGAGTAGTAATGTAATGTGTTAGGAAGCCAAGATGGTCTAAAATTTTCTAAGTATGGAGGAAATATAGGAATGAACTATACAAGAAGAAAAACACAAGATTTGATCAACCCTTGTTGGTCAACGTTTAGTTAAACCTTTTCCTCCTCGTGTCCAAAAAATGGTAGTTGGTTTTCAAACTAACCTTGTTTCTCTACAAAGGTGAAACTTGGTGAATGTTTACATGTGAGAACAAGGCGTGGATCTACAGACTCAGGCTTGTAATTGCAAAGAATCTAATTCTAGTACCAAAGGGAAATATACTTCTCCTCCTAACCCACAAAATAATATCGACATAGAGAAACATGTGGCTGAAAAAATACCTCGCAGCCTATGGGTGTGTTGAAAAGGTTGACACACAATCTGAATGTTAGGCCTTCTAAGAAATATTTTATTGTGGAATATTTAGCCCAAGTTCCATGTGAAATGTCTTCCTTGGAGGTTCTCCAAAGCTATCCTATGCAAAGGAGATCTTTTCTTTTAGCTATAGGAACTTTCGATCCCATAGACACTCAGTTCATAACATTCAACTCGAACAATGTGAAGCCCCGACTTCTGCACTACACCTCATTCCAAACACAGAAGTTTTATCACAATACTAACACAATTAGGATGGTTGTAGATGAAGGCACATCCACTTTCATCATGTCCTTGTCTTTTTGGCGATCCCTTGGCTCCCTAGAGATTGCCCCTTCCCCCACCATTTTTAAATCCTTCAATAGGCACTTGTTCATGCCTCATGTTATCATCCTTTAATTCCCTATTGAATTAGGAGGGAAAATTGTTTGTGTAGAAGTGGAAGTGGTCGATGTTCCACTCGAATATAGCCTCCTTTTAGGATGAAGCTAGATTTACACCATGAAGGTTGTTGTCTTATCAGTATTTAGAGTAATTGTGTTTCCCCATGATGGGAAGATCATTAACGTTGACTAGTTGTCTTTTTGTCGACTTGATCCAACCGCTTCATTGGAACCCAATGTCCCTTTGATTCAGAATTATTCATAGGCATATGAGAGAATAGGCTATGGGATGTATCCTTCACTTATGGGATCTTTTAACATCTTATTTCCCATTGGTTACATTGAATATTATCATGCATGTGTGACTTTGATGGTCGCTAATATCCCCACTACCTGAAGTTTCACTTTCAAACATCCTACTTTGAATATTCATTGGTTATACCTAATCCTTCTATCTCAGTAATAGGAGTTGGGCATGCAAGGATGGATATGCCATTGTTTATGGACAAAATCACATATTAGGCCATTCAAGTGGCCTCCATAGACATTGATCCTACCCCTCCTTTAATGAAAGAGCTTGATCAGATTACTTTTCCCATTTGGGCCTCTAACTCTACTATGGACCCTTTAGATTTGGATTTCTCATCTGATGGAGCCATTCTTGAGGCCATGATTGGCTCCAAGAATCTTTAAGAGGATTTTCACCATCGTTCATATTTCCTTCTCGATTTGGATAGATTGGAGCATGGATATATCAACAACACCATGGATATTCATGTTAATTGGTGTGGCAACCCCTTTAAACTCAAATCATATACGTTTAGGGGAACATGGATACATTTCCAAGACCATACCAATCAACATTTCCAACAATCCCAATGTCATGAAAAACATTTTTTATCAGGGAAGATTGTTCCCCTCACGAGGTTCAAGTTTATATTGCCCATTTCAGGGAGTTCCACAATGTCTTTTCCTATCTTTATGAATATATTCTTGGCATTGATCCTAGATTGTCAAACATGAGATTAATATGTACCCAAATTCTAATCCTATTCAACAAAATATACAACATCTCAATCCAAGGAAAGTCATTGCGATCAAGGAAGATTTGGAGAGTGTAGTCAAAGTTGGATTCATCTACTTCATTCCCCTAAATGAGTGGGTGTCTAACCTAGTGTTCATTGATAAGAAGCAGGGAACCATACGTGTTTGCATGGATTTTTTGGATTTCAAAAAATCATGTCTAAAAGATAACTATCCGACTCTCATTATTGATCAAATCATTTACGAGTGAACTGAAGTGATATTTTCTCGTTTATGGATGATCTTTCTGGTTACAATTATATCCATATCATGCCTGGGGATCAACACAGAACCACATTTATTTGTCCTTGGGGAACTTTTTCTTATCATAAGATGTCATTTGGCCTTAAAAATACTAGAGCCACTTTCCAGTAGGATATGTAGTACGCCTTCCATGACATCAGACATATCATGGAAGCATATCTCGATGACTTGGCCACTCACTCTTGCAAGAAGTCAGATCATCTCGTGCATCTTTGCAATGTGTTTGATACTTGATGTCACTATAGGATTCCTCTAAATCCTCATAAGTGCATCTTTTGTGTCATATTTGGGAGATTGTTAGGATTCATTGAGTTTAGTAAGAGGATCATGGTTGATCGATTAAAGTTGGAGGTGATAGTTTAGTTTCCTCCCCTACGCACATTGAAAAAGTTGTAGAGCCTCCAAGGGTAGGCTAACTTTCTACATCGTTTTATTGCTAATTGTGCTAAGGTTAGTAAGGGATTTATGTGCTTGTTGAAGAAGGGGGTCCATTTTATTTGGGATGATTTCACTCAGAGATGTTTTAATGCCTTGAAAAAGGCCCTTATGTCTTCCCCCCTACTTAGTCCTCTAGATTATGGCATAGATTTCTTATTATACCTCGCAGCGTCAGAAGCAACCATAGAGATGGTTATAGTACAATAATATGATATGTAGCAGGAGAATGTGGTGTATTACCTTAGCAGAATCCTTTCCAGACCTAAATTTAGGTTCTCATACGTTGAAAAACTAGCCTTACAGGCAATTCATTATGTTCAAAAACTTTGACATTACATTCTACTTAGGCAAACCATAGTCATCGCGTGGATGAATATATTCCAGTTTGTCTTTACCTAACAAGTAATCAAGGCCAAGTAAAACAAATGGATCATGATCCTCCAAGAATTTGATCTCAATTTTACTTCAGCCAAGTCAAATAAATCATTTGTTTTTGTCAAGTTGATGTTGGAGTTGCCAAAAGAGGGTGAGGATAATTTTGAATCTTACTCATTCTCGGGCAAGAATCTATTCCTAATTTATTCAAGTGATCCTTGGTATGGGGATATACTTGTTTATATCTAGACTCAAAGGCTCCCTCCTAGCTTCTCATGATATGAACAACATCATGTGCATCACAATTCTAAGAAATACCTCATCACAGTGACACTTTGTATTGTCGATTTTATCTTGCGATACTACTTGATTCACAAAGAAGTAGAGAAAGTTTTAAATTATTTCCATAGTAGATCATGTGATGGTCACCTATCAGGGTTGGAAACAACCTAAAATACACTACACGTTAGGTACTTCTATCCATAAATTTTCAAGGATTGTATTGAAGCAGTCAAGAAGTACCATCAATGTCAAGGTAGATTCTATCTTGTGATACTACTTGATTCATGAAGAAGCAGAGAAAGTTTTAAATGATTTCCACAATGGATCCTATGGTGGTCACCTATCAGGATTGGAAACAACCTAAAGGACATTGCACGCCAGGTACTTCTAGCCATCATTTTTCAAGGATTGTGTTGAAGCAGTCAAGAAGTGCCATCAATGCCAGGTATTTATAAGGAAAATGTGCACACATCCTGCTACTCTTTTTCTCATTATCATCATTGTTCATTTCACGAAGTGGGAGGTTGATTTCACGAACTTTCATCTAGCTTCATCCAATGGGCACGAGCATATCATAGTGGAAACCAACTACTTTAGCAAGTGGGTTGAGTTCATGCCAACATTCTCTAACAATGGTGAGATGGGTGCACTTTTCATATCCAGTCAAGTTATAGCAATATTTGTTGTGCCTAGGGATATTTTCACTGATCATGGCATTCTTTAGAACAATATGATGTATGATATAGCAACCAAATTGGGGTTCTAATAGGAACACTCATCACCTTAGTATCCATAGGATAATGGTCATGTTGAGCAAGTGAATAAGTCCGTAAAGACCATTCTTTAGTGGAAAATCATTGCAAGTAAAAATAACTAGCACTTGATGCTTTTCCTGGACCTGTGGGCCTACCGAACCTTTGGTAAGACTGTCATATGGTTCTCACCTTTCCAACTCATTCACGGGGTGGAAGTGGTCCTTCCTATTGAATGTGAAATCCCTTCACTAAAGTTAGCTATAAATCTTATGCCTAACACCACTTCCCTCAAGGAGTGCTTAGTTCACCTGGAATAGCTCGATGAGAATTAAAATATGTGGCCACAATGAACGAAGCACATAAGAAACATGTCAAGGATTAGTATGACAATTCTATCCACCCTCAAGTCTTTTCTAAATGATACTTGGTCCTATTCTATGATCAAGAGAAGGACCTCTTGGGGGATGGTAAGTTCAACCATATGTGGTATGGTCCTTACATTGTGAGGTGTTTTTTTTCACCAAGACTTGTTAAAGTAAAGGCGAATCAACCTCATGGGATAAATATATCCCTTACATTTTTATGGATGTGGTGCTCCTCTTCCTCACTCGGATTATAAATTACCTTATTCAAGAAACAATATATTTATCCATTCATAACATCAACACCAGAGAGTGGACCAGGTGATAAACCAAACATAGAATAATGGTTTAAATTAAAATATATAGAATAAATTCATCCATTCCATCGAGATCATTCATAAGGTAAGAGGGAAATAATTTGAAGAAAGACACATCATAATACATAAAGTAAAGTGAAGGTCCAAAAAAGAGGGATTTAAATGATTTCAAACAATTATTCTCATAAATATGTAAAGGAGGAACATACTTAAGATATTATGCTTTAATGAAATTCAGAAACCCCAACAATTATGTGTTCTAGAAATAGCTTTCTGTGAAAATTATTAAAAGAATATTACAAGTTGATTTTTCAAGATCAAATAAAATGTGTGAAAAAACAACACTACATAATATCTGTGATACTTAAAAGATAAAATGAAATGTGTTTTTCCTATTGGACTGATATGGGAGCTCCCATGGAACATATATATGATAGAAGAGGTATCCTGGAAGAAAAAAATAAACAATCAAGGATCGTCTTTATAGACAAGAAACAGACAAATAAAGTTGGATGATCATAGATTGAGATGAAATAAAGGGAAATGCTTTGAGTAAAAATATTCTCACAAAAATGAATGTGGAATGTGATGGATGGATCTCTTCTTACTTTGGAAAATMTTCAAATATGTAGCCTAACCTCAACCCTTATTGGTGTAATTGCTTCTTGGAAGTTATGTAGGATTAGTTATTGCACTCCACRTGCCTTTGAGCCAATTTTCAATATAATATTTTAATGGTGAAATTGTTATATCTTGTTTAACTCAAAGTGAAAACAACTCATCCACTATAGCTTTGCATTGGTTGCATGATTCTTGGAGATGAMTTTTCTAGTGWTGGGTTCATTGTCATCAGCACCTGTTGTGACTTCTCATGATCTTAAAAAGGAAGTACCATAACCAATTGAAAATAAGTGGGCTGAAAAAATTCCCTCTGGGTCAAAACCTTTGAAAKCTTCGACTTATTTTAAGTGAAAGGGATTCAGCAATTCAACGCTTCTAGCTAAATKTGCTAGACTTTTGATTGAGATATCATCAATTCGAAAAGGAAAAGAGATAAATTGACACTTCCTTTTCTTATTGAAGAAGGAAGACCATGATTTGTATCGTCTACAGACCTCACCTACAAAATATATGTTGCAAACAAAATGGGTAATAAGGAAAGGTTTTCCATAAATTCCATGCAATTTGGAATGAGTGGACTCTTCATCATATACATGAATCCCTTTTCCATTGAGAAAATTCAGTGTTTCCTCTCTGAGTCTCATTGGTTGCATTCCAATAAGAATATGTCTAAATTCCCTAATGAATCCATCCCTCACTTGACATAAATGAAATGGCACCTTTTGTCTCCATAGTATAGGGTACCAGAACTTAATTGGGTCATTATCCATATCAATACTACCCGTTGGGGAAAATATGTAACATCCCCATTTTAATCCCATGATTAATTTGTAATAAATCATGATTAGTGATGGCCTTATCTCATCATAGAGATAATATTACTATGCCATGGTAATCTGAACAATGTAAATGTATTAATTTCTTAATAAAGAAAGTTAATAGTTAAATGATGGGTGGAACACTAGTACTGGACATGATACCATTAGAGGGAATTGTGAGGAGGCATAGAGGGGGTTCATCATGCTAAGGGATCCCAAGTCATACTGCTAAATTATTTTGGGAATAATCAGTTAATTCCCCTTTTCCTAAATTCAAAGCAAATCAGTTAATGAGAGGGGGTGGTAGTTGAACAACAAACCACCCACAATGCATACAGGTATGGAGGACTGGTTGGGAATTTGAATACTATCAGGAAAGGGTACAAAAATACCACCTCAATCCATGAGTTCCTTTTGAAATAAGTAATAAAAATAATAGGTAGAGAACCTTCTTGGGGAAGCAAAGGCAGAGGTGCACGAGTGCGTGATAAAGAAGATAGAGTCTAGGAGACTAGACGTAAGAGAACAATGAAGAAGGAAAAGAGAATAGAGGAATGTGAAAAGAGACAGAGAAAGAGAGTTCATGTATTTGGGAAGAGAACCATGAACCGAACTCGAGCTGAGAGGGATGCGATCTTTATGCTTGTTGGTTAATGGAACAAACTAATTCCAACCAAGATAAGTTGAGACAGTTCCTTGTGTTGAGATAGTTCCAGTTGGGATGGCATCTGAGAAACCTCATGGAGGCCTTGGGTCCATTGGRTATGGAGGGTTTTAGCCAATGGTTGTTGTGAAGGAGAGTGGTCTTCACACTATAAATTTATCTAAGAGACTAAATGTTCATCTGGTGGTATCATGGCTTGGCACGTGGGTGGCCAGTTGCAGAGAGGATGATTGCATCCAAGCTTATGGTTCGGTGGAAAAGTGATCACCCTCAGTTAGTTGGCTAGTTTATAACTTGTAACATATAATTTTTTATGTGCTCTCACATATGCTCTATAATATATAAAATGCATGCTTGTGTAATTAATAGAATTGTGTGATTTGTGAATTTTTCTCAGACCCCGACTCGATTTCAAGTCTCAATTATTTTCATTGTTTAATGCCTAACCCATATTTAATTCTCATTTGAAAATGACAATAACATAAACATAAAATTATAACTGGAAACACAAGAGTCTTTTTACAGCAAGTTGAACTGGAAATAAATGCACACACCCAGAAAATTTGACAAAGAGAGTTTTGGTCAAATCGACCCTGGAAAAACCCACAAGGGGAAAACCAGTGAGAGAGGGGAGTTTTTATTATTCTGAGCTCAAATAATTTTTTCTTTTACAGCAAGATACTTCAGCAAAACATACACAAACTTATCTTGAACTTTGTGCCAAGCAACCTCCTAAAAATCAATGCCAAAACACCTCAAAATTCGTTCCAGAATTTATGTGTTGTACGGACCTCAATTCCAGTGCTTGTTGTTTTACTAATTGTACGGATTTATTCTCATAAAAGTGTGCCCAATAGATACCTCAATTTTTGTGTTGAAATTTTTTGTACGACTACCTAGAAATCCATGCCAAAAATTGCCTCATTTTCTATGCCTTCACTCTAATGTGCAGCCTGCAAATATCTTGTTGTATGACCCAAATTTTCATATTGTACAGACCTTGATTTTTGTGCTAAATTTTCTCCTCGAAGTGTGTTCCCTCTCTTACCTAGAAAATCACATCCTCCTTACTACAATAACTCTATGCTTTCTATTTTTTCACTCTCTTTCTCTCTCGCCTCATTCAATGCTCATGAATGACTCAATAGGGTGCCTCAATCCCTAGATAGCCTTTTGATATTCCCAATGAAGAGTCACTTGATCTAATGGTTGAGATTTGATCTTGGGCCATCAAGATCAATGGTGGTGATTAAATGTCTCTTAAGTCACCCTTTTCATGAAATATTCTAAAAGTCACTTTTAAATTTATATATCATAAAGTTAATGTACTAGGGACCACTTTGGACACTTTCCCACATACTAGGTCCCTAGGCTATGTGAGAAACACTTTCCCAAGGTACACATTTCAACACTCCCTCTTACTAAGGAAAGTGTTCCTCACCACTCCCATCTTATCTCTGAATGGTACAAACTTGCCTCTTCCCAAATCCTTAGTGAGGATGTATTCTACCTACTAATCAATGTATATGTAGTGAAGCTCAACTACCCCTCTCTAAACATAGTCTTGGATGAAGTGATATATAATCTTAATGTGTTTATACCTGTCATGAAAAAAGGGATTCTTAGAGAGTTTTATGCAACTTTGACTGTCATAGTAAATCATTGTGGATATCAACTGCACACCAAATTTCCCAACCAATACTTCGTGAATCCATATGGCCTCACAACTGGTCTGACTGGCTGCCATGTACTCAGCCTCAAGAGAACTCAGAGCCACTAAATTTTGTTTCTGAATGAATCAATACACAATTGTTGAGCCTAATATGAAACAACACCTTGAAGTACTCTTCATTTCAACAACACGTCCTACCTAATCTAAGTCTGTGTAGTCTATCAATCTGACTCCATCCCCTCTCACATAGTCTAGGCCATAATCCACCATACATCGTAGGTACCTGAGCACATGTTTTGTTGCCACCCAATTCACTCTCTTGTAATCCAACATAAACTCTGAGAGTGTTGAAAACAAAACAAATATATGGTCTGGTGTTGACCAAATACATCAAAGAGACTATCAACTAACGATAAATAGCGGGAACAACCAACTTGGACTTAGAAGCATTGAGATTTTTCCATTTGGTAATCATGGGTGTGGACTTGGGCCTACAATCCTCCATATAAATATCTTCTTAGTATTAACAACATACTTTCCCTACCCCAGAAAAATGTGTCCTAGCTCTTGCCAAACCTCCAATCCCAAGAAATAATGCATCGGTCCAATGTCTTTCATCTCAAATTCTGAAGCAAGCCTTTGCTTACAACCATCTATGAGTCTCTTTTCCCCTGTAATGAAAATATCATCAACATATATCACAAGAATAAGAGGATCCTCACTAACCACAATGTAGTAAAGGTTGGGATCTACCTCACTCTTCTCAAAAACCATCTGCTACAAGTATGCATCAATCCTCGAATACCAAGCTTTGGGAGCTTGCTTCAGACCATATGACACCTTTTTCAATCTGCACACATGAGAATCTCTCCCATGCACCTCAAATCCCTGTGGTTTCTCAATGTACACCTCCTCCTGTATGAGACCATTCAGAAATGTGGTCTTCACATCCATCTGATGGATCTTCCAACCCATATTTGTTGCAATGGAGATCACTGCCCTGATCAAAGTATATCTAGAAATTGGAGCAAAGGTATCATCATAATCAAATCCCTCTACTTGTGAGAACCCTCGAGCCACAAACTGAGTCGTGTACTTCTCAATGTTTCCATATGCAACATGCTTGATTTTATATAGCCACCTAGAAGTCACCAATAACTTCCCCTCAAATCTCGGAACAACCTCCCACACATCATTCTTCATAATTGAATTGTACTCTTCCACCATGTCATCCTTCTAGACTTGTTGATATGTTGCCTCCTCAAAAGTGGAAGGCTTGGACTCACTAATGTTTCTCACCATAGCTAAACAGATACAAAATCTCTCTAGAGGTTTAGTCTCCCTGACAACCTTCCTAGGATTCCCCACAAATCCTTGAGCTTCCTTCAAAGTGTCTTGAATCCATTTTGGCTTCCTCTTCTCTGAAGTATCATCCTATGGAGGGGACTCCTCCTCCTCAACCTCATCACCTGAAGATTGAGTACTTGAAGAAGATGATCTTGTGGGCATCTGAGAATCAGTAAACTGAGAAATTGTACCCTATGAACTAGTAATCTAAGGACCAGCGAGTTGTGACCTTATCACATGTGAACCAGTCGTCCCTAAAACTAGTGTTCATGAACTCTGTGACACTATACTCTATGGTGAAATCACTTGAATTTGAGAATATTGCTTCTCCCCCTGCTCAACATCCCGTGACCTCCTAAAGGCTCTATCTTCTTCAAATATGACATCTTATCTCACAATTTTCTTCCTCGAGGAGGGAATGTATATGCATAAATCCTTTGAGGTCTTGCTATACCCAACAAAAATACCCTTTTCTGTCGTGGATTCTAGATTTGTCTCTTCTCAAAAGGGACATGTGAATAAGTTAGAGACCCAAAGATCCTGAAGTGCCCAACCTCATGCTTCTTCCCAAATAAATCCTCCTCGGGAGTTGTGTTCCCCAATACTCTATGTGGACTCTTGTTATGTAGAAAAATTGTAGTGTTGCATGCCTTGGCCCAAAGAAAGAGTGGTATCCCCTGATCATGTAGCATGGCTCTCACAACCCCAACTATGGCCATGTTCTTCCTTTTAGCAACCCCATTCGCCTGTGGGTTGTAAGGAATTTCCAACTCTCTTTTAATGCCTTATCTTGCACAGAAATCATTGAATTCATTGGAGGTATACTGACCTCCATTGTATGACCTCAACACCTTTATTTTATTCCCTATTTGGTTCTCCACAAGAGCTTTGAACTCTTGGAACCGCTTGAAGACCTGTCCTTTGGTATTCATGAAGAAAATACAATACTTCATGGAGAAGTCATCAATAAAAGTAACATAATACTCATATCCACTCAAAGATATAGAAGACATACGACCGCATACATCATAATGTATCAAATCAATAAATTTACCTACTACTTTGTTGTCACTTTGCTTGGAAAAATGAATCTTGGTGTACTTTCCCAATGCACACCCCTTGCACACATCCTGGTGGTCTGTACTGAAATTTGGTACCCTGGTAACAATCTCTCTAAATACTCTCAGAGCCCCATGATGCAAATGGGCCATCGTCCTATGTCATAGCTCACATAGGGTCACTACTATTGGTATTGTAGCAACAATGCTCTAGCTGGCTAAAGCATGAGCTTGTAAAACTTCTCATGTCAAATCCAAATCACTTTGGATGAAGTGATATTGGATCCCTTAGGATACATGAGAACCTATCCATCATGGAACACCAACTCATATCATCTATCCTCAATAGTGGAAATTTAATCGGGGTTCTTTTTCAATCCTGGAACATATAAGACATCTTTCACCAATAAGGGAGGTTGAGACTCCCTTATCAAATGATATTGTCCACTACCAACTACCTTGATACGAGTTATCTCAAAGCACCACCTCGAAAATATCCTCAATCTCTATAATATCTAAAAAATTATCACGAACACTTGTCATATGGCGGGAGTCTTGCTACAAATTTACCACCTGGCGGTAGATGTTGCACTAGAGGAAAGACAAACCAATAAAGAAAACTCCTTCTTGAACCTAGTGGAAAATTCCTCCACATCTGATGAAGCTCTAGTCTACTTCTTCTTATTAGGAAACTGACCTACATAGTGCCCATATTATACATGCAAAAAACTTGACTTTTCTCATGTCCTTTTTCCCTTCACCCATAGGCTTGTTTACCCTTGGAACCCTTATTGGACATCTTCTTTCTCTTTATAGAAAGAGACACATTTTGTTCGACAACGCCAAAAATTATTCCAACGGAGAGGACAAAACACCTTGGTAACCACTCACACAACCATATCAAGAATCAACACACATATTTTTGATGTGGTAAAACCCTGATGAAACATCCATGACCCCGACCAATGTGACCACTTGGAGCGGTTTATTAATGCAAAATAAAATATTACGGTATTATTTTGCAAGAGGTTTCTCTGTCAGATGTCGAATGACTCTCCGTACTCTTTAAATGGAATATCATGAGACCAATTGGGTGTTAAACCCACTTGGATCAATGGTGTTAAGACGAGAATATGAACCGTTAGATCACTCTATGTCGAGGGAACATATCATGACCGTCAGTTTCCTAACTACAAATGCATACTAGCAATAGAAACACACTAAGAAACACACTTTTTACCTAGCGACACATTAGACCAAGTAGATCTTAACTAACTCTAAGTGTCTAAATATCGCCATCACATTATCCTCATGTTATCATTGGATGAACTCCCCTACATGTATCCTCTTCGAGTTTCTTCTTGTATGAAATCATCCCAAAGACAATCCCACTTGGGCATATTTTCTCTTGCAACAATGCCCTCATCAAAGACAACCCATTGCTTGGTCACACCATTCATGATCCCCTCACAAAGTTTATTATGCGACCAAAATAACCTCCCTAACATCACCTACCTCATCTCTAACCTAAGTTATCTTGGTAAGATAAGTGACAACATTTTCAATCTTTAGTCATTTTTATGCCTTTCAGTTTTTTCCCTGAATACCATTTTCTAGTTTTCATTGGAACTTTGGTAAAGTTTAGTTAATGACTCCCACGTCTCATAGGCATTGGATTTACCTATCACATGTAGAATCACATGGTATTTTAAGAATTCAAGTTGATAGGATATATACACATGTATGAATGTGTGGTTTGGAAGCATGATGAGAATGATTGTTTATGATTTCATCTAAAATTGTAGGTAAGCAACTTAAATGATAGAGTTATTACTAACTCTTGGAATTGAGATCATTTCATGTGATGTTTGATATTCTGACAAGGAAGATGCATGTTGAGGTAGTCCCATGTGAATGGATTGTGGAAAGACCCTATCAGAGGACAAAGCCATACTACCCAATGATTGTTGAGAATTAGGCAGTGGGATGCAAAATTATATATGTATAAGAATCTTGGATTACATTTTGAAGATATGCATCTATGGAAGGCTACATATCTTGAACCTAAGATGTTAATGATTCTGATTTTAGTTGGTTAATGTCTAGAATGAACTTTATTGTAATTGAATTTCTAAGCTAACCCCGATGTTTAGTATTTTGTTTGTATCCAGTGAAGGAATACTCTCTAAGTGAGACAAGGTCAATAGGAACTTGCTAAAAATGCTCGAGGAAATGGAATGGCCGGGGTCCAAAAGGGACAAAAATGCAATATAAGAAGAAAATGAAGAACACTTTTCTCACTCAATAACTTTGGTTGTTTATCATATTTATATGATTTTAAAGAAGCAAGAACAACTTGTGAAGGTTTATGAATCAGTATATATGTTTAAATGACTACGATAGTTACTTCCATGATTGCAAATGGAAGATAGGTCATGGAAATAACTTGACTGTGCTTGAATTCTAGACTGTGTGAAGGAATTAGAAGGGAAATTCCCTTGATTCATCTCTTGTTTTTTATTGTATCTCTCTAAGAATGAGTAGTATATATGTGATTATTTCAAGGACAAAAATATTTGATGGTTTTGTACAAATTACAACCAAGCTGAAATGCCCTCTGATTGCACTAATAAGACATTAGGAATAACATTGGTGAGTACTTGAATGAATGTTAGATCATATATATATAATTTTGTTGGTTTAAAGAGTGTTAGGGAAAATACATTCTGATTGATATGATAAATGATATGACTATGATGGTGATTTTTGTGTGTAGGAAATATTGAATTTGTTGAGTGTAACACACATGACCCCATAAATCACCAGTGGTGGGATGTCATAATTATCCTTTCGTTATGCTTTTGGTCTCGGTATTACACCCTTCTTGACCTCAGTCCTATGTGAAATTCATGTGGACCTCCTCTACCTCATATGTACCATTGTACAGAACAACGTGTGTGTCACCATGGTCGTGACTTTTCATTGAACTCATCTCTCAACAATCCATCATCGGAATGCGATAACACAAACTAGGAAAAAACATTCTCAATCAAGCATATCAGGTTTGGTCATCTTTGGCTAGATCAACTACTAGCATTGAGTCAGGCTTATTTCCCCTTGGGAAAATGGGTTATGCAATACCCTAATCAATTCTTGATTCATCTTTTCCAACAGCCATGCTTCTGATAGAACCAATGGTCATCGGGTTGGGGAATCAATGGTCTCCATTCACTTGGAACCTTAAGTAATGGGTAACCTCTCACCTACTCTCATCCAAAAAGTTGGTTGGTGGGGTATACTGAAGTATCTACAGTTGACATCTCATCGAGATGCCTCACCCGCACATCAACGGTCTCCACATACTCGAGCCTTCACCACCGAAAAAATCCCACTCTACACAATCACATGATTTCCCAAATAGGAAATCCTCTGATGAATCTGATGGTCATCGGACCCTCACATCCAACTATTATCATTCTATCATATCTCATATCTATGCAGTGGTTAAATGATGCTACCATTTTAATGACACCTTTCTTTAAGATGGATCGTTAATAGATCCAACGACTAAGATCTCATCGACCTCAACATTGACAGATATATGACTCTCACCACTCTCAGGCTCTCAACATCGGTTTTTTCTACCATTGGGAGCTCCATTCGCTCCTTCTCATAGACTTTCTAAAACTCCACCTTTCTGATAGACTTATTGTCTTAGTGCTCGATGAATCTATGGTCCGGATCTGCGTCGGTCTATCCTCACCGCCGTCGACAACTCTCATGCGATCTTGAGAACTATCTCATCGAGAATTTCCTCCTAACATCATTTCTATTTTTTACCGAATGTTCCATATTATGATGGGATCCCTCTGAAAAATAGATCTCTGACGAATGGTAGAGATCGGCTCTTCTTTCCATAGCTACAGTTGATATTCCCTTTGGGGTTTTTTAACGGGGACTTCAACAAGTTAATTTTTTTCTCTGGAGCATACCTACCGACAGTCTCCCTTGGAAATATCTGCAAGGATTGGTACTTTAATCCCTCTGGATTCAACCCACTTCATAATTCCATAGGGAACACTCTACCATGAACCCCCAAATGAAGGATTTAAATGATGTAAAATTTCCATTTCAATACTAGGGAAAACATAGGGTTATCGGCCTTCACAAGCCTCCCATACATAACCATTACAGGAAATTCATTAACCTTTTAAAAGAGGAATATTACATCATTCCATTTTCAACAGATTGCTTTTATTCCTCTATATCAGAGACTATCAAGAACAAAATGCAATTTATAACCATTAATAAACATTCAATGAGAATACCACGGTAAATACCCGAACATCAATTCATCCAACCAACTTGACCTGGGGTGAAGATGCCAACTCAACCCAACCATGGCTATGTTGCATTTTTTCTTTGCACAGCAAGCCACTATGGAACCATGTTACCACCGGGGACTCGCAGATGACTATCAGTTCAGAATGGATCCGCGAAGGTTACTCTCCTTTACTAATTGGAAACAACAAAATCCCCCTCTTTCCACCAAGTCTAGGGCCACCACAAGCTTACCAAGTACCTTCCCAGTTGGATTTCCTCTCCACAATGAATTCCCTTTTTTCCTACACAGTCCCTCGGTGCCTTCCCCTTACCAATGTCGATTTATTTCTAGCAAGCACCAACTCATGGCCCACTACTGCTTGATCACGGATAGCCGTTATTCTATGTTCAAGGTGGAAACCATTCATGTCTTGGAAAAATTTCCCAACCTATGTTATTTTTTTCTCAAGTATGTGTGTGTGAGTTGTGTCTGGTCGGTCAAACTTGATAACATTTGTTTGTGAGTCTTCATGTGTATGTCCATCTGTGTGTGTGTGTTCCCATGTATGTGCTCTCTTCCTCCTCATTCATTTTCCTAAACTGGAACATTCTTCTTGTTCCTTGGGATCCCCACTCACTTTTTTCAGAAGAAAACACCCTAGGTTCAAACTCTCGAATCGAAGGGGAAATTCCAGGTACTTATGGTTGATAACTACAACCAAACCTTCACTCTTCCGAGTACCAATTTTGAATGCAATCATAACTTCTCCAATTACCCAATATGAATGCCATTAACAGGTTCCTTTTAAAATTAGGGGGAAAATAAGTTACTGAACCGGAGTTAGGCATTCAAACTTCTGAATTGTGGTGGGTTTCCATAGGAAAGCTTCATATTTTCCTCATGTAAAATTCCTAGTTTCCTCCTCATCATCTCCCACTTGTTGTATCATGGACAGTACTACAAGGCTTCCCTCTTAGTCAGTTGATCTAGTGTTTTAATTAACATAAACACAATTCCAATGCATGAAGTTTTAAACAAAATTACAGACTTGGGGGAAAACAAAGTGTTACAATCCCCTCCACCTTAAAAGAAACATCATCCTTGATGTTTTTAACACCATATATGTACAATTTATCTGAGAGAGAAAAAAAATGGGTATGCCATCCTCATGGAATATTCTAAGTTCCCAAGTGGCATCATCTACTCCAAAGTGCTTCCAATTCACCTTGACATGCATATTGATGCGGTTCCAGTGTGCTCAGCACAAGTTGTAGTTTTGGAAAAGTCCCAACCCAACCATCAAGTGGCGACAACTAAAGGGACACTATACCCAATGTCACCTCGTTGTAGGTCTCGCACTTCAAGGGGTGACTAGGTCACTCCTGGGAGGGTGTCCTTTGGTAACCCTAGGGGAAAATGGGATGTAAAAAAGGGAAAGGAAAGTAAGAGGTCCCTAAGGTCAAAGATTATATGGAAAATGGAAAGCAAATATGAGTATCAAGTGGTTTAAAGGTTTCCAAAGACTTGGGTGAATTGTCAAGATGTTGGTACATGCTCAAGACACAAGAAAACCCACTTTGCAATGATGTATTTTAGTTGGATCAACAATTTAAGCTTGTTTGTCCCTAATTTGCAGAAATAGATAACAATATATGTAGGGAAGATGTATTATATCTGATTAAAAGATTGCTTAAACTCAAGCGAGATATGCTTGAAACAAGTAGATAATGACTAGAGAAACTTCACAATTTATAGCATGAGACTTTATCAATTAGATGTGGTTGTCATAAAGATTGTATGAAGAAGTATTTTTTCAGCCTTATGGACATAGAAACATTGTTATAATAGCAGTAAAATCAGCCATAAGAATCCTCAAAGAATACACCCAAAAATGCCTTAAACCTAGTAGAACAAGTTAGCAAACTTTTAGAAACTTTTGGCCGTGAAAGCACAAGTTAAGAGTGAATTAATATTAGGGTTTATGCAGTGAAGTTATCAGCCTTATGGCTGTGAAAATAATCCCTATATCATAATTTTTTTACTCCCAACAAAATCACTCATAATTAGCTCAAAAGTTGCGCCTAGGTTAGTAGTGGGTGAGGGCAGATTTTTGGGCCTAGTCTAGGAGCTGGTTGGGAGAAAAAGGGGGTTAGTAGGCTAGGGTTATAGAAACCCTAATGGATGTAGGTCAGTTTTTCTAAAGAAGCAAGAAATTGTGATTGAAAGGGGACACCCTAAGGGAGGAAGATACCCCAAGGCATCAAGCTCACTATCCAAAGAAAAATTTAAAACTTGAAATTTGTGCGTTTACTGGCATTAATTTATTTCTCCAATGCAATAGAAGTAAATGACTAGATCCTTTAAAAATGGGTTAATGGAGTCCAAGCAAAGAAATATCTAGAGTTAATACCTCCTTGAGGTGTAAATCCTCTTACTTCCCAAGGCAGGCAATTATCTCTATCTAGGGTTTGAGCTAAGAGGGTGTATGCCCTTATGTTTCTCTAAGCAAACCCTTGTTAAACCAATAGCATGTCAGAATAAAATGATGGAGACTAAGGTGGGCATTATGTGCCCTTAAGCACCACCTATCTCTATCAAATAACCTTGACTTGAAAATAAATGATAGAAACAATGTAGAAACCTTACCAATTCAAGGAAAAAGCTAGACAAACCGCCATAAAAGCTAGAGAATCCTTCCAAGGCTAGTGCATAACTTCCATCAATAATCCAAGACATAGCCATAAAAAAAACCACAAGAGAGAGAATTATAAAAAGAGAGTGAAAATTGTAGTCCAAGAGCCTCTCACAATGGAGTTATGTTATGAATGAGATCATACACTTGATCTCTTATTTATACAAAATGTCACTAAGATGGTTTGTCCACATAATTAAGGGTAAACCACAAGACTAGAGTTCAAACACCTTAATCTTACCCCTTTTACAAAGAAATATCAAACAATTCACTTTAATTTCACTTTTGCACAAATAAAAACCAGGAGAGTTCATATGAATGCGTGCCCAGCACAGGGGCGTTTTGGCACTAGGAGAAGGGTGTTGGTGATGTAGGAGTGTATAAAGGCTTCCCAAATCCACATGCCAATCATCTGTGACTTCCTTCATGATGAAGGCTCAATCCCCTTAAAAACATCATTGTGTTTGAAAGCACGTCTCAACTCACCAACAAACCATAACCCCCCTAGGTGACATCATGCCTCTAAAGGGTGAGGTTTTCCTCTCTGAGGAAAATGTTTGGCATGTGAGGGCTGGGTTATGTCATCCAATTCATCTTCTGAGCCTTCAAATTTTGATCTCTCTCATCCGGAATGCGGACCCTTGGCATCCAACATGGTCTTTAATCCCCGTAAGGTAAGCGAAGCTTGTTCTTCCAAAATTGTCCACCAACTAGATCCTGCAAAGACAAATAAGCACTCCCTACAAGGATCACAAGTTATAACATCATGAGAAGTGAATCCAATTAATAAGTGAGCCACCTAAGCATATGCATAAAAAATATCAACTGTGTCAAAGCAATTTGAGGTACTCAAAGACATTACGCGATTGTCAACCTTGAATATGGGAAGGTTGATGAGGTGTCCTATTAGGTTGAGGAATTTTTCCCTAGGTCAAGTAGAGTTTCCAAAGAGATCCCTTTCTAAGAAAAAGCCAATAGCAAAGTGGGTGAAGTGGTTAGGATCAAGACTCAATGGGAATAAGGATCATGACATACAAAGGGTCGTAGTGTCTCATTCAGGTGCCTTTGTAGAGGTGTGTGGTACCTTTGTTTGCAATGCACACTCTTTCCAAACCCATTATTTTGTCATTCTTCTTTCATAAATTTAGGAAGGTTGAAGGCCATTTCCCTAGCTTGGTGTCTAGATAATGCGTGAGTGTCACCCACAAGCCACGGTGGAAATGAGAATTTTTGTCTCATCAGTGATACCCACTTTCTCTTAGCCATGGCCGAGCCATTACCTATCTTGGTGACGGATGATGAGTAATTTCCTTTTCCCACTAGATGTTGCTTAGGACATGGCGAATTCCGGCTCGTGATGAGACCTCATTATCCTCCGACTAACCTTTTAAGCGTGTGTCATTATTTTATTGTAGTTCCCCCTTTTCTCAAAGATGAGTGTTTCACTGCCTTCTTGGGTGATCCCACAGAAGAAACATCTAGGAGGTTCATACATAAGATTTTATATTTTACCCAACATCAATCCCTCTTGGCCTTTAGTCCCTTCTTCCCACATAAAATGGGGACAAGCGTAGCCTTATTCAGGTCAATACACCCTAAAATCCCAGAGATAAAGAAATGGGGGTATGAGTGATGGAAAGTGGTAATTATGGTCGAAAATCATACAGTAGCTCTTTAAGGGAGTTCGTAGTAGCAAACCCATTCCAAAGGGTGACCACTAGGGCACAATGTCAACCCACCAAGGTGAAGCATGGAAAAGGCATAATGTCCAAGCATATATCATGAAATCTAAAGTAATATAAGATAGAACATACTTAAATGCCTTAAATGTTGAAATGATTCTCACCGTATCTTGACTTGTACCTCATGGAGTAAAGCCCAGCGGATTCTGGAAGCTAGCTAATGTAGTTGATGCCATCTGAAAATGTCGACCTTTGTGGTGGTGAAGGGTCTTCATTTGTGCAAAAGGATGTGCTGGTCATGTAGTCTCTCGAACCTCCATATCTACAACGAGGGGCCTCGAGAGACATAATCTCCTTGGTTATCCACAAAATGGGGATAACCGCGAGGCAATAATCTCTTTCTTGTTCAGGATGTGTTGAGGCTTGGGTTGGAATTCTTACTCTAGTTCCACTTGTATCACAAACCAATAAATTATATTATTAGAATCCTTAGATATACTTATTTAATAAGGATTATGGTGTTAGCACTCTGTAAATTTTTATCGGCTCATAAACAGATGTGGTAACTTTTCAACCAACTTTGGACCAAAACTAGCCTTCGAACACAGGAGGGCTCTCGAGGAGACAACTTGTCTCGACCACTTGAGGATATGGATTTAAAAGTTGTTGGCTAGATTTAACACCTTTGCATAATAAGTTTTGGTTATATTGGCATGAGATAAATACAGGCTATGGAGTCAGTTCAATGAAACGATAGAAATAAATGACTCAATAACTGAGCTTGAGAGGATAAAGGCTAAGCGGGCAACAATCTTTAGTTTAAAATCGTTGTGTGTGGCGGGAGAAAAAACACATGAAGTAACTTCAGAATCTCTGAGGATGAACTTGGAGTTAACTTAGAGGAAAAAAGTTTATCTAAATGGCGCGAATCCTAGGGCACTACACAACGAATCCCAAGTTCAAAATTACGTTCCTATTCAAACAGAAATAGATATGAATAAAGAACACATGAAGTATGTACATAAAGAAAGGAAACAATACATCGGCGCTACAATGGGAATCTTTTCATCAAGATTGTTTTGGTAAATTTTGATCGAACTCAAACCCCATTCAATAGAAATTGTTTTATACTAATTTTGCCAACCGGCAGCACATTGAAAAGATAAAATATGTGAGCAGGGGCATGCGGCTTGGGCTGCCTACTGTATCTATTGTCCCTAAATTTAGGAAGCCGATTGTTCTACGGCTAAATGACTCTTTGCATGTCTTTCAAAATAAGAAACAAAGCGCAATACAGTATGTGATTGTGTATTCTTCCAATTTGGTTATCAGGTGAGGTATCATTATGGGAGAGTGATGTGGTAAAATTTTCGACGAGATGTCGAATGATCAGAAGTATTAGAAGAGCTCCTCCATCTACTTTATGTGACCTTGATTTTGTCAGCTGATTTGTTGGAATGCGTGCACAGCAGTGGTAGGTATTGACTTCATGATAGTTATCAAAATGACAAAAATGGTTTAAATGTGATGCCTCCTTCAAAGCTGTCAATATTAAGTGCTTTCGTTTGATGATACAAGAATGAACCCAGTTAATCATGTTTATTCTGCGTGCTGGTAAGAGATGCATGGAATTACTCCTTGGTCACTTCACCTTCTCTAAAATGCTTCGCATTCCTTTCTTATGATATATGTGTTTAGGTAGTTTAATACTGATCATGTATTGTGCTTCTCTGAGTTGTTTCTTGAGCCATGTCATGTTTCCTTGTGACCTTGTGATCGACACTTCAAAGGAACTGTTGCTAACTATTGTCCTGATTCCCTATTTTCTACGGTAAAGTTGACCAACAACAAGTTTAACATTTCCGAAATTGTTGAGATGACTCTGAACATCTGGTGCCCACAACATCTATCACTCCTTTTCTTCTCCCCACTTCTCGGCATTACCTTCATGAGCTCCAAGCCGAATGGCGTGCATAAGTAATTCTTTGGAATCCGATTTTGTGTGTGGCTTGTTTGGGACTTGGGCTTTCCCAGCTTCCTTGATATTCCTTGGCCTGCCCCTTCTCCAGGGTATCTATTGTTGGGAAATCAAGGCTTCTAACATCTTTCCTTCCTTCAAAGCTTCTTCCATTCCAATCTCCACGCGGTGTGATATCATCACTTCCGCAGGTAAAGGGAAAACTCCATTTGTATCCTTAGAGTTACCTCTGTGAATGAGAGCAGATCCCAATCACTTTGGGGCATTTCGGTACGGAGCTTCTTCCACTACGCCTCTTACATTTTTGGAGATTGCCATGGTGGAACCTGTATTGGTCTTGAGCATGGTGGATCTAGAAAAGGCCCAATCTAGAAATTCAATTGACCTGGGCTTGCGAGAAAGGATTACAAACAATGCATAAACTTGATTTGCAAATAGAATGCATGTCGAGCATCTAAAATTTATAACAAAGCAGCCGGGAGGAGAAAACGTGCCAAGGAACAATTCATGGTATTTGGATGTTTCAAATCGAATTGTAGATTTTCCATAACACATCGCCACATATAAGGTATAAGCGATAAGGGGTTTATACATGATATGAATGGCGTGATTTTCATTATTCCATTATCGCCAATGACCGATGATGGTTATTTCACTTGTCGATGTGACTTTAATTAACAACTTGCCTAGAACAGACGCGTGAGAAACTCCCTTCTTAGCCGGGTTAGACTCTTTGGGAGCGGACTTCATTACTATTCACAGCATGTTTGGACACCACGACATCCCTTCCTAACTCAAGGGCCAACTGACCGCACATTGACCGACCACAAATGGCGGGCAAGCTGCTGGTGATGGGCGGTGGCTCCAACGGGGATGTTATCCTCTGAGTGAGGTAGAAAATAACTTGTAGACTAGGTCACTCCAAGGGCCAACCGGCCACCTGTTGACTTCGACCCCTTTGTTGTTACGTACCTGACCTCACATGCTTTGACACACATGCCATAACTCAACTAAAACCAACTATAATTGAAGGGGAAAATGATGGCGCTAACAGCTGGCTCCAACAGGGATGTTATCCTCCCAGCGAGGTAGCAAAGAACAGAAGACCAGGTCCCTGACCATTGGGCCTTATTCGAATTTTATACATTGAAATATAAAAAACAAAACGCATCCTAAACCTATCGATGCGGTTTCTAAAATATTTAGCATAAACTCAGGGCCTTCACTTCGGGCTTCAATTTTTTTTTGACATACTTACTCGACACAAAAAATAAAATGAATATTTACAATGACATGTGACTTAAACGGATTTTATTTCACCAGATAGTGTTTGAGGAACCTGCCATTTACAGGCCCCCAACCAACGCACTCTCCATTTAGTTATTCCAGGAAATAAGTATGATTTCCATGATATGCACCGATTTTGAATGGACCCGTCCAAAGATTATCGAATTTTCCATACTTTCCTTTATCCTCATTCCTCACGTCCTATTTCAACACCAGATCACCCAACCAAAACTCCTTTTGCTTAGAACGCTTGTCAAAGGTTTTCTTCATCCTCTCTTGGTGGAGTTGCGATCGATTGTACACTTGTTCTCTCATCTGATGTGTGTGGATTAGTTGATTTATTCTCCTCTACGTGTCATGTAGCTCGGCCTCCTGCTCTTGCAACAACTTTCTGACGGGCAACCCCAGTGAGGTAGGGAAAAAAATTTCTATGTCATATACAATCTGGAATGGCGACGTTGATATGGAATTCTTAGTGGTAACCTGGTCCACCCACAATGCATAAATAACCTTTTTGTGCCAGGCCTTCTTGTTGTCTTGCAGGAGTTTTTTGATAATCATCGTCAGGGTTTTATTTGATGATTCTGCTAACCTATTTCCTTGTGGGTAGTACGTTGAAGAATTTCCCAGGGTTATATTGTAATACTGACAAAACTTCTCCATCTTCTTGGACTTGAATGCGGCAGCGTTATCTGTTATGATCTTGATAGGGCATCCAAATCTTGACAGGATGTTTGTCTCCAAAAATTGGATGATGATTGCATCAGTAGCCTACTTTGTGGGGATTTATTTTATCCATTTCGTGAAGTAATCTGTGGCTGTGAGTATCCATTTGTGTTGCATCAAGGATGGCGGATTTATTTCCCCTATAAAATCCAAACCCCACTACATGAAAGGTGCTTCGACCAAGATCGGCTTTAGCGGTAGGGGTCGTAGCTTTCTTCTTCCATCGAAAATATGACACTCATGGCAATTGGACACTTCTTTGTATACGTCTGTGAAGATGGTAGGCCAATAGTAACCCGCTCTCAAGATTTGTGTGCGGTGGTTTTCCAGTAGTGGTGTCCTCCACAGTCGCCTTTGTGAAATTCCTCGATGTCTCTTTTCGCGTCGTTCTCCAGTAAACAACTTAGCAATATCCCTCCAAGATCTCTCCAATACAAGGAGTCATCCAAGATGCATAACCTGGAAGATTTGAGCTTTAAAAACCAGGCCTTGGTTTTACTTAAACCCAGGGGAGGGCTTGCATATTTCTCAGCACATGGATGATATCTATATACCACGGTGAATCAACGAACTCTTGAGAGACCTACGCAGTTGTTTCTTCCTGAGGGTTTTCTGATAGATCAGCAATGAAGTTGATCCCCAAAACGTCGCAGTCTGACTGCACCATCATCTTTGCAAGGCCCTGACCCTTGATCAGCTTCATGGGCTTGATTTTGAGGTTGTATTCCAGCATGTCCACTATCCACTTACCTCTCCCCCCCTCTGGGTCAGGCTAAGTCAAGATATCCTTGATTGAGTTGATGGGCACGTAAGCGATAACGTGGGAGTGAAATGTGTACGTTCTGAACTCCTTTAGGGCCTTCACTAAGGCATGTGCTTGTTTCTCCATAATGTTGTACCTTAGTGGAGCATCCCTCGGTGTTTTTCTAAAATAGGATATGGGTTTTTAAAAGTCATGATCGTCTTTCTGGAACAGCACGTCGGCAATCGTATGCTCCGAAGCGAATGAAAACAGGATGAAGTCCTTTGTGAAATCTGGACTGGCCAACACAAGAGCTTTAGTCAGCACTACTTTGATATCTTCAAATGATTTCCTGGCCTCCAGGTTCCACTTGATCTCGTTCCCCTTTTTGAGCATGCAGGTGATATGTTTTATAATTTATGGCAGGTTCATAATGAACCTTCTTAAGAAATCCACTTTTCCCATAAAGGATTGCACTTCCTTCTTACTACATGGAGTGTCGATTTTTAGGATCCCTTCGACCCTGTTGGGGTCTATCTTGATACCCTCTTTCGAGATGATGCGCCCCAAAAGATTCCCTTATTGCATCCCGAAATGTGATTTTTTTGGATTTAATGATATGTCGAATTTCCTGCACTTCTGGAAAACTTTCTTCAGATGCCCGAGGTGTTGTTCGTCAGAGTCATAATATACTGTGATGTCATCCAGATAGATCACAATAAAATTGTCCTTTTTGTCAGCAAATTCTATGTCCATTTCCCTCTGGAAGGTGGCTCCGATGTTCATCAGGTCGAAAGGCATCTTGGCATACATAAACGTCCCCCATGGTGTCCTAAAAGCCATATTTTCCCTATCATCTAGGTGGACCATGATCTGATTATAACCCAAAAAACTATCCAGCATGGACATCTTCTAGGACCCCACTACCTTTTGCATAATATAGTCCATTTTATGGAGTGAGTAGTGGTCCTTGAGGGACACTTTGTTTAAGTTTCGAAAATCCACACACAATCTTATTTTGCCGCTCTTTTTTCTAATGGGTGCCAAGTTGGCCACCCACTTAGAAAACCTTAAAGAAATGATAATTTTATCTTTGAAGAGTTTCTTTACCTCCTTTTCGATTAGCAGGAGCAGCAGGGGATTTATTGGTCGTAGCTTCTGTTTGAAAGGCCTCTGGTCTTCTTTGAGAGGGATGACATGTTGAATCACTTTAGTGTCATACACCTTCAAGTCATTGTAACTCCAAGCGAAAACATCGGGGAAATCCTTCATGAGATTGATGTAGTCTTGCTTGACCTCTAGACTGAGTGTTTTTGACAGGTTGATTATTTTCGGGTTCTCCTCAGTCTCGATCTTGCAATCTTCGATATCCTTGTCATTTGCAGTGATCTTTGGATTTCTAGCCACGTCGTTTTCGTCAAACATCTTTTTCAGCGGAGCTAACCCCTTTGGGATGATATTACTTTTTAGTTGTACTATGTCCCTTCCTGCTATCTGGTTCTGGAAAGGGTCATCATCACCACATGCATATGTGCTCTCCTCTTCACTGCAATAGCACTCGTCATCAATTCATATGTTTGCAAACTCATCGCTCATTAGGAGGATCCTCTCCAACTATTTGTCGCTCTCAAACACTTGCCAATGTTTGATATTGCCAGGAATTGTCGGCATGTGTTTGACTTCGATCTCGTATTTTCTGTTTGGAAAAATGGGAATTTTAAAAACCGAGGCCGAGGTGGCCAATGGATCGGTGATTTGATTCTGCCCCCTCGAGATCGCCAATAGCTCATACTCCGAGAATTATTTGAGGAGGTCCAACGCTAGGTTTATGTATGGTCTCAACCTGGGGATTTTGGATTGATACGTGCCTTTCACCTGGTTTATAACCAACTCGGACTCTCCACACACTACTATCCTCTTTGCGCCTAATTATTTCAACAGCTTTAGGACCAAAATCAGTGCCTCGTACTCGGCCATTTTGTTTGTAAATTCAAATGCGAGCTTGTAAGAGCGCGGTTTTGTGCCCACCTCGGGGGGGGCTTATCCATACGTCGGCCCCTGCTCCTTCTTTACTGATAGTGCCATAGAAATGCATGTTCCATGTCTCATTTTATGCTTGGTTCTTTAGGTTGGTGCACTTTGTTGTTTTCCGCACGGCTTCCTCATCAGCGGTCATGATGGTTGTCAGCTCTTCCTCTTTGAAGCTCAAATCATTGTAGAATATTGAGGAGATGACCTCAATTTCGATGGGGTAGATAGGATGGTTATTTGGATGTGTCTTTCTACTGACCATGTATTTCAGCAGCACTTCTTTGTACAACCATCTATCTTGTACAAAGATAGGAATGGTGGTGTATGACATGTCCATTTGCAGAGTCCCCGTCAACTTCACAGCCCATGACCTAGAAAGCAGCATGCCAAACTTAGGGGGTATTTCAGCCATGACCACATCCATAACCATGTTCTTTGAAGGAATTTGGGCCAGTGACATGACCAAGTCCTCGATGAGACCCAAGCACTTCACTTTCCTCAAATCAAAAGAAAAAGGGTCCTTATAGGGTCTGGTGATGTCCAAACCCAACTCGTCCATGATCACCTTTGGCATGAGGTTGTGTGACGCACCTAAATCGAGCATGGTTTTATGCAAGGTCATGTCATGAACTTTTAAACTGACATAGAATGGGGGAACGTCATTAGTATCGCTTGTCTCCTCAACGCACAGACCAAAAATAATAGCAGGGTGATGGTCTTGGATGTTCAAAGTACCGTGGGTCCCTCCCATTTTTATCATTTTAATAATCTCCTCTCGATACTCACCCTTTCTGATAAGTTCATTAAACGGGATAGAGATTTTGATTCTATCCATTTCATGCTCAAAGTTAAAAGGGGGATAGACTTTCTCTACCTCTTTTCCACATGCTTCCTCGCCTGTTTCCAACGCTTTCCTCAGGGCCTCCTCCTTTGACTTCACCTTTTTAGTTGCATCTTTTGTTGGGTTGTCTGGATTCAGTCGGCTTGTGGAAGGGGTGCATGTCAGGGGCTTCCTTACGGGATTTGTTTGTTGAGGCTCGGTAGATGCCTCCTTGCTCCTGAGGTTATATTTCTTCCAAAACTGCATGATTGTGTTCTAATAAACGTTTCTGAACTCTTCTATCTCCCAAGACAGTGCGTCATTTGTCTCAAGTATTATATCATCATTTTCTCTCATGTACTGATCATACTCTTCCCTTGTCAAAAAAACATGCGGGTTCTTGTCATCGCAGCAATGCATTTGGTATTCGAACATCTGATCAAATTCTTCGTTCGTGTAGTTGATTTGGAACAGAGGCCTTATCTGTTGGTCGCCCTACTCTCTCTACCTCCTATGTTCCCTCTGTCTGATCTGAGGGACTTGACCCGTTCTGAGGTTCTGATTTATGGGTTCAGTTTCATGTTGTTCTTGGGTGGAAGGTTCGTTTCCCATGGAATTATCTCCATCATTTTCTCCATTGTCTTCATCATCAAGTCGAACTTGTTATCTGAGGACCGAGATGTTGATGGTTGTGCATCTCCTTAGGGTTTATTATTGCCTCTATAGAATATTTGTTTGATCTTCCCCGACGCCATCATATTTGCCTCAACTTCGATTGTGTCTCTCATCATTGTGTCTAGATTTGCTTATCTTCTTTCTCTCAACAGCAAGGAGAAATCGATGTCGAAGGAGTCGGTGTATCACAATTGCGCAGCCCCGGGGGGTGGTTGGACTTCTCCAGGAATCGAGTTATAAACCTTCATGAAACAGGCTGAGAATTCTTGCACCGTCTCCTCCATCACCCTCTTCATATTATTGTACTACGTTAAGAGTTGCAAGGGGTTCTTCTTGTCTCCCCATCTAGTAATGAAATATGTCTTGAACATAGCGAAGTCTCGAATTCTTGCAGTCAAGAGGGATTTGAACCATTTCCTCACCTCCCCCAAAAGGCTTTACACGAAAAACCTCATTTTCATGTCTGCATAGTCTACCTCCTCTAGGTCGACGAAATTTTTGAACCAATCCAGATGCCTTTGACCTGAAACATTTCCTTCAGCATCGTAGAGCTTAATCCTCTCGCTGTAATTTCGGGGAAAATCATGCAGTTGAGCTAGAAGAACGAGGGGAGAGAATCTAGCGGTCATGGCTCTAGGAGGGTTAGGGATTTGGGGGATAATTTTAGGTATCAGATCTTGGAACCTCTTCTAGTCAAAAACTATCTCATCCAAGTTGGTTTATGACTTAGACCTGAACAAGGTTTTCTCAAACAATTCGTCGAAATCAAGGTCGTCGATGCTTTGTGCGTCATATTTGGGTAAGGACAGGCTTTTATCCAGGTAATAGAATGGGTTTGGCGCTTGCTCTCTAGTCTTGCACAGAAGCTTCTTGAGATCACACACAATCTCTACAAGGTTAGGGTTAGGATTCGCTCGGGTGTAGATCATTTTCGGAGCCAGGGTTCCTAAACCATGCTACTTTTATATGTGATACTGTTCTTTTTCACTGGAGTCGCCAGGGTAAATATTTCAGCCAGTATATATGTATGTCCCTCTATTACCCTCAGGGGTCAAAAACTGTAACTTTATTCGTTCTCCCAAGGAAAATGTATTCAATTACATCCCCGGCAATGGCGCCATAATGTTAACACTCTGTAAATCTATTCGGTTGACAAACAGGTGAAAGAGGTAACTTTTTCAACCAACTTTGAGACCCGAAAATAGCCTTTTGGACCTAGAGAGGGCTCTCTCGGGAGACATTGTCTCAGCGCGGGATATGGATTTAAATTTTGTTGGCTAGATTTAACACATTTGCATAATAAGTTCTGGTTATATTGGCGCAAGAGAGCAAGACCTTGGGCTATGGAGTCAGTTCAATGAAAYGATAGAAATAAATGACTCAGTAACTGAGCTTGAGAGAATAAAGTCTAACCAAGCAAYAGTCTTCAGTTAAAATYGTTGTGTGTGGCGGGGAGAAAAACACATGAAGTAACTCGGAGCATCTCTAAGGATGAATTCAGATTTATCTTAGAGGAAAATGGTTTTTCTGAATGGCGTGAATCCCAGGGCATTGTGCAGCGAATCCTAGGTTTGAAATTACGTTCCTATTGAGACAGAAATAGATATGAATAAAGAGCACAGGAAGTACATACACAAACAAAGGAAACAATACATATGAATGCTACAATTAGAATCTTTTCATAAAAGCTTCAGGACTTTGGCATTAAATTTTGATCGAACTCAAACTACATTCAATAGACATTGTCTATACTAATTTTTCCAACCAAACTAGCTTACATTGAAAAGACAAAATATATAGGCAAGGGCGTCGCTTGGGCTGCCTTGCTCGCTAGTTATTGTTCCTAGAATTTAGGAAACTGACTGTTCTATGCTAAATGACTCTTTGCATGACGTCTTTCCAAAAATAGAAAACAACTGCATCTAGTCGCATCATGACTGCTTCTATTCTCCCATGGAAATTTGGTTATCAACGAGGTCTCATCATGGGGAGAGTTATGTGTCAAAACCTTCCTTCGACAAGATGTCTGAACAATCAATTATTCTAACAGGCTCCCACCATCTATTGTAATGGCCTTGATTTATGTCGCATGTTGATTTGTTGGTGTGCGTGCGTGGCAAGTGGATGTTGACTGTCATGACCGTTATTAAAATGACAAAAACCATCTAAGGGTGATGCCTCCTTCAAAACTATCAAGATTCTCACTATGTTTGATTATACGAGAATGAACCCAGTTAATTATGTTTCTTCTACGCTCTGGAAAGAGCTGCGCGGACTTTCTCCTTGGTCGTTGCACCTTCTCTTAAATGCTTTGCATTCCTTTCTTCTAATAGCCTCTATGTTTCGCATAGTTGTACGATTGTATCTTGTACCTCTCTAAGTTGTTTCTTGAGCCATGTCACATTTCCTTTGCGGCCTTGTGATGCTGACACTTCAAGTGTCTTTGCCGCTAACTGTTGTCTCAATTCCCTGTTTTCTTGGTAAAGTTAGGCGACAGCGAGTTGCGCCTGTTTTGGCTACTGAGATGACTCTTGAACATTAGTGCCTGCAACATATTTCCTCCTTGTTATGCTCCCGCTTCCTCGACTTGTGCCTTCTCCAGGCTCCAACCGAATAAAGCGCATAAGTAATTCTTCAGCAGTCGATTTTGTGCGCGGCTTGTTTGGGACTTGGGTATTCCCATTTTCCTTGTTCTTCCTTGGCCTACCCCTTCTCCGAGGTATCTATTGTTGGGAAGTCAGGGCTTCTAATGTATTTCCTTCCTGCACATCTTCTTCCATTCCAAGATCTGTGCAGTGTGATATCATCGCTTCTGCGGGCAGAGGTAAAACTCCCTTTGGATCCTTGGGGGTGCCTGCTATGAATGAGAATGAATCCCAGTCACTTTGGGGCTCAGGCCTAGCAATTCTGCCACTACGTTGGAGGTTTTCATGGTGCAACTCGTATTGGTCTTGTGCATGGTGGATGTAGAAAAGGCCTAAGGAAAAAATTCGATCGACCTGGGCTTGCAAGAAAGGATTACAAACAATGCATAAACTTGATTTGTGAATAGAATGTGTGCAGAGAATCAGAAATTTATAACAGAGCAAGAGGGAGGAGAAAATGTGCCAAGGAACATTGAATTCATGGCGAATGGATGTCTTGAAATGGACTGCAGATTTTCCATAGCACATCTGCGCGTGTAAAGTACAGCTGATAAGGGTTGCAGAACATACATGATACGAATGTCGTGATTTTTTATTCTTCCAGCCTTCATAATGAGTCGATAATGGTTATTTTGCTTGTCGATGTGATTTCTATTAACAACTTGCCTAGACCTGGGGCACGTAGAAAATCCCTTCTTGACAAGACTCGACTCTTTGGGAAAAGACTCGTACTATTTATGCGTGTTTGGACTCTGACATCCCTTCTTAACTCTAAGGGCCAACTGGCCACCTGCTAACTTCGACCCCTTTTTTGTTATGTACCTGACCTCACATGCTTTGACACACGGACCATAACTCGACTAAAACTGACTCTAATTGAAGGGAAAAATGGTGGCACTAACACATGGAACACATTGTGAGATCTAATAGTAGGTGGTAAAGCAAGTCAGTATGCCACTAGTCCCACTCTTTCCAGGACTTCAAATGGTCAACAACAGTGGGGCGTTGGCTTGGAACAAGTTCCCATTCTTAGGGAGATCCTTCTAGGTTTCACCCTGATGTACACATGATATCCCACCTTAAAATACTTATGAGTTATTTTATTATCTGCATAGATTTTCTTTCTGTCCCGGGCAGCTTTTAAATTAAGCCTTGTTCTTATCATTGCTTGTTCCACCTCTCTTAGAAGGCCCGGTCCAATTGTGATCCTATCCCATGGGTTGTCCCAACTAATTGGAACTTTGCATTTTCTTCCATACAAATCCTTGAATGGGCTCATCTTCCATGACTCTTGATAACCATCATTGTAAGAAAAATCTACCAAAGGTAAGTATTATTCCCACCATTTGGGATGATGCATGACATGCATCCTTAACATATCTTCCAGCACCCTATTTACCCTTTCGTCTTGCCCATTTGTTTAAGGATGGTAGGTTGTGTTGAATGTTATTTTCGTTCCAAAGTTCGCAAACAAGCCTTTCCAAAAATTTGATGTGAATTTCTCATTTCTATCTGAAATAATAGTCTTGGGTATACCATGCAACCTAAAATTTGCCTTCATAAAAATGTCAGTGACATATATAGCTTTAAAAGTAGATTTAATTGGAATAAAATGAGCTAACTTGCTCAGTTTATCCACCACTACCATGATTGCATCATGTTTCTTAAATTTTCTTGGAAAACTTGTGATAAAATCCATAGAAATATTTTCCCACTTCTATTCTGGAGTTTGCAATGGCTACATTAATCCTGCAAGGTGCTTATGTTCGACATTGACCTGCTGACATTCCAAACACTTTGCAATATACTCTGCAATGTCTTTCTTCATTATTGGCTAGTAATATAGTTTCCTTACTATCGTTATCATTTTCTAATAACACGGATGACCCATATAAGGTCCCCAGTGAAACTCAGCCATAATGAGGAGTTTCAGCTTTGTCGAATCAAGTACATACAACATGTTGTGGTACAACAACAACGCATTCATTGTAAGTTGATATTCCCCATACTTCTTCATGTTTGGCTCTCACTAAAAAAATTATTTTACCAAATTAAAGTGTTTATCATCTTGAAAAATATTTTTTATTCTATGCTTAATGTCAGACTCACATCCACTTCTTGTTGTTAGGTGTATTGTCTGCACACTTTGGATGAGTGTGTATACCACTCATTTTATTTCACTTTTATATGTTTGATATTGAAATCAAACTCATTGATTAGTTCCATCCACCTAGTCTATCTACCATTCAATCGTGGCTAATCAAATAGATACTTTGGCCCACAATGATCTGTCATCAATACAAATCTCCTTCCAATCAAATAATGCATCCATATATTTCATGTGTGCACAATAGTTGCAAGCTCCAAATCATGGGTGGCATATCGTTGCTCGTTCTCATTCATCTTTCTTGATTCATAACAAATCGCATTTCCTTCTTGCATAAGAACTCTGCCAGGTCCCTCCTTGCAAGCATCAATACATACTAAGAAACATTTCTCATGGTCCGTGATATTTAAAACGGGGGCATTGGTCAAGAGGTGTTAAACTCTTGAAAGTTGGATTCACACTTTGTTGACCATACAAAATTCATCCATTTTCTTTGTGATGAACTAATGGGATGACCAATCTTGGAAAATTATTTAATGACCCTCCTGTAATATCTAGCTAATCCCATGAATGATCTTATCTCAATTATATTCTAAGGGGTTGGCCAATCCATGATTGTTTTAATCTTTTTGAGATCTATTGCCACTCCCTCTTCTGAGATTGTGTGACCTAAATATTGAATTTCCTTCTGGAAGAAGTCATACTTGCTATATTTTCATATATCTAGTGCTATCTTAGCACCTGTAATACCAATTTGATATGCTCCTTGTGCTCTTTTTTGGTATTGGAATATACCAAGATATCAACGAACACAAGAACAAACTTTTCCAAATATTTGTTGAGAACGTTGTTCATTAAACACATGAAGGTGTCTTGTGCATTGGTAAGCCCAAAAGGCACCACCATGAACTCATAGTGTCCATATCTCGTTCTAAAATCTATATTTTAAATGTATTCATCCTTGATCTTGACTTGGTGATATCCCAATCTCAAGTCAATTTTAGAAAATATGGTAGCTTCTCTAAGATGATAAAAAATATAATCAATCCTGGGAAATGGGTACTTGTTCTTGATGGTCATCTTGTTCAACTGTTGGTAGTCAATACATAATTGCAAGGTACCATCATTTTTATTTACAAATATCATTGGTTATCCCCATGGAGATACACTTGGCCGGATATGCCCTTTGTCCATCATTTCCTTTAATTTTACCTTTAACTCTATTAGCTCGAGTGTGATCATTTTGTATGGTACTTTTGATGTTGGTATTGCTCTTGCTACAAGATCTATAGAAAAATCGAGATCTCTCTTAGGGGGAAGTACAGGTACCTCCTCTGGGAACACATCTTTAAATTCCCACAACATAGGGTGATCTTCAACCTTCATCTCTTTACTCTTTGTTGCATTAAGTACTTATATTGGATACAAGGGACACCCTTTTGGAATAAACTTCTTGAGTTTTTGTATCGATATTTTCCTCATTGATGCAGGATTTTGAATGCCTTGCAACACCCTCATGTTTCATTCACTGTCTTCACATTATAAAGTCTTTTCATGGTAGTCTAATCTTGCTTTATGGATAGTTAACCAGTCCATGCCTATAGCACATCATATGACCCTAAAGGTAGGATGTTTAATGTTGATTGTGTATGTAGTCCACTCATTTCAAATGGGCATGCCTCTATCACTTTTGTTACTTTTCTGTTAGTTGTATGGCTAACTGAACCAACCATGATTTTGCATGCTTTTTTCTCTATAAATCACATGCTTCGGAAAATTTGGGAGAAACATAGCTAAGGTTAGAACTAGGGTCAATCAAAAGAGAAATGGGTTGTTTGGAAATTATACATTCCAACTCTATCACATAAGCTTGGTAGTTTGTTTTCTGATTCTCAACAACTACATAGATTCTAGGCACACTCCCGTCCATATCATTAATAGTAGTAGCCTCTTGAAAATGGTAAACTCTTTTGTTGTCATGTTTTCTATGAGGACAATCTCTCAAAAAATGTGCCTCCCCACAACCCCAACACTGTAGAGGTCCTTTATTTTTCTCATCCACTTTCTCTCTCATCCACTTTCTCTCTTACTTGCTCTGTTGTTTTACTCCCACTTTGAGATGGAAAATTTTGTTGGTACATACTTCTCGTTAGATGAGAAAACTGAGCACCTCTCTTTGGATTCTTATATTGGGATGTCTTAAATCCATTCCTTTGAAATCCAAGCTTATCCTTTTCTCTTCCAATCCTTAAGAGGCTCTTGACTATGCTTGGATTGGTCATAAAAACACTTGGGTTTCCTAATTGGGTCTTCCAAAGTCTTAAGCTCATCAAATCCAATCATATCCTAACAAGAACATGGTAATGTTGGCAAATATTTAACAGACAGCAAATGCTTGTCATTGATGGAAAGTACAACAATGAAGATGGCATGAGTACAGAAAGTATGTAATAGATGGGCATTATGAGAAGACGTTGTAGAGAAGATTCGATCAAGATCAGAAGAGATAGTGCAGAGGATTGTTGGCAGATCATCAATGGCAAGATCAGAGTAAGCGGAACAAAGTAAGCTCGGGAGGAGAAGCAGCATTTCTGATCGTTGGATCCCATTTACAATTCCCGATGACCGTCAGATCAAGTGTTGATTGGGACTATTGATCCCACGCCATTTCGAGGTTTTGTGAATCGCAACTTGGAGAGGCAAGAAACATAACCACTGAAATCGTGATATGTGAAATCATGATTTAATCGCAGTCGTCAGACCGAGGTTTGTTCTGGACCATTGATCCAGCTCCATCTTGGAGCTTCGCTTATCGCGACTTGGAGACGCAAGAAACATAACCACTGAAATCGTGATTTAATCGCAGCCGTCAGATCGAGGTTTGTTCTGGACCATTGATCCAGCTCCATCTCGGAGCTTCGCCTATCACGACTTGGAGAGGCAACAAACATAACCACCAAAATTGTGATTTAATCGCAGCTGTCAGATCAAGGTGTGATCTGGACCGTTGATCCGAATCCATTTCGAAGTTTCGCGAATCGTAACTTGGAGAGGCAAGAAACATAACCACAAGAACGTCGAAATCGCGATATGAAAAATCGTGATATGATCTGAGCCATTGAATTAAGATCAGATCTGGACCATCGAATCATAGGACAAGTCATTGACTTGGAGTCAACGGAGCATGGTGTGGAAACTCGCGAGATGCGAGATCGCGATAAGATCTGGACCGTCGGATCTATGGAGATTTCAACCGTCGATCAGACTCGATGAAGTTTATAAACTCGTGAAATATGAAGCGCCTTTTGGCACAGCCTATGGTCACCGTCGGTGGTCACGAGAAGGGAAGGAGTCAGTTCAGATAAGCTCCATTTCAGGGTTTCGTGGATCGCGACTTGGAGAGTCGAGATGCCTCATCTCCATATTCACGAAATGTGAATTCACGAAAATCATTTTATGCATAAGCGCTTGGTCATGGCCATGGTCATATAGAGGAAGGAGCTAGCATTGAAAAGCTTTGTATCGGAGTTTTGGAGATCGCGACATGAAGTGTCAAGACACTTGGCCACAGGAATGCCGAAATGTCAAAACCCGATTTAAAGGCAAGATTAATAAAGTTCATTAAACGGTGCAGATAAACTTGAATATGATCGGAGGGCTAATGTTCTCTCTCACAGTTAATTCATCAGTTACGAATCAGTTAACAAAACTGATTCATGATTCCTAATCGGTTGGCATTTCAGTTGCTGAGACGGTTTTTCTTTTACCTCAGAATATTCGAAGTGTAATGGTTGTGGGGTGGTGCATAAAAGAAAAATATACAGACTGTGCGTGGTTGGTAGTTCTGGACAAAAAATGAATTAAACTGTAAGAAAGGGAAAATCACAGGATGCGTAGTGTGAGACTGAAAATATGCGCAGTGTGAGACTGAAAATGTGCGCAGTGTGATATAATACTCAGAGAAGAGTAACAGATGAGGAAAAGACTTGAAACAGAGTAGAATGACAGAACAAGTTGAAGCAGAGTAGAATTGCAAAACAGACAAAGGAATAAAATAATTGCAGAACAGTTAGAAGAAGACTGGATTTATAGAACAGAGAAGAAGTGGTAAGAATCGATTTATTTGTGTAGTTGGTTGTTTATTTATTCATTTATATTCCAGGGTGGTTGGGAGGTGCTAGGGAGGACTATTGTCCTCAGAGGTTCAAGTGGGAGCTTGAACACAGGGAGTTGTAGCTTCCATCTGGTTGCATCCAGAGAAACCAGGGTGGTGCAGGGGAGACCAATTGTTCTCTGTTATATAGGTTGGAGCTTGTGTAACTGGAATTTGGTGCTTCCATCCAGTTGGTTTTGAAACATTAGGGGAGTTGGTTCTTCCTTCTAGTGGGTGCTAGAGAAACAAGAGAGTCGGTGCTCTTAAACAAGTTGCAGCTTGTAAAACAGAGGTAGCAGCCTCACATTGAGTTGGTGCTCAATTATAGATGATGTACAGAATGTAAAAGACTGCCTATCATTTCGAAGAAGAAGAGGTTTTCTCCCTTTATGGGTTTCCTCATGAAAATTTGTCTCTGTGTATACCTTATGTGTGACTGACGCTCATTACTTTTATTGTCCATATGTTGTATAATGTTTATGATCACTTGAAGAAAGATTAAGAAGGTATTAATAGACTTAAAATTGTTTAAGCACAATAACAACTGATTCACCACCCCCTCTTAGTTGTCTTAGTAATTTCAACAATTGGTATCAGAGCAGGTTCCTTTTATTCAAAGGTAGATTTGTAAGCTTAAACATGACAAGTCATGAAGGGACTTCAGCCTCTAAGCCCCCTCTGTTTGACGGAACAAATTTTACCTTCTGGAAGATTAGAATG